>CM038113.1:20238919-20693727 GCA_001642375.2 Mentha longifolia | reverse complement strand
TGCGTTTTCGCTGAATTTTGGATATGTTCTTCATAACCCTAAGTTGTAACTCGTGTTAAAATTTGAGCTTAATCGGAATTGAATTGCTTAGGTTTCTGTCGACGCCTATTCAGTGTAATTTGGGTAGAAATTCAGGTTCCCTGTCATTCGATTTTTTCATAGTTATATTTGGATTGAATCTTTAGTGTCTGACGTTGTTCGATTCTCAGCTTCCGCATATTGTGATCGCATCATTATCCAAGTCAGGGAAGTCAGGGAAGTCAGCGGAAATGCTTGTCGATGAGGTCGGCAACGACACGGACATTTAGCACCGAAGCTACCTATCCAGCCAGATCCGAGAACATCTCAGATCGGAAAAGTCGCTCTGTATATGCCCGAAGTAGCGGCCCTTGCCCAGCCACCACTTCGGCCTCCCGAAGCTTCGCCGCCTCTAGTTCGGCCTTTAATGCAGCCGCCTCCAACTTAACTGCTTCAGCTGTAGCTCGAGCCTCAACCTCCTTAGCCGATGCAACCCTCGCCTCGGTCACAGCAGCAGCCAGCCGGTTGGCGAGGCCGACCTTCTCATTCTCCAACTCCCATTGGACCCGAGACGCTTCAGTGAATCGACTAGTCCCCTCGTCGAGGAAGCTAGACAAGTCCGAAGCCTCCTTCAGCAGCACCTCCGCGAGGCTAGTAAATTTGGCGGCTATCACCTCGGCGCCCTACAAAATCCTTTAAAAACTAATATTATTATACAGAAGGGAAAAATACATCAACACTCCCAAATAGCTATCATACCTCGGGGAATGGTCGACGCCGATTCACCAGTTCTCCAAATGACCGACCCGATAACTTAGCGGAAGGTTGGCCGGTCACCAGGGCACTGCCACCCTCGAGTGATGTGACCTCAGCTCTTCTCGGCCTCTTTTGTCGACTGTACAAGGGGCTGCTCCGAAGGAGATCCCATTGGCGACGAGCCTGGAGCGCTTTCAGTTCGGTCTGACGAAGCCTCAGACATAGCCTTCTCGGTGGTAGAAGGCTCCACTGATCTCGGCCTCTTCAAATTCTTCAGCAGTTTCACTGCAGTTTGAACACAAATACACTTAGTACCTTGTTCAAAAGAAGAAGTGAACGCACACAAAGAAAGGAAAAAAGGAGAGGATGCCGAAGTGGGGCCTCACCCTTCCCCGGCTCTTTCATGGAGGCTGGATCATAAGGGCTTAGCCCCGCCCTCGCAAGGTCAGCTTCGGGAAATTCTCCCTCAACCAGACCCTTCATTAGCTCTTCAAGGTCACCGAATTTCTCTTCGGTGCCTTGATCCCCCAATTTACCCACCTTCCAAACGAACTGTGGGACCTTACCCAACCGGCAAAAGAAGAACTTCAATTGCCAGTTAGGTAAAACCAGCCTCCACTAGACTTAAACTGGTAAAACCTAAGAATAAGTCCTAGGGTAAGGCCGAACCCGTGATGGCCAGCTACGACACCAAGGCCCGTCAATTGCCTAAACGAGTTTGGCATAATCTGGGCTAGTGGAATGCCGAATTTCTGTAAAAGCTCAACATAAACAGGCGGCAGAGGAAGATGAAGACCGTGGTGTAAACAGTTTTCGTAAATAGTCACAAACCCATTCAGAGGCTCTGAAGCCCTATCCTCCGACCAGGGAACTACGAGTTCAATTATATCTGGAAATAAATAATTTTTTGCAAGAAGTTTAATTGCAGAAATATCAAGGGTTGAGGCAAACTCAGAAACCCTACCGCCTGATTCTAAAGGAGGGGGGGAAATAACTTTATGTCTAGACGGAATCGCGGAATTTACGGTATATACTTCTATTTCTACAAGACCGTCCCGGCGAGATGGCGCCGGCAGAGACATTGACCCACTGTGGTTTTCAATGGAATAACTTTGACTACTTTGTGAAGAGGAAGCCATGTAAGTAACTTACTTGTGTAAGAGGAAGAGGGGACGGAAAACTTCTACGGCAACTTTGACGATTTTGACGGACGGTGGAGAGCAAATGTGCAGCAGCAAAAATCGCGAAGAAAAAACAAAAAAAGAAATTCCTTTTTCTTTTGCAGACAAATATTCAAATTTCGAGAGACAGTGAGAAGAAATGGCGTATGAGGGAAGTTTTACCAACTTTCCGCCTCTTTCGCTTCCTGCATCGCTAATCGTGCCCTACTTTATCGGGACCCTAAAACAGCGCATTAATTAAAGTAACTGACACTCCGTGTTCATCCTCGGCAACTACTTCTCCGACCTCGTCTTAACAAGGCGGTACGAACTCGACTTCATCAAATTTATTTTTTGACGGGACAAGTTGCTTTTCTCCGACCTCGTCTTAACGAAACGGTACGAGCTCAACTTCGTCAAATTTATTTTTCGACGAGGCTACTTCTAACCGACCTCATCTTAACGAGGCGGTTCGTGATTGACTTCGTTAATTCTACTTTTGACAGGACAACGCACTTCAAACTAACTTTGTCTTAATGAGGCGGTACGTGCTTGACTTCGTCAATTCAATTTTGACGGGGCAACGCACTTGACATCACTCCTACCTCAGCTATTTCCCCTAACTCACACCCTCGCTTCTACATCTTTTTAGGGGGGGGGGGATGTGATAGGATATGACCCAGCACCTAGGCCCAAAGCATCAGACCCAATATAATTGGGCCCCGACAATTAAGCTCAGCCTAGGCAGCTCGGCCCAACTGAAGATAAGAGACTATCACCAAGGCAACCAAGACTCCTACATCGACTACAACTCAAGCTCTAAGAGAGATATAGAAGCTCGGTGTTTATCCATAAAGAAAGAGATGAATCCAAAGAGTCCAAATAGGAATAGACTTTGTATTAAGGTTGAATTCCATGTAATTACCTATAAATAGGGGCTTAGAATAGATTGAGAGGGGGAGGAACAATCTTTGTAAGCAAGACACGCATACTAGCAATAATACCCATACTCTCTTTTGCTCCGTTGAGGTAGATCTATTCCGGTAGATCGAACCACGTAAATCCTTCGTGTCCTTTTATTTTCGTGTTCATTAATTTCTTGTCTACGCGCATTAATTACCTTACGAAAACAAGATCGATCACTTGCGCCGTCTGTGGGAACATAAAATTTGTGAATTCCGATCAAAGTTTTCTAGGTAAACAATAGCCATGACGAGACCAACACGATCGAGTGCCGCTGCTGCTGCTGCCGCCAACAAGGAGAAAGAGAATCGGCAAACCGGACAAGAAATTCCAGCAGCCGAGACAAGCCAAGTGCAAGATCAGAATCTTGCGGCGAACAAACGACCCGGGAAGGAGCATGTGAGAGACCAAACCCCAGAGGGCCACGTCGATCATGTTCCGTTGGACAAGTTCGGCAACCCGATCCACCGTGACAATGAGGGTCGTGACAGTAGCAAGGAAGATAACCGTGCCAACTCTCTACGCGCATTAATTACCTTACGAAAACAAGATCGATCAATAGCCATAGTGGAAATTTATTGATGTTGAATTCGACATTTAAAGAGAGCCGGAAGTATGGAAAGGATTTTGGGCTAGGTACATTAACTCCTTTTAAAAGAAAACCTCGTAAATCTTAGGCCCATGTTTCAATTAGCTAGAATAGTGATTACTGATAACTCAATGCGGCAGCAATACGTAAGGGTTAAGAATTTAAATTCTTTAGAAAGCAGAACTCCGATTTTTCAGCTTATGGATACACCACTATCTTCAACACCAAATCAACTCAAACTCTAGCACCGCATCCTCTCTCAAATATATATATCGAACTTCCACACAGAAACCAACGCACCGCTGTTTCATATTGCTCTCAAATTTCTCTCAAAAAGCTCGTGTTCCTTGAAGCAAATATTTAATATGGGTTCTGTTGCTGTAGTGTGTTGCTGATAAGGGTTTTGATTTATTTAAGTGTATACGTATGATTATGGCTGGATAGATAAGAGAGAGAATTTGATTATTTAATTAGGAATATAATACTAGTTAGTTTCATTAAAGTGCATGAAATAGATATAAACGTATAATATATTAGTATAATTCCTTTAGCAAGCAGAATCGTTTGGCTAATGAGGTGTAGTTTGTATATCAAAGCTTACTGGTTTGGGTTTGAGGATTTCTGGATAATATTTTATTCTTAAGATATTAGTTCTAAGTTGAAGACAAATAGTTACGAGTAATGTATTATGGTAGGCGAGTCTTTCCTTCAGCATTAGTGTATGTGAAGATTTCTCTTATTTTACTTACTATAGTAAGTTATACGTGAATAGGTGCGGGCGATTAGGATCCTTGTTCGAGACTTGATTCCCGTGTTATTTGTGTTCTACTTCGAGGTGGGTAAACTCTTTTCAAGTAAATGTTTTTGGAAATGATAGCAATGCGGATTTGAGAAAGAAACGATGATTTATAAATGTGTTGAATGTTTTATGTCCAACATGTTTTATCGATTTGGATTGTGATACATGTGATGAGAATGAATGAATGATTGCATATAGATATATGCTTAGTCCTGTGCACAGTCGACTGTTTATGACGACCTTGATATTAAGAGTCTCATGTGTCTAAACCAAGAATGATAAATGATGAATAATGAATGAATGATTGTGTTTCACTTTCCTACGATAATTATATGTTTGGACAAAATGAGAAAGGATCAACTTCCTTAACCACTGAGTGCAATTTTTGTATACTCACCCCACGTTTTTAAAATGTTTTCAGGTCAATGATCGGAGTTGGAGCAACGTGGAAGAAGCGGGGGTATTAGGATATATTCTTGAATTTATTTGGTGAACTCTTAAGCATTTATTTTCCAATTGAAGAACTTGTTTATTAGTTATTTCTTTAGAGCTATATTCTATTTCAAAAAAATATATATATACTGAAGCATGGATGAAATTATGCTTATTTTGGAGATTACTTTTCTGGTTTGCTTCGTGAGATTTTATTGGATAATGGAAACTTGTTTCTTTGATTATGATTAGGTTCTTATTATTTAATTTAAGAATATGGGTACAGAAGCATGATATGTATTTGTCTTAATCAAAACTTGATTATTTTAAATATGCTTAGCAGGTAAAATTTGTTTTATTTATTCATCTTGTTTTTTTTTTTTTAAAAAAATCAAAAGAGTGAGACTTCCGCATTATATTGTTTACGAAATAGTAGCATTTTAAATGCGATATTTATGGTGTTACAGTACTGATGTAGTTGAGAATAGTTCTCAAATCTCATCAAATGTTCTTGAAGGTCCGTATCTCCTTTGTACTCAAAGGAGACAGCCCTAAAATTAGAAGGCAATGGGTCCTTCTGAATTTCTTGTGAGAATGGAGACTTCGGACTTGACTTTCGAGAAGTTGAACATGTGCGAGGGAACACCAAGACCCCTCTTCTCCTTGCTCCTAGAAGATTTTGTGATTCTTCCATCCTTTCATCTCTCTTGTCATGAGAAGGGATAGCTTTTTGCAATTCTTCCAATTGCTTAGACAGCTTCATCAGTTGCTCCTGCTGCAGGAGCAACTGCTTCTTAAAAATTGTGTCTGGACATTCATCTTCGTGCTCCTGCTCCAGATCTTGCTCTGGCTCTTGCTGTTGCTCTTGACCAAGGGCTTGGTCATTTTCTTCATCAGTGTCATAGTCGGTAAAACAACTGTCTACTTGTTCATGGATGCCATTTTTATTGGCGGGGCTAGGGGCAATGTCCTGTTGAGCTTGCTTTAGTTTTTGAGCGATTTGCTTCTGCGCAAATGGTCTTTTCTCCTAGTCCGCCTCAGTTAGGGGACGGGGTTGAATAGCCTTGCTTTGAGGGGTGGACCCTTTAGATATGATTATGCCATCTTCACTGAGGGCCTCTCTCAAAGAAGCTTGCATCAAAAGCTTAATTTGATCGATCCAAGTGCTAGGCATGCTAGGCTCCGCACTACTACCCGCATTTGTCGTATTAGCAAGAGCGAGTATAGAAACTTCCTCATTATTATGAGGAGCTGAATCGTCTTTTTGAGGCTCAGTTGCTCCTTGAATTGTGGAATTTCCTGATGATGCCATTTGTTCTTTTGCTTCTGTATAGGAAATAAAAGTAGATAATTATATTTATGCCCATAACTTAAGCTATCCATACTTTTTTACGAAAAATTAGAGGCAAATCTTAGTGGCACTTAGGGGCACACTATTATTAGCAACTACTCCCTCCATTTTATCGAATATGCCTCATTTTAATGAAGCATATTCTGGCACGTTTTTCCATACTTCTTGATGATGGGTTTTAAAATGAATTTTTGAAGAATTTTTTCTTTTACAGGATACTCTGACAGTCGTAATATCCCGTTGATCGCTCTCACTTTTGAGGGTGAGAGGATGCAATGATAATCGATGTGTATAATCGAGTCAAATCCACAGGGAATGCAATGACGAATGAGATTCAATTAGTAATCTAGTTACCTAACTACTATCCAAGCTACAAAATAACATGATTTTGGGTTTTTCCTTTCAATGATCAAATAAACTAAATAACAATAAACAGTAAGCAACTAGATATCAACAACTAATAACAAGCGATTATAAATCAATAGGAAAGAGTTTGGTTCCAAATATAATCCTAAGTTTAAGGATTTGCATGGATTAGCCATTTTAATCTAATTCATATGGGAATTCTATATATAGTAAACATCAATTCTTCTCTCGAAGCAATTGATATTAGTGGATTAACCTATGACATCTCTGCTAGGTCTCAAGATGCATAAATTAACTCCAAATAGCTCAATTAATTATCTAGAAGCTCCTACTAGCAAGAATTATTAATATGGTGAGATTTGATGCCAAGTGATATGAATTAAAGCCTCCTAAGCATTTAACCAAACACCTTGTATGCACTCAATGATGGTCAATCAATCATGCAATAATATTCAAGACCCAAACCACAAGACATATGAATTTGAAGGTAAATCTAACAACAAAATCCAAAAACCTAGTTTTCTAGATCATATCTTCATATATTGGAACCAAAGGGAAATTTAGCTAGACATAATTAAAGGAATTAAACCATGAAAATAGATGAAATCATAAGGAAAAGAAAGATAATTAAATAAGGAAGAAGAATCTATGCTTGAATTTAAATTCCAACAAGTGTAGCTCAAGCAATCATGAGAATACTAAAGAGGAAAGTATAAAATCTAATTGGGGTTCTTGGAATGTAAAAGTATGGAAAAGATACACCAATGGGGGAAGAAATAGGGGTTAAATACATAAAAAATCTTATTTGGGTCGAGTTGGAACGAAATGGGGCGAACTGGGATGAGTTCGGGCGAGCCGAACTCGCCCCTTAAGTGAGGTCTCGCACAACCGGCGGCCTGGAGGAGGACCACCGGCGGCCTGGTAGGTTGCCGGTCCAGGTCGCCGTCCTCTCTGTCCCCAGCGGCGGTCTGGCAGGTTGGCCAGCGGCCTGACAGGTCATCGGTCCGCCGTGCATTGACCGGTCAACTGGTCTTTTTGTTGAAAGAACTTTGTTCTTACATTTTTTATTTTTTTTCAATAAGAACTTTGTTCTTATTCTTTTCTTTTCTAACATTGAGCTTATAGGAGTGTTCTTTTTAACTCAAAGCTAACCTCAAGACCCTTTACCATCGTCCACCATTCCTCATGAATTTTCAACTTTCACCAAGGTTCCCTTAACCATCCTTCACCCCCTATCATCCGGTTTTAGAAGAAAATGCTCTATAAGGCTCAAAATTGGACAACAATAGTGATGAAAGATATGTTAGTATTTGGGGAAAATGGGCTATGCAATGATGGCCTAAGATCATCTCCTGATCATACACACATGTAACACTTCTAACATGAGTATCAAGGCAAGTTCTAGCAAAGAAAATGTAATGCAAGATTAAGCTCACATGAAAGGATATTAACTATGTAAGATGCATAGTTTTAGGCTCAAAATCCTCTCAAGCTTTTTTATCTAGAGTCTAAGTGCTTAAGATTAATCGTTCAAGCTATTCAAGTGAAATAATCCTAATCATGCTTGACTTTAACTTGAAATTTTTAAAAATGTCACCTTTTAACATCAATCATTGGCATCTCACCCAAAAGCACTTGAGCAAATAAACACGTGTTTTCACACTCAAGCATGCAAGCATCCAATTCAAACATTCAATTATTCAAAACTTTTCCAAAAATTCTCCATTATGAGCTCACATTGAACAATTCAACAAACCAAAGAAGAACTTTTCATTGATTAAGCTCATTGACCCAAACTCATCACCAAACCAAAACAAGCAAAAATTATTCATTTAACCCCAATCAACCACAATCATCAAGCAAGCCTGAACATATAATCAATGAAATCATAATGATACCACATCACATAGAAACTTGAAAAAACCAAGAATGAAGTAATTTAAATTCCTTATCCCTACCCCCCTCCCCCAAACTTATTTTAGATTATAAAGTCTAAAATGAGTTTGGAGGGAAGAATAATAAGAAATTTAAATTACACTTACAAAGGTCCAAAGCTATGTTGAAGGTGGTTTTGAAAGCCATTCAATCATTTGCTTGCTTGATCGGTTTGATTCTCTTCCTTCACTCGTTCCCATCACGATTTGACCCCGTGCATTGACAATAAAACACATGAAACTTGTGAAGTAGAAATGAACTTAAAAATAGGAAGTATTAGCATAGAGATAAGTAACAAGTAAAATAAACGATTAAATCGAAAATAAGAAACAAAAACCAAAATCAAACTAAAGAAACTAAATAAAATGAAAAAGAAAAGGATAGTTATTGGGGTGCCTCCCAACAAGCGCTTAGTTTAACGTCGTTAGCTCGACGATACCTCATTGCCCTTTCAAGGGACTTGAAACGACTTCCAACCTCGATCAAATGCCAACCCATCTTCAAGTTCTTCAAGCTCCGGTTCATCCATTCTTGACTCATCCGGTTCGTCCATAACTCTCGACATATGGAATGTTTCCTTTTCTCCATTCATTCGAAGGGTGATAATTCCTTCAAAAACATCAATGAGGGCTCTACTTGTGGCCAAAAAGGGATCGATCCTCCGGTATATCAAATATAATGAAATCTACAGGGTAAACGAGTTTCCCAACCCTTATAAGCACATCTTCCACAATGCCTCTTGGATATGAAATTGAACGATCCGCCATTTGAAGAGTAAGTGAAGTGGGCTTAAGAGTTCCAATCTTCAAACGATTGAAGATGAAAAGAGGCATCAAATTCACACCGGAGCCCAAATCACACAAAGCATTCCTAAAATCACAACCCCCAATCTCACAAGTGATATTAAAACCTCCCGGATCCTTTTGCTTCAATGGAAGTTTCCTTTGCAAGATAGCACTACACTCCTCTGTCAAATTTATGGGCTCAAATTTACCAAACTTTCGCTTGTTAGAAACGGCCTCTTTCAAAAACTTGGCATAGCTAGGCATATCCCTCAATGCATCAAGTAAGGGGATGTTGATTTGTACCTTATTGAAGATGTCTAGAAACATCTTCATCTTCTCATCCACCTTTTGCTTTGTTGGACGATGAGGGAATGGAGCCTTTGAGTTCACATCATTGGTGGGAAGGGGGGCTTCCTTTGCCGCTTCATTCTTGTGCCTTTTATCTTGAGTAGCTTCATTCCTTGGTTCCTTTTCTTAAGTTGATGACTCTTCGTATGGAACTTCTTCTACAAAGCCGTTTTCATCTTCATTTTTGGATGTGATTCCATGCTCAAGAGCTCTACCATTTCTCAATTTAATAGCATTACTTCCCTTCTTCTCATGCAAGTTCTCATCATTTGTCTTAGGAAGTAATGCTAACTTATCCAAGCAATTCGACTCACCATGATTTTTAGAAGCTATAGGAGTTGAAATAGGGGTGGTACCTTATGGCTTCTTGTAGAATTTTACCCTTTCATTGAACTCCTCATTTCCTATCACTTTCTTCAACTCGGCGGTGAAATAGGCACATTTTCTCCTCTTTATCACATTCTCGTCATCCGAATCTGGAATTTCATTGTAGAGCTTCATCCTTTTATGGTATTCATGAATCTCTTCTTTTGTCTTGTTGTTGATTGCTTCTCATAGATGGTATGGTCATCGGAAGGGTCCCAAGGAGGAACACTTTGACCCCCCCCCCACTTCTTCTTTGGATCCAACGATGGATGTGAAGTTTTCTCTTTTTGAAATTCTTGTGAAGACTTAGGGGTACTCCATTCACCACATGGATTGCATTGCATTGTTGCTTCAATTTTTCTTGAGTCTTGCTAGAAGATTCTCCGGCCTTTTGTATAGCATTCACTTGATTGGCTATTTGCTTTACTTGACCCTCAAGCGTCATTACTTGCTTGGCAAGAGTTGTCACCGAATTAGCAATGGTTGACACCGAATTTTCCAAGACATTGATCTTTTGGCCGGTTTGAGTGATGAATGTGCTTTGTTGAGAGACCATTTGAGCTTGATTCGCCAACACTTGTTGCATCATTTGCTCCATCGATGGAGAATTCTTCTTTGGCTCTTCAATGACTCCTTGGTAGACGGAGAATCCGGAATGTGGAACTTGAGCATTATTTGGATTTCCGTAGGAGGGATTAGGAGAATTCCTAGTGTTGGGATTGTAGGCTTGATAACCTCCTTGTTGATTGCCTTGAAATCTCACTTGGTGTCCTTGAAAACCTTGCTTGTTGTAATTGCTATAAGGACTTTGATTAACATAACTCACATTTTCATCTCCATTGAACTCCAAAGTCCCTCTAGCGTGATCACCATGCATTTGAGCTTTCCTTTCATTTTCATATGTTTTCTTCAAATTGGCAAGCTCCAAGGCTAAAACATCATACCTTGCATCCTCAAGAACTGAGTTCACCCTCTTTGTAGGGCCCCTTTCCATTGGCCATTGATAACTATTGGCCGCCATCTCTTCTATAATCCTCAAGACTTCTTTTGCATTCCGGTTCACAAGACAACCACCGGAAGTCGCATCAACTATGCTCCTTGTGTGTGGAGAGAGTCCACTATAGAAGTTCACTATTTGTTGTGTCTCACTAAAACCGTGTTGAGGGCACTTGCGTAGCAAGTCCCTATACCTCTCCCACCATGTTGTGAGAAATGAAAATCTCCAAAATAAGCTTTTGGGCCTTTGAAGGTGGAAAGTACTTGGCAAGGAATGCTTTGCACAACCTCTCCCATGTGGTGATCTCGCTCTTATCAAGGCTCTTGAACCATTCTTTAGCTCGATCCCTCAATGAAAAGTTGAAGAGCTTCATCCTTATAGCATCTTCCAGGACTCCATTACACTTCACTATATCACATATCTCAAGAAATGTGCTCAAATGAGCATTAGGATCTTCATCGGGTCTCCCTCCAAATTGTTCCGATTGAACCATTTGGATGAGGCCGGTCCTTATCTCAAAATTATTTGCATTGACATGAGGTCCCCATGCTCCTCCTTGAAATTGATCCGTGGGAGATTTGAATATTTGGTTAAGTGGAGGTTGTTGAACTTCTTGAGCCCTCCTTTCTTGCTCCTCTTTCCAAGCTTGCATATCCTCCAGTTGCTTCCTAAGAGCCTCATAATCTTGATTGTTAGCCATTTCTTGTTCTTCAATAAAATTTCTTCTTCTATGCCTTCTTTCGAATTCCAAGATCAAGGTTGAACTAGTCTTCCCTTGGATCTTGTGTGCATAAACCTACAAAAATAAAAATCAAAAGAAAAATAATGCTTGAATTAGTAACTCAATAACCAAATCGACTATTGAAACTCAAACTAAACATTCCCCGGCAACGGCGCCAAAAATTGGTCGCTCTGACTTTTGAGGGTGAGAGGATGCAATGATAATCGATGTGTATAATCGAGTCGAATCTACAGGGAATGCAATGGCGAATGAGATTCAAGTAGTAATCTAGTTACCTATCTACTATCCAAGCTACAAAATAACATGATTTTAGGTTTTTCCTTTCAATAATCAAATAAACTAAATAACAATGAAAAGTAAGCAACTAGATATCAACAACTAATAACAAGCGATTAAAATCAATAGGAAGGAGTTTGGTTCCAAATATAATCCAATAATCACTAGAAGCCTAAGTTTAAGGATTTGCATGGATCATTTTAATCTAATTCATATGGGAGTTCTATATATAGTAAACATCAATTCTTCTCTCGAAGCAATCGATATTAGTGGATTAACCTATGACATCTATCTCCGCTATGTCTCAAGATGCATAAATTAACTCCAAATAACTCAATTAATTATCTAGAAGCTCCTACTAGCAAGAATTACTAATATGGTGTGATTTGATGCCAAGTGTTATGAATTAAAGCCTCCTAAGTATTTAACCAAACACCTTGTATGCACTCAATGATGGCCAATCAATCATGCAATAATATTCAAGACCCAAACCACAAGACATATGAATTAGAAGGTAAATCCAACAACAAAATCAAAAAACCTAGTTTTCTAGATCGTATCTTCATATATTAGAACCAAAGGGAAATTTAGCTAGACATAATTAAAGGAATTAAATCATGAAAAATAGATGAAATCATAAGGAAAAGAAAGAGAATTAAATAAGGAAGAAGAATCTATGCTTGAATTTAAATTCCAACAAGTGTAGCTCAAGCAATCATGAAAATACTAAAGAGGAAAGTATAAAATCTAATTGGGGTTCTTGGAATGTAAAAGTATGGAAAAAATACACCAATGGGGGAAGAAATAGGGGTTAAATACATAAAAAATCTGATTTGGGTCGAGTTGGGACGAAATGGGGCGAACCGGGACGAGTTCGGGCGAGCCGAACTCGCCCCTTAAGTGAGGTCTCGCACAACCGGCGGTCTGGAGGAGGACCACCGGCGGCCTGGTAGGTCACCGTCCTCTCTGTCCCCGGCGGTGGTCTGGCAGGTTGGCCGGCGGCCTGACAGATCGCCGGTCCGCCGTGCATTGACCGGTCAACTGTTTCTTCATCTTGCGCAACTTTGCCGTTTTCGCTCGTTCTCTCTCATCCGAACTCCGATTCTCGATTCGCTTTGTGCTATGGACTCCTAACAAACCCCTCTTTGACATGGAGTAATTTAATTGGCCAAATAAGTTCTCCATTATTCCTGAAAAAAGCGTAAAAAGACTCGAGAGAACGAGAAGAACGTAATTGAAATCAAACTAGTGAAACCCTAGCTATATAACTTGAAATCCCACATTCTTGAACATAAGTTTCACTCTAATTAAGCTCGTTTCTTCCTCGTTTCCGACCTTCGATCCTTAGCCCCATGAATTCTCTTTCCAATTTTTACAAAAATAGATCGAAAATCAAAAGGAAACGAGAAAAGTAAAAAGTATGCTACAAGTTAAGAAACCCTAGCATTTCTAACATTTAAGCACATAAATCGAGACTCAAACACATGCAAAATACACTTGACATGCACATAAAATACGTGCTAATCACCCGTAAAAGAAAAAATCTTCAAAAATCCATTTTAAAACTCATCATCAATAAGCGTGGAAAAGCGTGCCAGAATAGGCCTCATTGAAATGAGGCATATTCGACGAAATGGAGGTAGTATCATTTTTTAGAATGGGATGAGGTCTGGGGCTTCGGTACCCTCTTTTGCCCCTCATCCTCTTGATTCTTTTCAAGTTTTCTAATTTGCTTATGTTTCTGCATGATATCCATAAGCGTCGCAGCTTTACGTGGATTTTACTCGAGTGTATTTTTCTCAAGGGTGGTGCCCTTTTTTCTTGGGTCTTACCATCTTCTTCCACCCTTTTTCTGAGATATTCCCCCACTCAGACACCTAACTGGATTAGGGCCTTTTATTATAGATTTGTTTTATTCAGAAATAAGGGCTTATGATTTTTACTTTCGCTTCAGTGCGAATTTTTCAAGTGCCTGGTTCTGCCAGGGCTTTTTATTCTTTTCATTCTCATACTTCTAAGAATGAAAAGGATGTTTTTCAATAGAACTTACTTTAGAAAATCTCAGCAAAAAGTCAATAGAGATTGCGAGATTCCGTCCCAAGAAAATGTGTTAGTACATTCTTAAATTCTTCCTTCTTCAAACATATAAAAAAGCTATTAGTTCATAA
Source organism: Mentha longifolia (assembly GCA_001642375.2). Taxonomy (NCBI): domain Eukaryota; kingdom Viridiplantae; phylum Streptophyta; class Magnoliopsida; order Lamiales; family Lamiaceae; genus Mentha; species Mentha longifolia. Next base: position 20,679,676 of record CM038113.1, on the reverse strand, counting down.
TCAATACGAATCAGCAAAAGCAATATACTATAATCTAGCAAGAGCAAACTCATAAGTAAGAGTATCATGCGCTTCCCACATCATTTGGGCAAAATTCACAAATAACAATGACTGATTAACGTTCAAAAATAAATGAGGAAATCAACGCCTTGCAGCTCAAAGATTTTCCCACAGACGGCGCCAGGTGTTAGATCTGGGTCAATGATCTACAACAACATTAATGAAACATGGACGAGGTGAAACACCTTCAAACTCTGACTTCAACTGTGGTCCCATTGTCACCGGAATAAAGCCTTTGCCCTTCGTCCGAACTCCTAATCTCTGCAAAAAAGACCCGGAGGTTCCCCCGGAAAGGGACTCCGACGCCCAAGTCAGACTCGAGTGTATAAAATATTCGAGGTTCTCTTGGGGAAGAAAACCTCTACAAGTATAATATGAGTGAGTGTGTGAACTTCTGCAATTCCTTAGAGAAACTTGCAGAGAGCTAAGTGCAATAATGGAGAGGAGAAGTTCTCAAAATCGCGTACCTTATAAATGAAGCCAATATCTCTATTTATAGACTTAAAGAAAGTGATGGTGTTACCGTATATCTACTCGAGGGTGAAAGGCAGAATAGTCTCTTCCACCTGGACAACATCTCGAGTGCCCATCGGAACAGTACACTTTTCTGCAGGTAGGAAGTCGTCCTTCATTCACAGAGAAGAGGCCATGTATAGTGGTCCCAAAAGTTGGTTAGAGAATATTCCCATTTCTTGGTTGTTTGCCCAGAAATAGAATAATACCTATGCTTATGTAGCATAAGTAAGGTCAACTAGGTATGCTCTTTATAAGAGTCATAATAACTTTTGAGTTGACTTTGACCCTTTGACCGTTTACGCCCTTGCTTCTGCTTATGGTAGGAAGGTGTTGGTCCCAGAAATGAGTTACGCGTGTAGAGGGGGGGTGAATACACGCGTTAGAGAAGTTTAGACTTCTCTAAAATTTTACTTAAAACAGTGAGTTTTGAAAAGAAAAGTGTTTCGCTTTTGAAGAAGTAAGAACTTTTCGGAAGCGAATCGCTTTCAGAGAAAACGCTTGCGGAATTTAGGTGAGCGATATTATACTCGCTTTTGTAAAATCTTGCTTTAGTTAAAAATCGTGTTGGTTGCTTAAAGTGAGTGTGTGCCTTATGCAATAATCAAAGCTTGTAAATATAAAGAAATGAAAGCGATAAATACTTATCTAAGAACGCAGTAAGTAAAGCAATAAGGACACAAGCAATTTATAGTGGTTCGGAGGTTATGCTCCTACATCCACTTATTGCCTTCACTCAGCAACTCGAACTTCCTTCACTTGGAAAATCAAACGAACACGAACAAAACACACTTACTGGTTTTATCCTTCCTAGTGAAGTGTTTCAACTTCGACCTCGAATTTAAAACCTAGAGATTCCAAATGGGTTCTCTAGAGACCTAACAAACTACAACAACAGACACCAAAAATAACCTTCCACTTTTGTGTGCAAACACAAGCTTCATAGTCAACACAAGATAAACACAAACTTACAACACAAATAGACTTTGGTTGGGGGTTTGGTTTATGAGAGTTCTAACTTAAGAGAGAATCATTTTACAATGAAGATCACGTAAAAGGGTTAAGGATTCTCCTCCTAGAAAACTAGGGTTGAAGGGATGTAGGTGTTGTGAACTTAGGAACTTTTGGAAAGTTTTTAAGGACTCAACTAGACTCTAGAACTTAAGAACTTTGAAAGATGATCATTTGAGAGCTCTGAAGTTCTTGCTATGGACTTGTGCGCGAGAGAATAGTTTCGTAAGTCTTCACGTTGAATATGCACCCCTATTTATAGTGGGAGATCGCCATCTACCCGTTAGAGAGGTTGATGGCGTGTGCTCTCACTTCCCTTCAATCTTGCGACAATGCAACTTTTTGAAACTGGTCAGTGCTTTTCCAGCTTGTCTTCTTTCTGGAAGAGGAAACCTTAGATATCTGCAGATTTCTGACTTGGAATGTAGCGGAGACAGCAGTTGTGCACTGTTCCGGCGATATCCGTTGCCTTATAACAATCTTCCACGCGTCCTCTGACCTTCGAGCCGAATTAATGAAGTGTACGAACTGTTGCAAAGTTTGAATTTTGAAATTCAAACTCAGTTCACTTCGTCGCTGCTCGTGCTTTCTCACGAGCGCTTCATAAGTGTTAGATACTGTTTCCACTTTCGCTTGTACTGATGTCGCTTTCTCTGAGTTGCTTCTGTACGAGTGCTTTTCTTCAAGTCGCTTTTAACTGTAGTCGCTTCTCACTTTATACAAAGTGATCGCTTGAGATTTTTCGCTTTTAGCAAACTTGAGAACTGTATGGCTTGTTTGCTTTCCTACACTTTGCTCTTCCTCGTTTTGCTTCTCTTCGCTTAGTACTGCTTCACTTGAGTTGAGACAAAATGCATTTGTAGAATATAGCTCCCTAACTAATGAGCTTTTCTAATGTATTAAAAATTACATGAAGCGATACTAGCTTACATCAAAAATAATAAGAGAAAGATCTATGGGATTTTGAAATCTAATTAAAACAAATATATTTTATTAAAGCACAAATAGATTTCGCTTTCCCTTAACAAATATTCTAATAGAAGGGATGTGGAATGATGTTTTCACATTTGCTCCTGACAACAAGTTGCCAAGTCATAATGCCAAAATCCACTCTATGCGAACATTGTAATATTAAAGAAATATAATTGGTAATTTAAGCTGATATTATTCCCTATCAATGTTGTTTGACATTCAAAATGAGTAAAACATAACTAATCGAGAAATGTCACACCTCATTGATTTATTTATTTATTTCTAATTTAGTTTAATGTTATTTTTTTTCGAATGTATGCTAATGATGTTATAATCTTACAATAAATAATTATATTGCTATTTTTTATTATTTTTTAATTAATAATAACTATATCAAATAGTTCCCGTCGAATTTCAACGGGCACTACAATAGTTATTTATATATCTCATTAAAAGTGTGTATGAACAGAACGCATCGAACAGAATTTATGATACAAAAGCTCCAAATAATACTTTTAAATACTAGTAGTATAAAGTAGTATTTTTTTATTTATTTTTTATCGGAAAAGAGAAATTTTATTATAAAGTAGTAAAAAGTAGTAGTAGGAGTAGTTTTATTATAAAAAAGAAATGTTCTTAATCATAAAATTATTCTTATTGTGCAAGTTAATTTAATTTGAAATTCTTAATGGCGTATTATTCGGCCAACAACGCCAAAAACCATACATACCTAAGGTTTAAATTTATTACACGTATGGACATGGTCCAACCATACAGATAATTAGTCTAATGTTTTTATTATTTATTTTTATTTTTTATTTTTATTTTTTAAAAAGGTATATAATAAAACATGTTATATGTCAACCTCTGACTTTGCATTTGCCCCTGAAATATTTATACCACATTCAACTTATGTTTCTTTAATATATAAATCTACCAAATAAATAAAAGCCAACTTAAATAAAGTTGTTCAAAAAATAAATAAATAAAAATTACTGGTGATATGTTGAGTTCAGTTTATCCATAGGTGTGTGTGCAAGTGCAATGGTTGAATTGAATCGTGTCTCAAAATTAGGCACGCTGCCGATTTCAACTGCATATTCATCGCCTGAGTCGCTTTCTCTTCACTCCATCACACACATATTTATTTATTTATTGTCTACCCTTCCATTCCTTTCTTTGTCTGATTTTCATTTTTCTTTAAGAAAAAAACAAATCATGTTTATAATATCAAATACCCTTTTCACTTCATCCTCTTCCCTTCCCTTTTTCTTCATGTTCTTGCCCAAATGATTCGCGGCGGACACAAACAAAATAATCTGAATTCTCTTCGGAAATCAGAAATTCGTGTTCCCTTTTCCCCAAAAATTTCTGGGTTGCTCGCCGAGTAATACATTATACATGGCATCTGTCTGTGGAATTGCCGCAATGAGCAACTTGGGTTTGGCTCGCCCTTCTTCTTCTTCTTCTTCTTCTTCTTCGAAAAACTGCGTTTTCCTTGCGACCCGTCATCAACTGAAGCTTCAATCCTGTTCAACAATCTCTCTCTTCAAGAGGAGCAACTTCCACGATTCTGGGATTCTCAAATCGGTCCAATTGGACGTATACATCACGAGCGATGATGAGGAGGAGATGGGCGAAGGTTTCTTCGCGGCGATTGAGGAGCTCGAGCGCATGGCTCGAGAGCCGTCCGATGTTCTCGAGGAGATGAACAACAGATTATCCGACCGCGAATTGCAGCTGGTGCTGGTGTACTTTGCGCAGGAAGGGAGGGACTCGTGGTGCGCGCTGGAGGTGTTCGAGTGGCTGAAGAAGGAGAACAGAGTCGATAAGGAGACGATGGAGTTGATGGTTTCGATCATGTGCACGTGGGTAAAGAAGCTGATCGAGGAGAGGAGTACGGTGGAGGATGTGGTCGATCTCTTGGTGGACATGGATTGCGTTGGTCTCAAGACTAGTTTTAGTATGACCGAAAAGGTTATTTCTCTGTACTGGGAGGCAGGGGAGAAGGAGGGAACGGTGTCGTTCATTAAGGAGGTTTTGAGGAGAGGGTTTTCGAGTTTGGAGGGAGACAAGGAGGGGAACAAGGGTGGTCCTGCTGGTTATCTTGCGTGGAAGATGATGGTAAGCATTAAGCAGCCTTATTTTTTCGATTTCTTCGGTCTTCAGTATTGAATTTAGATGTGTTTGTGTTTTCTTTTCTGTGTTCTTACTTGAAAGGTCTATGTAGCTTCTCATCTTGCTGCTATTATAAATGTGATTGCTTGTTAGTTAGTTAGTTAGTTATGTGTTTTATGATTAGATGGAAGCTTATGGTTATTTATAGTTACATGAATTGATAAGAAGGTGGTGATCTTGTTTTAGTCATGACCTGCATTTTGCGAAATAAACTTGGTCTTGCCATAGGAGGAACATGGGTTCTTGCTTTTGCAGAATTTCTTATTAGTTGCGTTTGTAGATGGTGCGATTTGTTATGTGAAACTTCAATGATTGTTCCTCATCTTTTCTAGTGACTGTTGAGGCACTACTATCACCACTTAATCAAAGCCATTCTACTTTTTGTCGTTATGGTTTTCTTGCCTTCTTTCGAGGTGGTCAAGGTTTATCATGGTTCATCTCTTTCCTTAATATGCTAGCATTAAAAGAAGTTCATCCCTTGTATATCCAAGATAGTCTATGGAAATTGAATAATTGCACGTGTCGGTGTAGTGACTTAAACTGCGATTATCCTTTTTTTCTTCATGAGAATCATATTTAGAGGTGCACTTATAAATTTCTGATTCTCCGATCTGGGGCTTCTCTTCACTATGCATTGACGATATGCTTTCCATAACACGATTAGTATTAGTAGTTTCTGATTTTCCCAATCAAAGTGGACTGAATAGTTGGAACAGCTTTACTCCTAGAAATCTTTAGCACTGTCATGGTGTTTAGACTTTACTGGCTCTTTTTAGTATTTTGCCTTTCTCAATGAACATGAACTCTTCTAGCTGCATAGGGCTTTTTGTTTTTCAGTAATTATGAGGTATATTGATAAATTTTTAGGTACTACTATACTATTTTTCCAATCTGGCTATGACATTGAATGTTCTGTCTCACTAACCTAATTTTTGAGAGCTTTCAGTCTGGAATCCCAAGAATTCAAAAAACTATGTAGAGGGCCTTTTTAGGAAGGATCTAAATTGTACATTAAGGATTATCTAATTACTCAGTTCTCTGGTTTTCATGCTCTCTCTTTCACTCTCTCTCTCTCTCTCTCTCTCTCTCTCTCTCTCTCTCTCTCTCTCTCTCATCTTTATTCTCTATGCCATTATTTTAGGAAGAGGGAAACTACACAGAAGCAGCCAAGCTAGTAATCCATCTTAAAGAGTCCGCATTAAAACCCGAGGTATACAGCTACTTAATTGCGATGACAGCCATAGTCAAAGAGCTAAACGAATTTGCAAAAGCCCTACGCAAGCTTAAGAGCTTCACGAAATCAGGCCTCATAACCGAACTCGACCCGGACTCCATCCTCCTCATTGAAACCTACCAAGAGGATCTCCTCGCTTCGGGCCTCTGCCTCTCTCACTGGGCCCTTGAGGAGGGGGGGCCGTCTCTCCACGGAGTTGTCCACGAGCGCCTTTTAGCAATGTATGTCTGCTCCGGTCGAGGCAGCGAGGCTGAGCGCCAGCTGTGGCAGATGAAGCTCTCTGGAAAACAAGCTGATGGAGATCTGTACGACATCGTTCTAGCCATTTGTGCTTCGCAGAAGGAGAGAGGGGCGGTGGGGCGTCTGCTGACAAGGATGGAGGTGTCGAGCTCTTTCCAGAGGAGGAAGACGCTGACGTGGCTCTTGAGGGGGTATGTGAAGGGCGGGCATTTTAGGGAGGCGGCGGAAACAGTGGTGAAGATGGTGGATATGGGGCTGGAGCCGGAGTTTCTCGATAGGGTGGCAGTGGTGCAGGGGCTGAGCCGGAGGATCCGGGAGAACGGAAATGTCGAGGCTTATCTCGAGCTGTGCAGATGTCTGTCGGATGCGGGGCTGATCGGACCGAGCCTCGTTTATCTTCATGTGAGGAAGCATAAGCTTTGGATTATTAAGATGCTCTGAGATCGAGCTACTCGTGGGCTATTGAAAGATTCAAATTGATGTTGTTTATGTATGAATGTGTAGAGATTTGTGTGTAGATCGAATGTTTTGGGAAGAAAAAAAAGAAAAGAAAGTAAGAGTGTTGTACTGTATATAGTAAAGGATTGTGAAATCGCGTGCCATGTATTGGTATTTCTGTTATATGCTGCTGTTTATAGCTTATTTCATCCTTAATAAAAAAAGGGTAATTGGCAAATAAATACACGAACTTTTAGCCGATTTTGCTTTTGCACATGAACTTCAAGTTGTAATTTAAAAATACACAAACTTTTAATTCCTTCCGAGTTTATCACTGAGTCACTGTTTAGTCTGATGTGGCAACCGGATAATCTATGTGGACTAAATTGACGGATGAAACGAAACGACGTCGTATTGAAGGAAGAAAAACGAAGTCGTTTCAAGCTAAATTAAAATAAATATATATTTTTAATACAAAAACTACCATTAAAAAAAACAAAATTAATATTTAATGCTCTTAATCATCTTCTTCTTCTCTGCCGAACAACCTCCGCAGAACCGCCGGACTGGAGAAAACAACAGGTTCACGGGGAGCTGCGGCGGCGGAAGGTGGCTGCGACAAGGAGGATAGGGGGAAGAAGAAGCAGTTACCGGTGCCGGTGTCCTTGTCGTTCGCAGCCGCGGCAGTGGTGGGGGAGCTCCGGAACTCCGCCGCCTGCTCCTTCCGTTGCTGGTTGTTGAGGCCGGACTCGTGGCCGTAGAGGCAGTAGCTGTCTATGGTGGTGGTATTTCACTGGATCTGGAAAAAAGGAAAAGAGAGGGCGGCGGCGGTGGAACCGCATCGCCTCGAACGCAACCTCCCCCAATTGGTGCTTCGAGTCCCCGGTGATTCCTTTTCATCAACTATTCATTAGATAACCACAAAAAAATGGAAGTCAACTATTTTCAATAAATGCAACAAATAAACCGGCTTCATTGTAGTTAGCACTTATCTGTTTCTTTCCTTTAATTGTGCCTCTGGTTAATTAAATTAAATGGGTGGAGTTGATGAAGTTCTGTATGTGAATTGTGACGTTCAAGCTCGATACATTTCTTGTTTCGATTTGGGGCCAAACGAGCAGCTTATTGTCCTCTCAATTTGCTCATGAATTACAAAATCAAAGAGCGCGGCTGCTGTCGAGCAAGAGGTGCTGCAAAGCGCCGATGGTTTGCTGGTGAAGACGACGAAGCGGGCACGGTGGCGCTGCAGTTGGCGCGAACGGAGATAGAAAGAGAGGAGGACCGAGGCTATTGCCGGCGGAGGAACAGTACGGCTGTGGATTCGAAGGGGAAGGAGGCGAGAAAACGAGGGGAGAGAGGATTGTTTTTAAATTTTTTTTTTAATTTTAATTTTTAAAATTTTAATTATTATTTTTTAATTATTATTTTTACACGTTGACAGCCACATGGACGATTCTAGCCACGTGCACAACCGGAATTTGCCAGCTAAGCTCTAATTTTGGCCGGAATTACAAAATCATAACGATCAAGAAGTTTGTGTATTTTTTCGGACTGAGTCAAAGTTCATGTGCAAAAGCAAAATCACACCAAAGTTCATGTATTTAAATGTCAATTATCCATAAAAAAAAAAAAAGTAAAAACAGGCTGCCTTACTATCTCATCTTATTATAATCTCATTGAGTTATCATCTATGTTGCATGGGTGCGGGAGTACGGGTGCAGGGGCGATACGATTCATATACGGAGATACAAATTTTTAAAAATTTTAATGTGCGATTCGTCGATGATACGTCTATATATTTATATTATATTATATATATCACCCAATTTATAAAAATGAAATTCATAAATTAAATACTACTCAATTAAAAATGAATATTTCAATTAAACCCCATAAATTAAATACTATATTGATTTTGTAGTGAATTTAAATTTTAGGACAATAGATATAAAAAAATTATAAAAAAAACCCAAGATATAAAATTATTGCGTATCATAATAATTATTATTTTTTTATTCCTTTTTAGGATTCGCCACGTGACTTTATTTGGTGCGTATCCCACGCAAATCACACCTGCACCTGTATCTCCCACATATCCGATACTGCAATATTGTATTTTTAGAAAAATCCGTGTATTATAGGTTATTATTATTTTTATTATTATTTAAATTCTTGAGGCTTTGCGTAATATTTTTCTTGATTTATTTGCGACAATTATCCATGGACTTATATTCGTTTGGTCTATGACCCAATTTTATCTATAATTGGGATGCCTTGGAACTATTGTGTATAGTTTATGGGGGATTTTAAACATAGCCCCCTTTTTCTCTCCATATAACCCCCAAATAAAATAAAAAATAATATTAATTTAAATTTATGGTTTTGCCCATATATAACCCCCAACATCAAATTATTAACTAAACATAATTTAAGAATATATTCCGTAGCCTCCACTGTACAAACGTTTCGGAATAAATGGAAGCATGACCCCTTTTTCTCTCCATATAACCCCCAAATAAAATAAAAAATAATATTAATTTAAATTTACGGTTTTGCCCATATATAACCCCCAACATCAAATTATTAACTAAACATAATTTAAGAATATATTCCGTAGCCTCCACTGTGCAAACGTTTCGGAATAAATGGAAGCATAACGAAATTATAAAGAATGCTCATCATCGCCGATGCTTTGTACGTCATTCATCTTCTTGTGTCATCGTATTTTTTCTAATTTTCAATGTTTGCACAACGCCCCGACCCCCAGAGCATGTAAAAACATGTCTCGGAGACAGGTGCGCTACGGGTGGTACGCTAAAAGGACCTCATTTACTAACTTGACTTGAAGGAATTAATTTCACCAAAATAGTAATCCATAATTATTGAAGACTTTAATTGATTATCGAATGGTTTAGGAAATAAAGGAAGGTTAACTTGGGAATCGAACAAGTTAATCAACGAAGGGTTAAGGTCGGGTAGTGATCACAAACCTATTCTATCTTTAAGTTACATACTTCATACTTCTATCACTTAATCAACTTTGTAAATTACATGTTCATCATTACCATTAAAGACTTAGAGGAGACAGGACTTTTATAATAATCATGAAAACTTATAAGAAACATGATACATCATCTTAATCATCATTAGTGGAAGAACGTAGTTGTAGTGCGTGTATGGAGACACGCACTACCGGGCTGCAACCATGATATCCCCGCTCCGGCTCGCTTCCTTGACATCCTTTCGCATCCACAGTTAATCTGCACATTTAGAAATACGTACAGGGCGTGAGTACATCGATTGTACTCAGTGAGCTCATCACCCAAAACCAATGCCACTTAGGGCTATATTCTAGACTTGCCCATTTTTAATCAAGTACAAGGTTTTAGAAAAGAATTGTACTTGATCCTTTAAAAGAAATGAGATGCATGCTCATCATACTTCATATGCACATGATCTCGAGACATTATAATCATCATTAAACATACCCAAATCTATGAGAATAAATTGTGTGCTCGAGGAGTTGGCCACCTCCCGGAACACTTTACCGTTCTTCGTGCGCACACCCTACCAACATCTCGATTCGGTAGGGCCGATATCGTCCTGCTGTTCGTAGACTGGTAATATACATGTAAAAACTTGGCAAGTCTAAACATATCATAATTCATGCTTCATGCTTTTCATAAAAATCATACTTCATGTCTTTTCATGTTAAAAAAAAATATGCTCATGCATTTTACAGAAAATAGAGCTCACTCTTTGGAGATCAAACAATAGATTTAGTTAGCTTCTCCTTTGCCTCGTTGCCTTGGACTCCAAGTTCAGTACCTTGATTAATAAGTAATGAGTTAGTTCTAGTTCATCATCATATCTTACTCATACTTAATCATTTTCCCTTTGTGGCCTTCGGCCCTTAAGCTTATCTTGATAACTTAAGTACTTAACTTATACTTTATCCTTATATCTTATCTCATTACTTAATCATAAAGTGTTTAACTTAATTTAACTTAGAACCTCACTAGTCATGATTTCAGATTGATCCAACAAAGAAGGCACAATCAAGAATCAAAGGGGTTCATCTCACTTAGGTTCATAACTTGGCAGATTGGTGACCCTTTGACGAAAGGCTTATATCTCATTCATGGCTGATCACAGGAGGTTGAAATTTCAGGGATACCTAAGACACATGCTTTCATGTTGATCAAGAATTTCAATTTTAGAACGTGCCAATTGTCACGTAAGATATGATCATCATGGCTGAATTTCATGGAGAGGCAGATTGCCAATGTATCAAAGAATTGGGCATAGATCTTCAATATAATCTCAAACTGAGAACCAAACACATGTTCGGAAAGAAAGAAGGATCATCTTTCATATGGTATATCATGAGAATTCTAAGGATCAAGGGTTAAGGGGCTACATCATGTTTCTTAAGGATGATCAGCATGGAACACATTATGCCTCATTAAGGAATTTATATCTCAATCATGGGGAATCGTTTTGATGTGATTCAAACTGGTTTAGGAGGCTAACATCAGAGGCTAATCTCACAATTAATTTCACATTTTTATCTCTAAGCATCAAAGAGGAGCAGAGCATTAATCAAGGCTAGGCTTGTAAACAAATCAAATAATTTTGATTCGATTCGAGATTCGTATTCGATTAGACGTATTCGTATGCGATATTTTACGATTCGAATTCGAAATCAAATAATTTTTATGATTCGATTACTTATCAACAAATAACAAATTATGATATGCGATTCGATATTCGTAAATATTCATTTAGATAAATATATATATATATATCTACTATATTATACTCCGTAGTAGTATATGATAATTTATCAACTCCAATTAAAAACTGATTTCTTAAGTTTTTTAAAAGCCCATAGCTCAAGTCTAGACATTAATTCTTTTATTAATCATATTAAAATGAAATGAAATAAAATAAAATGACAATACATGAAAATTCAATTAACTTAACATATTAACCGGGAATCACTCACTCCAGCATCTTTTCTTTTCTTAATTTTGATCTATGTAACTAACGAAGTGAGACGGAAGGAGTACTTTTCTTAGTAATTTCTATAATAAGTCTATTTAGGAGTTTAATTCTTAAATGCTTGTATACTCCATAGCTCCAAACTCAACCTATTAATTTAAGCTATTATCCAATCGAATAATTTCAAATACGAGTCATTTTTTAAACGAATATACAGAATCTAAGTGATTCGATATTCAATTTGGATTCATTAAATTATTCGAGAAATTCGAATACAAATCGGATTTCAAATTCGCATAATATTCGAATTCGAATTCGAATTCGCAAAAAATTTAATAAATTCGATTCGAATAGTGTAATATTCGATTCGATTCGTTTCGTTTACAACTAATCATGGCTGATTTTCCGAGCAGCACACATTTGGCAGATTCAGGACGTTGTTTTCAAATGATCATCTCACTCAATACTTGGTGATTTTTGGTGTTCGAGTTGTCAAAATGTAGTTAAGACATCAAGGAATACTTTTCATTCAGGTCCTGAGTTAAGATCAACACGGGAAGTGGCTCGAAATATGGATTGAATTAGACACAAAATCTGTTCGGCAGAATTTCCAGATTTGGACACAACCTTCGAAAATTCATAATAATTTCATACGTTGGCCAATCGGGGCGTGTGAGCTATGTATAGAAACCTTAAGAGACATACTTTAACATGGAACAGGTTTCAAGTTCAGATTCATAACAGGTTTTGCCCAGATTCGGTCGAAAGAGGCTGATCTTTCAGGATTTTCAAAGAATGGTTCTCATTCGATTTCACGGTTCTTAATTCATCTTTATTCATGGAATTCGTAGCAAATAAACACAAGGAACATGGATATCAGGTAGAGGTCGAAGCATGCAAGGGCTGTACAGAGTCTGATTAAGAATAAACAAGGAGAATTCAAGGAAGATTTCAACAATTCATATATAGTTTGTCTCCAAGCAATGAGAATAACACAATTGTGGAAGAATCAAGATCACTCATGGACTTTTCTTGTGGTGACCGAATTCATATCATTAAGAATGGAATTCGTAGCTCAATAGACTACACGAATTCGTGCTCATACCAATAAGGAGATGAAAATTATACCTCAATTTCGTAGAGAACTCAACATTTCTTTGGTCACTCAACTTTCGAGCCTTGCATGTCAAACTTAGAGCTTCTTGATCGTGAGTCTTTCTTCATATTGTGAATCTAGAGATTGAGAGGAGCTTGTGGCTGAATTTTGGAGTCGATCGGAAGCCAGGAAGGTAGTGATCGAAGCTCCGGCGAGCTGGGTGGATTTCCGGCGAGTTAGAGAGGAGGAGGATTTTGAGAGTAGAGAGAGAGAGAGTTGGGTCTGCAGAATGACGTGGGAGGTGAGGTAGGAGACAAATGTAGTCTAGGAGTGTTCCTCTACACGTTTCTCTCTCATTCTCTCTTCTAATTTATTTTTCTTCCTTTATTTCTTTTAGAATAAGCTAAACATAGAGTAGAATTCATAGATGCTGAAGAAGGAAAACTACTTTATTCATGAAGATACTACAGTATTTATACAAAGAAGAAGATAAGATGCGTGTGGGTGTGAACGCTCGTGCAGCTCACGTGAATTCTAACTAATTCATTCTGACTCAGCAATCGTTGACTACACTACTAACTGCATTGACCACCTCCTAACTACAGTATTTTGCTTAACATTCACTAACATACCCCACTGAGACTCGACGGCCTCAGTGATAGGATATGGCCTAGCCACTAGGCCCAAGCATCGAGCCCAATGTAATTGGGCTCCGACTGTCAAGCTCGGCTTATGCAGCTCGGCCCACCGAAGAGCCTTACTTGGCTCGGCCCAAACAGCCTACCTAGGCCGAGCCCACGACGGCCCATCTCAAAGGAATCTCTACACCAAGGCAACTCCTACATCGACTACAATTCAAGCTCCACAAGAGATATAGAAGCTCGGTGTTTATCCAGTAAAGGAGGAGATCAAGTCAAAGAGTCCTAACAGGAAAAGACTTGTAATCCTAGTTGAATTCCATGTGTAGATACTTATAAATAGGGGTTTAGAATAGATGGGGAGGGGAGAACAATCTTGTAATCACTACTCATACAAGCAATAAAGATCCATACTCTTTCCGCCCGTGGACGTAGATCTATTCCAATAGATCGAACCACGTAAATCTCTTTGTGTTCCGTTTGTGTTCGTTTCATTAATTCCTTGTCTACGTGCATTAATTACCTTGCGAAAATAAGATCTATCACTGGCGCCGTCTGTGGGAAATCGAAATTTGTGAATCTTGATCAAATTTTTGCAAGTTTGCTATAATCACGATGGCCGGGAAATCAACACGATCTACTGCTGCCGCTAATAAGTCTGCCGCTGCCGCCGCCGCCGCTGCTGCCGCCGCCGCTGCTAAGGAGACGGATGCCCAGCAAACTGCTCATGAATCAACCGAGGCCTCTAGCCATCCACCCAGCCCTAATCAAAGACGCCCCGGGAAGGAGCGTGCGCTGACTCCGGAAGGGCATATCAGAAATATTCCGGTGGATCAATTCGGCAGACCGCTCAACCCCAGCCAAGAAGATCACAGCAATGGTCGTGACGGAGAAGAGGCACCAAAGCTCCAGCCGCATGACCTTGAGGATGCAGTAAGGAGTTTCCTTGCATATAAAGGCACAAAATTCTTGCAATTCGTCAACCAAAAAAGAGCTGGACATCATGGAGAACGTGAAGCTACGCCCCGTTCCCATCAACGACACGATTCTCAAAGCATCCAGATTGTGGGCGCACGAGAAGGGCAAGCTTCGTCAAAGAAGGTTTGATGATAACCGCCGAGGAAACCCCATACATACACCTCGCCGTACCATCACCCCACCTCGTCGTCATGCTGTTTCACCTCGGCTTGACGACGATCACCGAGGAGGGAGATTTACTGTTTACAGTAAGATCTCTACTCCCTTCACCAACTACATACTTTACACTCCTCTCCCAGAGAAGTATCGAGTACCCCCCATCAAGCCTTACAACGGCTTATGCGATCCGAGCAATTTCCTGTCCCAATACCAATATAATATGATGAATCAAGGTCTCAGTGAGGATACCTACATGTGTAAGGTATTTCCTGAACTGCTTGTCGACAACGCTCGTAGTTGGTTCGATAGCCTGCCTCCATGCAGCATCGGATCGTACGCAGACCTGCTCGAAGCTTTCGAACGCAGGTTTTTCCAGAAAGCCGAGGCAAAAACTACCCCGGCCTAGCTTCTTTCCATTAGGCAGAGACGAGGAGAATCAATAAGCGACTTTATGACTAGGTTTAACGAAGAAAGCCTGAAAGTCGATCGCTTGACTGACGAAGTCCTTATCTCAGCCTTCCAGAATGCCATTCAATCTGGTGCTCTCTACAAGGAGATCATAAGGGAAGAGCCACGGACATCGAAGCAGTTGTGGAGCATCGCGGATCGTTTCGCACGAGCAGATGAGGCGGATAGGAAAAAGCGCGAGGCTGATAAGCCCGAACCATCTGACCGGAGGAAAGAGGAGCGCAATGACCGAAGTCAAAGTCGCCGAAGTGCCTTAGATAGACTGCAACGAGGCCCAATTGAATCCCGACTTGGGCCTCGGCAAACTCCGGAGAAGACCCAATTTACACCACTGACCAAGCCGAGGATGGAAATTTACGAGCTACATACCAACATGTTCGAAAAGCCTCAGCCAATGTCAAAATCAAAAGCAAACCGCCGATCCAGGGGTAAGTACTGCCAATTCCATGAAGACTATGGCCATGATACAGAAGAGTGCTGGAACTTAGCCGAAGATATTGAGAACTTGGTGCGCGATGGTATGCTTAAAAGGTACCAAAATCGCAACCAGAATGAAGGCCGACCTCAGAACAACAAAAGAACGAGACAAAATAGGGGGGGGGAATAACTGCGGCCCCCAGGCCGACAAAAAGCCGAAACGAGAGGATGGCGAAGGCGAGGACCAGCCTCAGTATGATGGGGTCGTACAAGCTATTACTGGACTCCCACAGGGAGCTACAAAATCGTCGTTAAAAGCCGAGGCTCGAAGTCCGCAACAAGGCGAACCTTCCCAAAAAAGGTTCAAGAAGGGCGAAGTGGTTACTTTTTCAGACCAAGATCCAGTGCCACCTATCATGCCCCATCAGGATGCTATAGTGATCGAAGCCGGGGTGGCCAATAAGCTCGTACGACGAATTTTCGTCGATACCGGAGCTTCGGTCAGCATCATCTTCAAGAGTTGCTTCGATCAGCTCGGAGTGGAGAGGACGCAGCTCGCACCAGCACCAGTCCCGCTAAAGAGCTTCGTCCAACAGGAGACGCAAACGGAGGGGGTCGTACAGCTACCCGTCACAGTGGGGATTCACCCTTTATCAACCACTAAGGTCATCAATTTCTTCGTTGTTAAAGCGGATTCTCCATATAATGTTATACTCGGAAGGGATTGGCTGGTGGGGGTCAAGGCGATCTGTTCGCCATACCACTTAACGATCAAAATCCCGTCAAAAAAACGGGGTTATCATAGTTCGAGGTGACCAAAAAAGGGCAAAAGAGTGCATGCAGATTGCACTTCGAGGTGCTGGGGCACCCCAACACTCTCAAGCATAGCAATTACAGTTACCCGAAGAGTTGAAGCAGGAGCAAGAATCCGCATCAGATGAGCCGGTGAAAAGCATACTACTCTACGAAAACGATCTAACTAAGGTCGTCAAAGTAGGCTTCGCAGGAGGTGCCGAACTCCACCGCCAGATCGTCCAACTTCTTCGGGAATACAGAGATGTTTTTGCATGGACTCCCCTTGACATGACCGGAGTAGCGCCCAGCATCATCACTCATCGTCTGAATATTAACCCCGAAGTGAAGCCGGTGAAACAGAAGCAACGAGTCTTCGCGGCAGAACGAAGGCAGGTCATTCATGACGAAGTACAACAGCTTCAAAAAGCCGACATTTTGTTCGAGGTCAAATATCCGACGTGGATAGCTAACCCGGTCATGGTCAAAAAACAACAAGGAGGTTGGCGGATGTGCATTGACTATACCGACCTCAACAAATATTGTCCAAAGGACTGCTATCCCTTGCCCAACATAGACAAAAAAGTAGAAGCCCTAGTCGGTCACAAGGTCTTCAGTTTTCTAGATCTATATAAGGGGTATCACCAAGTACTAATGAGTGAAGAGGATGCACCGAAGACAGCGTTCATCACGGACTTCGGCGTGTTTGCCTATAAGAAGATGCCATTCGGGCTAAAAAACGCAGGAGCAACCTATCAAAGGATGGTCGACAAGATATTCGAACACCATATTGGAAAGAGTGTTGAAGTCTATGTCGATGACATCGTCGTCAAAAGCAGAGAACCAGCGACCTGTGTTAACGACCTGAAGGTTGTCTTCGATTTACTTCGGAAAGTGAATCTGAAGCTAAACCCTGCGAAATGCACTTTTATGGTACGATCAGGGAAATTCCTGGGGTGCTGGATTTCGCAAGAAGGTATAAAGGCAGACCCCTCTAAAGTTCGAGCTGTCCAAGAGATGAAGGTCCCGAAAACCATTCATGATGTGCATCAACTGACTGGCTGTTTGGCAGCGTTAAGTCGTTTTTTATCTAAGGCCGCCGAAAAGCAGCTCTTTTTCTTCAAAATTCTCAAGAAGGCACCCGACTTTGAATGGAAGGACGAGCACAAAGTGGCGTTTGAAGAGCTGAAGAAATACCTGGCCAGACTCCCAACTTTGTCTGTTCCGAAAGATGGAGAGGTCCTCTCCCTATACCTCGCAGCCTCGGATGAAGCTATAAGTGTTGTACTAGTTCGGGAGGAAGGACGAGGGCAGCTTCCTGTTTACTTTATTAGCCGAGCCTTGAAAGGACCAGAGACGAGGTACCAACCATTGGAAAAAGTCGCCCTTGCACTAGTAAATGCCGCTAGAAGGTTGAGACCGTATTTCCATGCACACACCATACGAGTTCTAACCGACCTGCCACTTCACCAAGTCCTGACAAAACCTGAAGCATCGGGTAGAATTGCAAAGTGGGCTGTTGAACTCGGTGAGCACGACATAAATTTCTGTCCTCGGCAGGCGATAAAGGGACAAGCCCTAGCGGATTTCCTGGTAGAGGCTAAGTTCTCCGAAGCACCAAAGCAGGACGAACTCCCGCGAAATAAAGTAGAAGCCGAGCATCCTAAGGAGCCCCCACATGACTGCTGGAAAGTTTACGTAGATGGCGCTTCAGGTCGTACAGGCAGTGGAGCGGGAGTCATGCTAATTAGCCCGGATGGAAAGGAGTTAACATATGCACTTCGGTTCGACTTCCCTACCACAAATAATGAGGTGGAATACGAAGCCCTAATTGCAGGACTTCGCCTTGCTCAAAGTCTTCAAGTACGAGCTGTACAAGTCTACTGTGACTCCCAAGTCATAGTTAGCCATATGCTCGGCACATACGAGGCAAAGGGCGACAGAATGAGGAAGTATCTCCAAAAAGCTAGGAGTCTGCAAGAAAGCTTCACCTACTTCGAGTTGGTACGAATCCCAAGAGGAGCAAATACCCGAGCTGATGCTTTGAGCAAGTTGGCGTCCTCGTCAACAAGCTCTCCAGTGGAAGAAGTCAAACACCGAAGTATAGAAGAAGCCGAGGTCGTCCTCGTAATTGATGATGAAGCCCCAAATTGGATGACTCCTCTTCGGAATTATTTGGAGAAGGGCGAACTGCCCAGTGACAAGCTTGAGGCAAGAAAGATCTTAAGCAAGTCACCAAAGTACGTTCTACAAGAAGGAGTTCTGTACAGAAAGTCATACACTCAACCTCTCCTAAGATGTGTCGGGCGAACCAAGCAAACTATGCGTTAAGCGAAGTTCACGAAGGGTCATGTGGAAGCCACATTGGAGCTCGAGCACTGTCAAAGAAGGTCATGCGCTGGGGCTATTACTGGCCTACAATGTTTCAAGACGCAGTCGAACTAGTTAAAAAATGCCCAAAATGTCAAATCCATGGGACGGTACCGAGACTACCTCAGACCGACCTAATAAGCATGCAAAGCCCGTGGCCGTTTGTGCAATGGGGAATTGACATCGTCGGACCATTCGATAAAGCTCCCGGACAACTCCAGTTCCTCATCGTAGCCATCGACTACTTCACTAAGTGGGTCGAAGCTGAGCCCTTGGCAAAGATCACAAGCAAGAACGCCCTCAACTTCGTATGGAAGAATGTGGTTTGCCGCTTCGGTGTACCTCGCATCCTCGTTTCGGATAATGGAATGCAATTCACCGATCGGACATTCAGAGAATGGTGTGAAGGGCTTCACATTCACCAAAAGTTCACTTCGGTAGCTCATCCTCAAGCGAACGGCCAAACCGAAGTGACGAACAGAACGATTGTCAAGGGACTCAAAACCCGCCTCGACAAAGCCAAAGGAGATTGGGCCGCAAATTTACCCCAGGTCCTATGGTCGTACCGAACAACTCCCCGGACCTCGAACGGTGAAACACCCTATAGTTTGGTGTACGGAACCGAAGCAGTGATCCCAGTAGAGATAGGCCTGCCGAGCCCACGCACTATCAACTTCACAGCCGAAGCCAACGAGGAAGACCTCCGAACCGAACTGGATCTGTTGGAAGAAAAACGAGAGCTCGCCTACATAAGAGAAGCTAAGTACAAGCAACAAGTAGCTCGGTACTACAACCAAAGGGTGAAGTACCAACAGTTCCAAGTGGGCGACCTCGTACTTCGAAATAACGAGGTCAGTAAAGCAAAAAGGCTCGGCAAGCTTGAAGCCACATGGGAAGGACCATACCGAGTTGAAGAAGTCCTCGGCAAAGGGTCGTACAAGCTTGCCCATCTATCCGGTGAGCCCTTACCCCGTACATGGCACATCAATCATTTAAAAAAATACTTTGTATAAGTGGAGGAGAATAATGTCTAGGATCAGTTCATTTAAAGTCGTAGGTGTCAAGAGTCAGTTTTCGTCTTGTCAGCTGTTTTTCTTCTTTAAGTTTTTTCTTCAATAAAGTTTTATTTTTCCTTCATTATGCATCTAAATACTTGCATATCGTATTTTGCATCTCTCTATTCCACTTATGCTTAGTATTTTGAAACCCTGACGAGGGTAATTTAATAAACTCCACATTGGGAGTAAATGCTAAACGCGCGCGTAACGACCTAACCTTGTCAAAAATAGAAGTTCAAACTGCCTGGGCTTAAAACAAAGGAATCACCTTTGTTAAAAGCTAGGAAGAAGTACTTTTGTTTAAAACAAGGAGGCGCCACCTCGGTTAAAAACAAAGATACGGCCTTTGTTTAAAACAGAGAAGAGCCTAAACCTCGTCTGATGACGAGGTCGTGCTATTCAAAGCCTAAACCTCGTCGAATGACGAGGTAGAGCTAACCAAAGCCTAAACCTCGTCTGATGACGAGGTCGTGCTATTCAAAGCCTAAACCTCGTCGAATGACGAGGTAGAGCTAACCAAAGCCTAAACCTCGTCTGATGACGAGGTCGTGCTATTCAAAGCCTAAACCTCGTCGAATGACGAGGTAGAGCTAACCAAAGCCTAAACCTCGTCGGATGACGAGGTCGTGCTAACCAAAGCCTAAACCTCGTCGAATGACGAGGTCGTGCTGAACAAAGCCTAAACCAAGTCGGATGACGAGGTTGTGCTAATTCAAGCCTAATAAACCTCGTCTTTTGACGAGGTAATGCTTATCATGGCCTACCTTTGTATAATACAAGGAAATACATCTATGTTAAAACAAGGAAAAAGGCTAATATGAGTACAGAAATTCCGTTTTTATTTCAAAAAGGGAAGAGTACAATACATGGTGATTAAGACGAGCTAGAAGGCTTGGGTTTGCTAAAACTAAGCCATCTTGAAGGAAAATCACCGTCGGAATTGAAATTTAAAACATCATCTATATTAAAGCGGCCTCGACCACGTTCACCACTACCTCGTCCTCAACTCCGACCAGTACTCGGTTGAACGCCCCGACCTCGACCTCGTCGAGCCAATCTTTGTCGTTCCTGTTCATATATCTCTCTAGAATGCCGCGCATATCTCATGTCTAATCGATCTGCGGAAGTCGACGATCTCGAAGGATCAGTGTGAGTGGATGAGCTCGATGGATGAGAGTCCTTTCCCAGTCGAGTAGCCAACCTCGGACGCCGAGCTAGGATCACATCATACATACTAGCTATTCGCTTCAGCTCAACCATCTGATCTTTGAGTTGCCAGGAGTCCGACCCGTATCTTTCATGGCAATCCTTACACCGGGCTGCGATTTCGGTTACTTTTGCATCAACCTCGGCAATGGTTTTCCCGCCGTTTCGGCGGACAATGGCCTCGTATTCGGCATGCTCCTCGGCGATCCTTATAGATTTGTCCTTCACGGCATCATACTTATCTTCAAGCTCTAAGAGCCGAGCTTGAAGCTCGTCATTTTTTATTTGAGCGGCTCTAAGTCTCACGTCAGCCTCGTCCTGGATATACTTAGCTTGGTCTCTCAAACGAAGGGCTTCGACATCCTTAGCTTCAAGAGCCTGTAATAAGTTGTTGATTTGAGCTATGTACGGGGATGCATCAAAAATTGTGGGGGAAGACTACAATGCAAAGGATAAAAGTTTCAATTAAATGTTGAAATTTTATTAAGCCACAAAGGCGAAAGTCAAGCGACATATTACCGATGCCGCAGTACAAAAGCCTTACAAAAAAAAAAAAAAAAAAAAAAAAAGAGAATGTACAGAGGTGATCAACTGACCACTTCGGCATTCTCCTCCTCATTCTGACTAGAGGATTTGCCGCCGTCAGCATCGCCTTTCTCCTCGGCCTCCCCTCTGCCTCGGCCAGCAGCCTCCACTTCGGGCTCGGCAGTACGGTTGAGATCGGCAATTAGCCCTTCCAACTCCTCATCCCTATCAACTGGCCATCCCGCCACCACCTCGGCAGTCAATACAGTAGACGACGAGGCTAAGCTGTCCAGCACGGGAATGCTTTTAAGGCCTTCTAACAGCGCCTCAGCATACGCACGGTTGACAGCCGCATCTGACATCTCCTGATATCCGTACTTGGCCTTGTCCAAGTTCGGAATATCAGAAGCGATGTTGTCGATCACGTCGCTAACTGCACGAATGTTTAAGATGGTGGCGACCTGTCCGGCCAGCTCCGAGAATCTTTCAGAGCGGAAGAGCCTCTCCGTATAAGACCGAAGCAGGGACCCCTGCATGGCTATCGCCTCGGCCTCCTGTCGCCTTGCCGCCTCTGCCTCGGCCTTCCACATGGCCGCCTCTCTCTTTGCGGACTCAGCAGCGTCCTTTGCCGATTCCACTGCAGCCCGTTCTGCCGACACCCTCGCTTCGGCCAGTGCCAGTCGGTTGACGAGGCTGCCCTTCTCATTCTCTAGATCCCGCTGAGCTCGGACCACGTTGTTGAAGCGGTCGACCCCAGCGGTCAGGAAATTGCTCAACTCCGAAGTAAGGTTGCTCAGCCTCGCCACCATGTCCTCGGCACCGTATATAAACATACATTAGCGTTGAAAAAAAAAATATATATATATACAATAATGAAATGCCGAAGTACATCTGTAAGTGTGATACTACCTCGGGAAAAGGCCGAGGCTGATTCACCAGTTCTCCAAAACCCTGGCGTCCAACACCGCCAGATAACCGGACTGCAGTAACTGTACAATCCTCCTCTCCAGCAGGAACAGCAACAACCGACTTCTGCTGTTTTGTTTTTCGCACGAGAGGTCGATCCGGAGGGGACCCCATTGGTGAGGCACCTAGTCCGCTCTCTGTTCGGTCCGAAGAAACCTCGGATGGTGACTTTTCAGTAGCGGCCGGCCTTGCCCTCTTCTTACCAAGAAGTTTCACTGTAGAAAAACAGTTAGAGCTTCAGCACAATGAAGAAGAACATATACAAAACAAAGAAACGGACCAAGTGGAGCCTCACCCTTCACCGGCTCAACCATGGAGTCTGGATCATAAGGGCTCAGCCCCGCCATAGCAAGATCGGCCTCAGTGAATTCTTCATCAACTAGGCTAGTCAACACTTCATCAAGCACACCGAACTTTTCTTCGGTGCCTTGGTTCCTCAATTTACCCACATTCCAGATGAAATGTGGGACCTCACCGAACCGACAGAAGAAGAACTTCGACTGCCAGTTCGGGATTTTTGACTTCGTCTTCACTCGAAAGCCCAGACGGGGTGACAGATAATACCACCCATTGTAGGAATTAAATTGGAAATATTTCAGGATCAGCTCTACTGACAGGCTGACCCCGTGACGACTACTAAGTACGCCTAAAGTAGTAAGCTGCCTAAACGAGTTTGGCGTTATTTGCGCTAGAGGAATGCCGAACTTCCGAAGAAGATCGGCAAAAATAGCGGGGAGGGGGAGACGAAGACCATGGCATAAGCAATCTTCGTAGATCGTTACGAAGCCAACCGGAGGGTTGGACGCCCTATCCTCTGGCCGAGGTGCTAACATCTCTATCCATTCAGGAAATAAATAATTTCTTGCAATTTTCAAAATTGCAGAGGAATCTAGGGTTGAAGAAACTTTTGACACTGTTCCGACCGAATCACAGGGAGGAGCAAAAACTACCCTACAATTCGACGGAATGTCCGACTCTACAGTATATACATCTACCTCTATATTTTCCGGCGCATGAGATACCGGCGGCGACATAGACCTGTCGCCCGAACTCTGACTACCACTACCGCTAGAATCGCGTATAATAGAAGAGGAAGACATGGACTTACTTTTTAAGCAATGAAACACCGTGATGACAACGAATAATAGGTCACTGGATTTTGGTGTAACACTGACGGCAGCACTGCGAGCGTGGGGGAAGAAGATGAATCGCCAAAAATTTTAGGGTTCCAAATTTCAAAAATGTTGATTGTGGCGTCTGAAAGAAGTTTTAGTAACTTTCCGCCTACTTTATCGGGACCCCAAACGGTGCATTAAATGTAACTGACACATCACGTGTTCGCCCTCATCCCAATGAGACGCTTCACATTCCGACTTCGTCAAAATTCAATTTCGAAGGGGCAATGTGAAGTCCAATTTCACCTCGTCTTAACGAGGTGGCAGCATCCCGACTTCGTCGAAACCTAATTTCCGAAGGGGCCATGTGAATTCCAACACCACCTCGTCTTAACGAGGTGGCCAGCATTCTGACTTCGTCGATATAACTTCTATATCTTTCTACCCCAGCTCACACCCTCACTTCCATATCTTTTTGGGGGGGGATATGATAGGATATGGCCTAGCCACTAGGCCCAAGCATCGAGCCCAATGTAATTGGGCTCCGACTGTCAAGCTCGGCCTATGCAGCTCGGCCCACCGAAGAGCCTTACTTGGCTCGGCCCAAACAGCCTACCTAGGCCGAGCCCACGACGGCCCATCTCAAAGGAATCTCTACACCAAGGCAACTCCTACATCGACTACAATTCAAGCTCCACAAGAGATATAGAAGCTCGGTGTTTATCCAGTAAAGGAGGAGATCAAGCCAAAGAGTCCTAATAGGAAAAGACTTGTAATCCTAGTCGAATTCCATGTGTAGATACTTATAAATAGGGGTTTAGAATAGATGGGGAGGGGAGAACAATCTTGTAATCACTACTCATACAAGCAATAAAGATCCATACTCTTTCCGCCCGTGGACGTAGATCTATTCCAATAGATCGAACCACGTAAATCTCTTTGTGTTCCGTTTGTGTTCGTGTTCATTAATTCCTTGTCTACGTGCATTAATTACCTTACGAAAATAAGATCTATCACTCAGTCACCCACATCATGAACACACAGCTTCCGGCGAAGTGCTGCAAATCGTTCAACAGTTAATGGTTTGGTAAAGATGTCAGCTACCTGCTCCGCACCGGCGACATGACAAACTTCAAGAAATTTGGATTGAACTTTTTCACGGACGAAGTGCACGTCAACTTCAATGTGCTTCGTGCGTGCGTGAAAAACAGAATTAGAAGAGAGAGCCACTGCACTAATGTTGTCGCACCACAGTCGGTGTGGTGGGTGGACGACGATACCAAGTTCTTTACACAGAGAATGTATCCACAGAAGATCAGCAGTAGTATCTGCAAGCGACCTATACTCAAACTCCGCGCTGCTCCGAGAAACCACATCTTGTTTCTTGGAGCTCCATACTATGAGATTCGATCCAAAAAATATGCAATGGCCACCTGTGGAACGGCTTGTGTCTGGACAACCAGCCCAGTCGGCATTGGCAAAAGCTTTGAGACAGTTCGTGGATGATGAAGAGAACCGTAGTCCTAGCGATGCCGTGCCTTTAAGGTAGCGAAGTAACCGTTTGCAAGCATTCCAGTGATCCACACTGGGTGAGTGAAGATATTGGCAGAGTTTGTTAACACAGTAGGCAATGTCAGGCCCTGTAAGTGTTAAGTATTGCAACGCACCCACAGTACTTCTGTAGATAAATGGATTATCAAATGCTTCACCACCATATTTAGAGAGTTTCGTGTTCACAACCATTGGAGTGTTTGAAAATTGACACTGATCCATCCCAGTTCTCTCAAGAAGATCCTTGAGATATTTCTGTTGACACAGAACATAGCCATCATCCACCATCTGCACTTCAACCCCCAGAAAATAGCTGACTGAACCTAGGTGCTTTAGTTTGAACTTATTCTTCAGCAAGTCAATCATATGAATAACCTCAGAGGGAACATCACCAGTAACTAGTATATCATCAACATATACTAGTACAAGTAGCAACCCAGCAGCAGAAGACTTAAAGAAAAGAGAATAATCAGAGATGCATCTTTTGAATCCAAGATCAAGAAGTGAACCCTTAAGTGTGTCATACCATGCTCGTGGAGCCTGTCGAAGACCATAAAGAGATTTCTTGAGTTGACAGACATGATCTGGATAATGTTTATCTTCAAATCCAGCTGGTTGAGTCATAAAAATCTTATCTTCTAGAATCCCATTGAGAAAAGCATTGTTGATGTCCAACTGTTGAATGTTCCAGCCCTTAGTAGCAGCAAGTGCAAACACAAATCGGATTGTAGTAGCCTTGACAACTGGGCTGAAAGTTTCAAGAAAGTCTACCCCTGCAAATTGTTCAAAACCACGAGCTACTAACCGAGCTTTAAGCTTGTCAAGAGTGCCATCTGCATTACTCTTTACCTTATAGATCCACTTGTTGCTAATGACCTGCATATCATTAGAATATGGAATAAGATCCCAGGTGCCATTGTCTACCAAGGCCTGAAATTCAGCTCGCATAGCCTCGTGCTAGGCAGAAGAAGCCAAGGCCTCTTTAGTAGAGGTTGGTGCAACAGGAAGTGAAGAGGGAGTAGCCATAAAAGTTTTAGGCTTGAAGATGCCATGCTTAGCTCTGGTAATCATGGGATGATTATTGAGTGAGTGATGAGTGTGGGAGGAGGGGGAAGATGAAGTGGATGATGATGAAGGGGAGGGACTGGGCTGAGAAGCTGCAGCAGAAGAGGATGTAGAGGGAGATAGAGAGGGTGAAGGTGATGGGGAAGCATGAGTAGAAAATGTAGAGGAGACAAGAGATGCAGTAGGGAAAACAGGAAGAGAGGGTAAAGAGGGAAGAGGGGTGAGTGAAGTGCCTCCTGAACCAGAGATAGAAGAAGAAGAAGAAGAAGGAAATAGAGTAGAATAGGGAAACTCTTCTTCATTGAAGTGGACTGTGTCAGCAATGTATATGCGACCAGATGGGTGAAGACACTTATAGCCTCTGTGGTTGGGACTGTAGCCTAGAAACACACACTTGAAAGATCGGAACTTGCATTTTGGTTTTGTTATAAGGTTTGAGAAAGGGAAAGCAAGAACAACCAAAAGATTTTAGAAATTTGTAGTCAGGATGGCAGTTATAGAGTAGAAAGAAAGGAGATGAATTGGATGTTGTGGGAGAGGGTAATCTGTTAATGAGATAGGCTGCAGTCTGGAAGACATCCCACCAAAAAGAAAAAGGCAAGCCTGAGCAAGTAAGGTAAAACCCATGTCTGTGATGTGCTGATGTTTCCTCTCAGCTTTCCCATTTTGGGTGTGTATGTAAGGACAAGAGTGCTGGAGATGGATGCCTAAGGTTTGAAGAAAAGGAGCAAGGGGCCTGAATTCACCCCCCCAATCAGACTGAAGAGACTTTATTGTGGTGGAAAATTGGGTTTGGACTAGAGTAAGGAAGTGTTTAATAGTTTGAACAGCCTCAGACTTCAGAGTAAGTGGATATATCCAAGTGTATCTAGTAAAATCATCCACAAAATAAATATAGTATCTATATCCAAGTGTGGAAGGTGTGCTAGAAGGACCCCACAAATCAGTGTGTACTAGATCAAATGGTTTAGTAGATTTTGTAGGCTTAGATATGTGTGGAAACTGATGCATCTTTCCCATCTTACAAGCATCACAGAATTTTAACTTGGAGACAGAAAAGGGAATTTTAAGTATAGCACAAATCTTAGCCAAGGTAGTATGATTTGGATGTCCAAAAACTGTGTAAAATATTGAGATCACTGTTTACACCAGAAACACAATCTAGAGGTTTATCTATTACATTGGAATCACAAAGACTAGTTACATGAGAAGGTGATATACTATAGCTAGTACTAGAATTGGAATTATTAGAAGTACTGGAACTAGGAGAAGAAACAGCAACAGAGGACTGATTTGTGGAGACAGCATAGGAGGGCTTCAAGCTGGAACAGAGAGCTTCAGCCTTGAAAGAAGGAAGTTGTGACAGATCCAATTGATACAATCCATTAACCAGATTTCCCTTCAGCAAGACAGCTTGACTGATCTTGTCCTTAACAAAACAACAGTTGTGATGAAATTCAATTAGCACATTATTGTCTAATGTGAATTGAGAGATACTTAGAAGATTTTTGGCTATTGTAGGCACAAATAAAATGTTGTTGAGTAACAAGGAAGGTCTAGAACTAGAAGTAGATAATGGAATAGAAGAAGAACCAATAGAGTGAATGGGAAGATGATTACCATTGTCAACCATGACAGTTTCAGAGCCATTGTAATCTGCAGATAGAGAGAGATTCCCAAGCTCATGTGTGATGTGGTTGGTGGCACCATTGTCTATGTACCAGGCAGAATCATCACATGCACCTTCCTGTGTGACACTTTCAGCAGCAAACGCCTGTGGAGAAGAATCAGTAGGTGGTCCAGTGAAGTGCACATCGAACCTCTTGAAGCACTTGAGGGCGACATGGCCTACTTTTCCACATAGCCACAACAGAGATTTGTTAGCAGAAGATTTAGAGAAGCCACCACGCACACCAGTAGATCCGCGACCGAGAGCACCTCGGCCACCACCATAAGCAGCTACATTCACGCTGGGATCCACAACAGCATACTGATTCACATGTTGTGCAAGCCTGAGTTCATACTCTTGAAAAGCAAGTTGCTTCTCTTGGAGAGAGATAGCATCAGAGCACTGCATGAAATTTACCACCATAGCTTCATATTCGATGCCGAAACCGGCGAGAATGTACATTTGAAGATCATCGTCGGTAATGACTTGACCAACAGCTGAGAGCTGATCTGCAATCCCACGCATTTTGAGGAAAAATTCCTCAACAGAGAGAGAGCCTTTCCTTGTGGACTGGAGCGCCATGCGAAGTTGCATGATGCGCGACTTGGACTGTGACAAAGAGAGACGTTCGAGTGTGAGCCAGACCTCACGAGCAGTGGAGCAACGAACGACGTGACCGAGCATTGAATCGCCAATAGAAACGAGGAGCCAACTCAGGAGGAACTGATCACGACGGATCCACACGGAATACTCGGGATTTGGGCGCGCTGGAGCACTAGACTGAGATGGAAGAAACGGCGCCGGCGGCATTGCAGTAGCAGAGATGAATTCCGAATGGTGGGGAGAGCTTGTGCGCGCCAGAAGGAGTAGTTTGTGCGGTCGAGCTTCAATGGAATCGGGTGGAACTGAGGTAGAATAGGAGCGGAAGCAGAAGTAGATCTGGAATCCATCACAACAAATAACAGAAAACGACGAAAAATTGAGGAACAAATGCAGATCTAGAGACGAACGGCGATGGAAACGCCGGCGATTGAAACGCAGAAAACCCTAGATCTGACTGGCTCTGGATACCATTTTAGAATAAGCTAAACATAGAGTAGAATTCATAGATGCTGAAGAAGGAAAACTACTT
Organism: Mentha longifolia; assembly: GCA_001642375.2. Lineage (NCBI taxonomy): Eukaryota > Viridiplantae > Streptophyta > Magnoliopsida > Lamiales > Lamiaceae > Mentha > Mentha longifolia. Next base: position 20,650,821 of record CM038113.1, on the reverse strand, counting down.
TATTCATGAAGATACTACAGTATTTATACAAAGAAGAAGATAAGATGCATGTGGGTGTGAACGCTCGTGCACCTCACGTGAATTCTAACTAATTCATTCTGACTCAGCAATCGTTGACTACACTACTAACTGCATTGACCACCTCCTAACTACAGTATTTTGCTTAACATTCACTAACAATTTCTTACACTTGATGAGACACCAACATATGGCATGGAGAGAATAATTCTTGCCCCCTATTTTCTCTAGCATACACGACAAGCACACTGCACACACACATGCTCACCCACTTACAGTACTGGTATTTATTAGTGTGGCTCATGCTCATAACACACATCAATTATTATTTTGTTTGTTGACGGTAGTGGAGTTTCACTACTCTTATTTATTTTGTGTGATACCTTCGTCACACAATAAAATACTACCTATATCATTTTTAAGTTGTTACATTGTTTTTAACAATTTATTCAAGTATTTTCGAGTGTCTTGATGATGAGTTTTAAAATAATTTTTTAAAGAATTTTTTTTTACGGGATACTATAACACTTGTAGTATCCCGTAAAACAATTTTTTTAAAAAAAGTTATTTTAAAACTCATCATCAAAACGCGTGAAAAAATTGCTTAAAAAAGTGTAACAATTTGAAAAGGACGGAAGTAGTATTATTTATTATTAGTGGAGATACTCTATATTTATTTATTGCTGGTGATCAACCACTTATGTGCATCTTAAAATGTATATCTTCACGCTATAGTCAAATAATAATAATTCTGTAATTTCTCATACAGTATAATCACTCTAGAATGATTCCGTGACATATTTCATCCTTCGAGGGATTTACTCCTCAACTCGTTTATCTCCGAGCACATTTGCTCTAGTTCAAATTTAATTCGAACTCATCGTCATATTTTTATAATCGTCTCTCATTCGATAGTTCCTAGCATCGACAATGCCATTCTTCTAAATCTGTTTCAGAGTTATTTTAATATCACCGAACTTGACATTCGTCATAATTAATTGCTAAAATATTGGTTCTCTATTTTATTTATCTTGAGATGCCAATCATGGCTATTGAGACGGGAAATCGCAATCGTGTTCTCAACGTTATCTCATCTCTAAGTCTAATTCAACAATTATCCTTAATTTCAAAAATAATATTTTTGAAATAGTCCATCCTCGTTTGGGTCAAGAACTTCTTCTTCGAAATAAGTCTTACGTCTAACTCGTTCGCTTCGATAGTCATTGTCTATAAATCTTTGGCTTCGAAATTAATACTTTCGAAGAACGCTTTCCTTAATCAAATTCTTGGCCAAATAAAAGGCTAATAATATTTTTCGGAAATTTTAACCATGAAAATCCTGATCTGGAAAATCAAGATCTAAAATTTTCACTTGGAATTTTCTTAGTCGATAATTTTAGATTTTGATTTTCCAAATCAGGATTTTCATGGTTTAGTTGTTTTATGGTATGAAAAATAGTTTTATTAAAATATTTGAAGACTAATTTTAATTGCCACCTTATATTTAACAAAATTACGTAATTACTACATCCGTCTCAGGATTACTAAGCTCTTTCATTTCGGCACGCTATTTCCATACTTCTCGATGATGAGTTTTAAAATGAAGTTTTAAGTATTTTTTCTTTTACAGGATACTACAACACTCATAGTATCCCGTAAAAGAAAAAAATACTTAAAAAATTCATTTTAAAACCCATCATCGAGAAACATGAAAATGGCTCAGTAATCCTGAGACGGAGGGAGTATTATTTCTCAAAAAGTGAACGAAAAAGCTTCACAACTCCACATTTCAATCATTATATGTTAGACTACTACAGAGTACTCCTTCCGTCTCAGTTCAATTATCCCACTTTATTATTTTATACCTCACATATATTCAAAGTATGAGACAATTGAACTGAGACGGATGAAGTATTACTTTCTAGTTTAATGTTCAACAATTTAATGTTATCATGATATATAGAGATTTGAATGTCCATATAAATGGAGCAAACTTCTTATTAAGTATTGCTGCAAAGAGATTGGTTTCATGATTCATCTATGCTGGATTTTCTCTTCTCCTCTTGGACAGAGTGAAGAACTCTTTCGATGCTTATTCGATTCTTTTGTGAACTTGTGAAGGGACTCCATGGTTAATCACTTGGAAGAAACCCCACTTCTTGGTGAAGAGAATCAGCATCTAATCATTTGGAGTTGAACGGGGGAAGATCGATTAATAGTATGCCTTTGGCTTCAAAAATTGATAGTGATAGTGTGCCAAACATTCCCCCACTCTTCTCAGCAGCTTCTTCCCCATCCCTTGTGGAGCAGTTTTTTTGAAAAACACATCAAAAATTTTGTTGAGTACTTGCTACAAATATCTAGCCTCTAGCCTGCGGAATTAGATGGATGAGAAAATACAGTAATCCATGAAGATCTAAAGATGGCCGCATCTGAGAAACACAATAATCTGGCGGCGGAGACGGGAGTGAGAAGTTTTGGGGTGGTGAAGAAAAGTGGTAGTCTCTGGTTTTACGGCTACACAAGGATTATTTAATTATGTTTTTGTTAAGAATGTTGGGGATATATAAGGGTAAAATTGTACATTTAAAATCAAAATTGTTTTATTTTTATTTAGGGGCTATAGGAGAGAAAAAAGGGGCTATGTTTAAAATCCCTTATAGTCTATATGACTCTAGGCCTTGAAATTAGGCAGCAATTTTTGATTATTTTTTCATATTAAAAATCATATATACCTAAGGGGTTGTTGAAGTATAATGGAAAAATTCTCAAAGTGAAACAAAACAAAAAATATGTATTGAAATTCAAAGTTTTACATTATCATCAATCAATGAAGGAGCTAAGTTATGCTATTTATATCTAGCTAATAAATTAAGAAATAGAAAGCGTGAGGGAAAAGGTGACTTTATGACCCAATTTTTATCTCTTGGTTACTTTATGACCCTAAGTTTTATTTTAATTATTTTATGGCCCTAAAATTTTATCTCTTGGTTACTTTATAGCCCCAACTTTCACTCTTAGTTACTTTATGACCTCAACTTATAAAAATAACAAATATAGCCTCAACTTTATCCCTTGGTTATTTTATAACCTCAACTTCTCAAAGTGACAAGAATAGTCCAATTTTTACTCCGATTCTCAACTAATGGCACATGAGCGAAAAAAAAGCATACTCGAAAAAATGAGTGGGATTATCGAAGGTGACGTGGTATTTCCGTAAAAAAAAATGCATTTGTATCGTTGGGAAAGAATAAAATTTCAAAGGATTATACAAATGTATTTTTTTTACGAAAATGCCACGTCAGCTTCGATAATCCTACTCATTTTTCCGAGTACGCATTTTTTCGCTCCTGTGCCATTAGTGGAGAATCGGAGTAAAATTTGAAATATACTTGTCATTTTGATAAGCTGGGGCCATAAAGTAACCAAGAGATAATATTGAGGCTATATTTATCATTTGAGAAGTTGAGACCATAAAATAACCAAAAAATAAAAGTTTGGGCCATAAAGTAGCCAAGATAAAAATTGGGGCCATAAAGTAACTAAATGATAAAATTTGGGGACATAACGTCACAATTTCCCAAAGCGTGAGCTACAAGCTCATTATTTAACTAACTGAATGTAACATTAGCCATCCAATCATCCTCTTATCAACGGTTGAAAACAACTTCACGCGGATCCCGTCTTTTATCACGTCAGCTGTCATATGCACTCTTATTTTCTTCCTCTTTCACACATAGGAGTGCATGCGCATGCTTCTCATCTTTGAACTCTCTACACACACACCGCAAGATGAGAATGGAAGGTCCATCAAACTCATCTCGGACAAAAGAAGACGAAACTACATCGATGGGAGAGTTTAGTAAATAGATCAACCAACTGCAATGAGGATGCAACAAATAAAGGCAAACCAAATCCTCGCAAGAACTGATCTCTACTATATGCAATCTATCTCTAAGTGTTTTGTTCTCTCATGGACCACCGATTTTTTTTGTGATGTGAAAGGACATATTGTCACAGTGCAGGGGTATAGGCTTAAAAATTGAGATGCCAAAGCCAAAGTCATTGGGCCAATAAGAGTCATAAGATAGTCATTACAGTTCTCTACTACATGCAATGCAGCCTGGAAATGACAAGTAGCTAGTTTTGCTACAAATTGACTGAGTTCTTGTACAACATATGTTATATTTGGCCTTGTTAGGTTCAAGTAAAACAATCTACTCACTAGTCTTCTATAGATATACTGTTCTTTCAAATAATTAGTATTTTGACTTATGAGATGCAAACCTACAAGTAGAGGTGTTGAAGCTGAAACACAACCAATTAAGCCAGTAGACTGAATAAGATCTATCACATATTTTCTCTTGTTCCGGATTTCTTTTAGCGCAACACAACACACTCACACACACGCACCCAAGGTGACTTGAACCTCCGACTTGTTGGTTAGAAGGAAATCGTTTTACCAACTGAGTTGTGCTTCATCGTCTGAGTGTTGTTCCAGATTTTCCCCTTGCTATTTCCATCCCAAGGAAGTAATGTGTCTCACCAAGGTCCTTGATTGTAGAGGCTGTATGCAATAAATGTTTTAAGTTCTGCAATAAGATGCTCATTTGGTCGTGTGATAAGGACATCATCCACATAAACCAGAAGACACATAAAATGAGCACATGAGCCTTTGTAAAAGAAATAATTGTCATGCACTGATTGCTGAAATCCATGTCGAAAGAGTACCCTGTTGAACTCATGATTCCATTCTCTAAAAGCATGTTTTAATCCATACAAGCTTGTATACTTCTTCTTTCTTTGCTGCTTCATGTCCCTGTGGGGGGAACATGTAGATATCATCATGAAGAAAACCATGTAAAAAGACATTATTCACATCAGTTTAATGAATCTTCCAGCTAAAAGCAGTTGCAACAACAATGATGTTACCAGTTTGGCTACTAGAGAAAAGTCTATCCCCTTCCTCTTGATGATATCCCTTTGCCACTGGTAGAATTTCATCTCATCTAAAAGCTCGAACTTGTAGTGAGGTGTGAAATCTATTCATTTATATTATTATTCCCAATACCCCCCTCACTTGTGGACTCGATTTTCAACTCTACCCTTTGGGTAGGAGGCCCAACAAGTGCACACTTTTAATATGGGTAGAGTTGCTATAAGTGGGATTTGAACACAGGACCTTGGCGTTAGCCAAAGGCTCTGATTCCATGATATAATTTCATCTCAACTAAAAGTTCGAACTTGTAGTGAGGTGTGAAATTTATTTATTTATATTATTATTCCCAATAGCCACTAGTCTAACCTTGCATCTCTCCACCACCTTCCCATCAGGTCTCAACGTTAGTTTATATACCCATTTACTTCCTATGGGTTTCTTTCCCGGTGAGAGTTGCACCAATTTCCAGGTATGAATCATATGATTAGATTCTAACGCAGCTAACTCAGTTCTCTTTGCTTCTATCCACTTTGGAAGTTTGTTTGCCTCTTTGTAAAATGATGGTTCATGTAAAAGACATATCACATAGGTAGGTAACATAAGATGGACTAAGTGTAGGAGATAGAATGTAACGGAATGTTGGATGTATAATGGATTTGGTGAGACTAGTATACATGTTTCCTACATAGTCTTTCAACCAAGTTGTAGGCATATGAACTCGATTGCTTCTTATAAAATTAAATTAAATTATTATAAATTAAAATTATTGAAAAAAGTACAAAAAAGTAATCAAAATTATTGTTTGGAACACAGTTAAAGACAGAGGATCCCAAGTGCAAGTCATAGACCTCATGTACATTGAACCTTCATTTCAAAATTTATAAACATAATGTAAATTCAATAATACAGTATATGTTTTTCAACAATGAATGAATCAAGTATATATTCATATCGTATAAAATAGTTTATGTTTCTATGTTAATTATGAATTTTTTTAATAGATGAACTAAATAAGTTTACAATTTTAAAAGGGATAATTACCAAAAAAAAAAAGATTATAAATTATTCTCGTCTTATCAAAAATACTCTAAACTATTGAAAATAACCAATTAAATCCTAAACTATTATGAGTAGCATTTTATCAAAAATACTATGAAGTATTGAGAATAACTAATTAAATCTCGAACTATTTACTTTTTTTTATAAAGATACTTTAAACAATTGAAAATAACTAATTAAATCACAAACTATCAATCTATTTTCAAATTTACTTTAGGTGCCATTTTTCAACAACGGAATATCCGCTTGGCACGCCGAAAGCCACTTTAGATTTTATTTTTTTTGGGTCAGAAAAGAAAACTTGTATGAAAGAAAGAAAGTATTTCCAAGTACAGGGGTTATAACATTACAGTAGAAAAACAAGCACTACTCTCTGCTCCGTAGCACATCAAGTTTGAGATTCGACCAAGTATGGAAGCTCATGTTTTCCTCGACCGATCCTCTCACGACATTCCAGCTCCAAAAACAAAATTTTATTTCCTCAAGAATTCTTTTAGAATCCCAAGTCTTGCCATTAAACACAGTCTCATTCCTCCACTTCCATATCACCCACACAGTACAAATTCATAGCTCCCCTAGCCTCTTTCTCCATCCTTTACCTCTGACCAAGCCGGCAAAACTCGAGAGATGATCCTTGATATCATTAGGGAACGCCCAAATCACCCCAATCCAATCAACCAAGTTGTTCCAAATCTGAAAGGCCTCACCGCAAACAAAGAAAACGTGGAAGGCAGTTTCACGAACCTGACTACATTGACCACAAAGAACATCAGTAACGTTCCACGTGAGCCTTCTATTTTCAATAGTTCAGAGTATTTTTGATATTACATAAATAATTTAGATTTAAAATTTTCAATAGTTCGGAGTATTTTTGATAAAACAAGAATAGTTTATGATTTCATTGGTACCAATCCTATTTTAAAAACACTTTATATTTATGAATATTGAGGTTCTAGAAACATATGCATGTGATATTTATTTTCTTAAAATTACTATTCTTATTTTTTTAACTCTTCAATCTCACATTGAATTTCTATCGCAATTTATAGATAGCTGATTAACATGTATTTTATGTGCATGTTGAGTGTATTTTGAATATATTTGAAGCTTGATTTGTATGTTTTAATGTTAGAAATGCTAGGGTTTCTTAACTCTTAGTATACTTTAGACTTTTCTCATTTTTCTCAGTTTTCGATATATTTTTGTGAGAATTTAAAAGAGCATTCAAGTAGCTAAGGATCGAAAGCCAGAAACGAGGGAGAATCAAGCTCAATTAGAGTGAAACTTGTGTTCTTAAATGTGGAATTTCAAGTTGTATAGTTAGGGTTTCACTAGTTTGATTTCAATTATGTTTTCCTCGTTCTTTCGAGTATCTTTATGCTTTTTGCAGGAACAATGGAGAACTCATTTGTCCAATTTGATCATTCCATGTCGAAGAGGGGTTCATTAGGAGTCCATAGTAAAAAGCGGATCAAGAATCGGAGTTCGGACGAGGGAGAACGAGCGAAAATGGTGGAGTTGCGCAAAATGGCCGAACCGACGGCGACCGGCTGGACCAGGCCGCCGGCTGAGCTGCAGAGATTACGGCACCCAGGCGGTGGTCGGCCAGGGCGCCGCCGTCCCTTCTCCTTAGTGTTTTGACCGAGCTAGTTCGTCTAACTCGGTCCAACTCGACCCAAAACTCACCTATTATGTATTTAACCCTAAAATCTTCCTATTTGGTGGATCTTTTGCATATTTAATCTCCTAAGAACCCTAGAAATATTTCCCTCTTTCCTTTTTGGTATTTTGAAGATTGTTGAAGCTATACTTGTTGGATTTGCATTTGGAGACCATTTTCTTCTTCCTTATTAAATTTTCTTTATTTTTATCATGATTTTATCTCTTTTTCATGGTTTAATTCCTTCAATTATGTCTAGCTAAATTTCCTTTGGTTCCAATATATGAAGATATGATCTAGATCCTTGGGTTTTTAGATTTTGTTGTTGGATTTACCTTCTAACTCATATGTCTTGTGGTTTGAGACTTAATTTTATTGCATGATTGATTGGCCATCATTGAGTGCATACAAGGTGTTTGGTTAAATGCTTGGGAGGCTTTAATTCATAACACTTGGCATCAAATCACACCATATTAGTAATTCTTGCTAATAAGAGCTTCTAGATAATTAATTGAGCTATTTGGAGTTAATTTATGCATCTTGAGACCTAGCGGAGATAGATGTCATAGGTTAATCCACTAATATTAATTGCTTCAAGAGAAGAATTGATGTTTACTATATATAGAACTCCCATATGAATTAGATTAAAATGGTTAATCCTAACAAATCCTAAAACCTAGGCATCTAGTGATTATCGGATTATATTCGGAACCAAGCTTTCTACTATTGTTTGTTAACTCTTGCTATTAGTTGTTATCTAGTTTGTTACTTACTTTATATTTCTCATTAGCTAATCAAAACACAAAAACATGTCACTTGTAAGCTTGAATAGTAGTGAGATAATTAGATTACTACTTGAATCTTACACGACCTAGCATTCCTTGAGGATTCGACTCAATTATACTATAATTGATTATTATTGCTCTCTACCCTCACACCTAAAGTGAGGGCGGATCAATTTTTGGCGCCGTTGCCGGGGAATGCTTAGTTTGAGTTTCAATAGTCGATTTGGTTATTAAATTACTAATTCAAGCATTGTTTCTTTTAATTTTTGTTTTGTAGGTTTATGCACACAAGGTCCAAAGGAAGACACGTTGAACTTTTGATCTTGAACTTGGACAGAAAGCATAGAAGAAGGAATTCTAATTCGAGTGAAGATCAAGAAATGGTTAACAATCAAGCAATGGAAGCTCTTATGAGAGAAATGGAAGAGTTTAGAGCATGGAAGGATGAGCAAGAAAGAAGGGCAGGCTCAACCACCTCCTCTTAACCATATGTTCCAATCTCCAACGGAACAATTTCAAGGAGGAGAATGGGGGACGATCAATGCCAATAATTTTGAGCTCAAATCCGGACTCATCCAAATGGTGAAGAGTGAGCAATTCGGTGGAAGTCCTATAGAGGATCTGAACGCCCACCTTGGTATGTTCCTTGATATTTGTGATACTATCAAGCTTAATGGAGTTTCAAATGATGTTATTCGCATGAGGATGTTCGGGTTTTCTCTACGGGACCGGGTCAAGAATTGGTATAAAGGACTAAACAAAGCCAACATTCACACATGGGATGATCTATGCAAGGCCTTCCTCTCTAAATACTTCCCACCATCAAAAGCTCAAAGGCTTATTTCCGATAATTCACATTTTCTCAATAAGGCGATGAGACTTTGTTTGAAGCATGGGAGAGGTATAGAGAGCTTTTGAGAAAATGTCCTCAACATGGCTTCACGGAAGGTCAACAAATTACCACTTTTTATAGTGGTCTCACACCACACACAAGAAGCATCGTGGATGCTACTTCCGGAGGATGTCTAGTGAATCGAAATGCCAAGGAAGCCTTGAGGATTATTGAAGAGATGGCCACCAATAGCTATCAATGGTCAATGGAGAGGGCCCCTTCTAGGAAGGTTGCTTCTATTGATGATGAGAAGTTTGATGCATTGGCCATGGAAGTTGCTAATATGAAGAAGCAATATGAAGAACAGAGGAAAGTTCAATCTCAAGCTCAAAGTGTTCATCAATATCAAGAGAACTTGGAGCCTAATGGAAGTGAAGATTTAAATTTTGTTAACCAAAGGCAATATGGAAATTTCAACAAAGGAGGTTTCCAAGGACAACAAGGAGGATTCCAAGGAAGGCCGCAAGGAGGCAATTCTTACGGTTATCAAGGAGGCTATCAAGCCTATAATCCCAACAACCAAAATCATCCCAATCTCTCCTACAGAAATCCTAACAACGTTCAATTGCCACCTCCCAGATTCTCCATTTCTCAAGGAACAATTTAAGAACCGAAGAAAACATATCCTTCTATTGAGCAACTTGTCCAACAAATGGCAAATCAACAAAGCTCGTTTATTACACAAACCGGACAAAAGGTGAGTGCATTGGAGAATTCTCTCACTTGACAAAGCAAGTGAAGATGATGGAGGGCCAAATAAGTCAAATGGCTAACCAAGCCACCACTCAACATACCCCGGGAAAGTTTCCAAGTAATACGGAGGTCAATCCAAAGAACCAATGCAATGCTATCACACTTAGGAGTGGAAGAGCCTATGAGAATCATGCTACATCCGGAAGTGGAAAAGAGGAAGTTCTTGTTGAAGACATACCTTATGAGGAATCTCCTCCCAATGAAGAGAATTCAAGGAAAGAAGTTCAAGGAGAAGCTCCTAAGGCAGTGTTAGTAGAGGCCCTCTCCCTACCAAGGATGTTATTACGAAGGCTCCATTTCCTCATCATCTAGCCAAGCATAAGGTTGATGAAAAGTTGATGAGATTCTTGGAGATATATATTCAACAAAGTACAAATCAACATTCCCTTGCTTGATGCACTTCGAGATATGCCCGGATATGTGAAGTTCTTGAAGGATGCCGTTGCTAACAAGAGAAAGTTTGGTTCATTTGAAATAATTAGCCTAACGGAGGAGGTTAGTGCAGTGATTCAAAGGAAAATGCCTTTGAAAAAGAAGGATCCCGGAAGCTTCACAATAGCATGTGTGATTGGAGGGAAAAAGTTTGGGAATGTCCAATGTGACCTTGGAGCTAGCATCAATTTGATGCCATTGTCTATTTTTAGAAGATTGGATATTGGAGAGATCAAACCTACTTCTATTTGTCTCCAAATGGCCGATCGTTCCATATCTTATGCTCAAGGAGTGGTTAAAGATGTATTAGTGAAAGTTGAGGAGTTCATCTTCCCTGCGGACTTCGTTATCTTGGATATGCCGGAGGACAATGATATGCCCCTCATTCTTGGGCGTCCTTTCTTAGCAACCAGAAGAGCTCTTATTGATGTGCAAGACGGGAATCTCACGTTTAGAGTTAATGAAGAGACCCACACTCTTTCAATCTTTGATGCTATGAAGCGAGGAGATGACTCAACCTATGAGGAATGCAATTCAATCACCACCTTGCCTACATCTATGGCAAAAGATCTCACGGAAGAAATCATCGCTAATTCTTTCTATTCTTATTCCGATTTGGATGATGCTTGCGATGACTTATTGAAATCTATTGCTTATTTGGAAGCAAACCAAGGATCATTGAAGGATGAGGTTCATTACCTTGATATCAACCAACCGGGGGAGAGTGGGAGTTCAATTAAGGTGGAATCTTCTCCAAACACTTCTCAAGAGTTAAAACCTCTTCCCGATCACCTAAGGTACGCTTTCCTTGGTGATAATGACTCTTTACCCGTAATTGTGTCACAACACTTGTCAGAGTCCAAATTGGACAAGTTGTTGTGTGTCCTTAGGGAGTTCAAGGATGTTATTGGTTGGTCTATTGATGATATCAAGGGTATTTGTCCATCTATATGCATGCATCGTATTCTATTGGAAGATGATTGTCGTCCTAAGGTTCAACCTCAAAGGAGGTTGAATCCGGTCTTGCAAGAAGTGGTGAGAAAAGAGGTGTTGAAGTTACTAGATGCGGGAATGATTTACGCCATCTTGGATAGTGAATGGGTGAGTCCTACCCAAGTTGTTCTGAAGAAAGGGGGGATGACTATGGTCAAGAATGAAAATGATGAGACTATTGCTACAAGGGTTGCCACCGGATATCGAGTTTGTATCGATTATAGGGCTTTGAATTTGGCTACAAGGAAAGATCATTTTCCTTTGCCCTTTATAGATCAAATGTTGGATCGTTTGGCGGGCTATAAGTACTATTGCTTTCTTGATGGGTATTCAGGATACAATCAAATTGCCATAGCCCCAGAGGATCAATACAAGACGGCCTTTACATGCCCCTATGGAGTATTTGCATATAGGAGGATGCCTTTTGGGTTGTGTAATGCTTCAGCCACTTTCCAAAGGTACATGATGTCTATCTTTTGAGGTTTGATTGAAAGTATTATGGAGGTATTCATGGATAACTTCTCGGTTTTCGGGAAAAGCTTTGATTCTTGTTTCGATAATCTCACAAAGGTGTTGCAAAGGTGTAAGGACACTTCTCTTGTCTTGAATTGGGAGAAATACCACTTCATGGTTAGAGATGGAATTGTGCTTGGGCACAAGGTTTCTAGAGATGGTTTGGAAGTTGATAGAGTCAAGATTGTTGCTATAGAGAAGCTTCCACCCCCTACAAATGTGAAATCAATCCAAAGCTTCCTAGGTCACGTGGGGTTCTATAAAAGATTCATTAAGGATTTTTCAAAGATCACAAAGCCACTTTTGATCTCTTGCAAAAAGATGTGAAGTTTGTCTTTGATGAAGAATGTTCGAAAGCTTTTGAGACATTGAAGAAAGGCCTCATCTCTGCTCCTATTCTAATCAAGCCCAATTGGAGTGAATCTTTCATATTGAAGTGTGATGCAAGTGATTATGCTTTCTTGGGGCAAATGAGAGATAAAGTGTTTCTGGTCATTCATTATGCTAGTAGAACCTTGGATGGTGCTCAAAGGAACTACACAACAACGGAGAAGGAATTCTTGGCCATTGTCTTTGCCTTTGACAAATTCCGGTCATATCTTGTTGGGAATAACACTATTATCTATTCAGATCATATGGCTATACGACATCTCATGGCCAAGAAGGATGCAAAGCCTTGTTTGATTCATTGGATTCTCCTTCTACAAGAATTCGACATGGAGATCCGTGATAGAAGAGGAGTTGATAATGTGCTAGCCGATCACATGTCAAGGCTTGAAAATCCGGTTAGAGGTGAAGACTTGAGATTGAATATCAATGAGTGCTTTCGAATGAGAGAATCATGGTCTTGAAATGCAAGGATTCTTGGTTTGCGGACTTTGCTAACTACATTGTGCTTCGAGAATTGCCACCAAATCTCTCAGATTATCAAAAGGCCAAGTTCCTTAGAGATGTGAAGTTCTATTATTGGCAAGATCCGTAGTTATGGAGGAGATGTGCTGATGGTCTTATTAGAAGATATGTTATGGATGGTGAATGGCTCAGGATTATTGAAGATTGTCATGAGGGACCAAATGGGGGTCATTTTGGGGCAAATCGTATGGCTTGGAAGGTTTTTCAAAGTGGATTCTATTGGCCTTCAATTTTTAGGGATTGCCAAACCTTTAATAATTGTGATAGATGTCAAAGGATGGGAAACATCACAAAAAGGGATGAAATGCCTCAAAACATCATGGTTAAAGTTGAATTGTTTAATGTTTGGGGGATAGACTTCATGGGACCAATCCCTAATTCTTGTAGTTTTTCTTATATCCTTCTTGCCATTGAGTATGTTTCAAGATGGGTCGAAGCCATTCCAACTTCGACTAGTGATTCCAAGGTTGTGATCAAGTTTTTGAAAAAGAACATCTTGACTTGGTTTGGAACTCCAAGGGCATTGCTTAGTGATGGGGGGTCTCACTTCAATAATAAGTGGTTGGGAAGTGTTCTTGCTAAATATGAAGTGAAGCATAAGATTACCTCTCCTTACCATCGTCAAGCCAATGGTCAAGCGGAGCTTGCAAATAGGGAAATCAAGCAAATCTTGGAGAAGACAATCACTACTCGGAAGGATTGGGCAAAAAAACTAGATGATGCATTGTGGGCCTATAGAACCACCTACAAAACCCCCATTGGTATGTCTCCGTATCAACTTGTGTTCGGAAAATCTTGTCACTTGCCTTTGGAGATTGAGCATAAGGCGTTTTGGGCTTTAAAGAAGATTAATCTTGAGTTTAAGGAGGCCGGATTGAGTAGGAAAAATCATCTTGTGGAATTAGAGGAATGGAGAAATGAGGCCTATGAAAATTCTCGGATTTACAAAGAAAGAGCTAAGAAGTTTCATGATTTGGAGATTCGAAGCAAGGTGATCATTCCAGGAGACGAGGTTCTTCTCTTTAACTCTCATCTTCGTCTTTTCCCCGGAAAACTCAAATCAAGGTGGACCGGTCCTTACATTGTGAGTAAGAATTTCAAGAATGGCACATTCGAACTTCTCAAGAATGATGGTTCTACCTTCATTGTTAATGGACATCGACTCAAGCTCTATTTCAACTCGAAGAAGTTTAAGTAGGATTCGACCATTCTTCTCAATGATGCTTGATCTTGGAGACTATGTCGAGCTAACGACGTTAAACAAAGCGCTAGTTGAGAGGCACCTCAACACGTATCCTTTTCTTTTTTTCATTTTTGTGAGTTTTTATTTCATTTTTCGATTTTTGAGTTTGTTGCAATTTTCGTTCCATTTTTGAGAAAAACCATAAAAAAAATAGAAAATGTTGAAAAAGAAGGTTGAAAAATACTTAGGGAGAAACAAGAGGAGGTCGAGAGGGACCCGGTGCTTCGAAAAGGGTCAAAAAAGGTCGAGAAATGCATCGGAACCGGCCGAAACAAGTCGAGGAGCAAGTTGCCGGCGACCCGGACGGCGACCGGCTGGACCGCCGGCCAGGCCGCCGGCTGGGTGGTTGAGTTGCAGCTTCGGCGGCGGTCCAGGCGGCGACCGGCCAGGCCGCCGCCGGCCCTTCCTCCCCTTTTTAAATTCTATTTTTGATTTTTTTTATTTCATTTCGTTGCATTTTGTGTTTTTCATTTTCTTTTCTTAGAACAAACCCACTTTATCACTCTAAAAACCTAGATTTTCTTTCCCACTTTGAATTTAGTTATTCCTTCCATAGGTTCATTGCCCATCCCAAAATCTACGTTTTGCAGCGAATAATTCAATTTTTCACCCACTCTAATTCAAAAAACGAAAATTTGGTTCTTGTGGTTAAAGAGTTGAGTTTCTTCAAGTTTCTTCAAGAAGATGAGGTAATGTGTTCTGTATCTTTGCTCCCATGAGTTTCTACTTGCAAGATATGAAGTGATGTGAGTGTTTACTTCATCATTTTCATGGGATTAAGGAGAAATTTGTACTTAGGGCTCTTCTTGATTCTTGAAGAAATTTGTGGATGAACCATGGAAATGAGCATGCATTGGCTTCTATTTATGCTTCCTTTATGCACTTAGGCATGCTTGAATTGAGCTTAAATGAAGGTTTGCATGATTCATGAAA
Source organism: Mentha longifolia (assembly GCA_001642375.2). Lineage (NCBI taxonomy): Eukaryota > Viridiplantae > Streptophyta > Magnoliopsida > Lamiales > Lamiaceae > Mentha > Mentha longifolia. The sequence goes on along the minus strand of CM038113.1, from coordinate 20,635,689 downwards.
TTTTAGGGGATATGCTTGCTCTTTAGTGGGAAAGTCATTTCTTGAGTGCTTAAAGGCTTGAAGAAGGCATGAATTTATGAATTCTTGATTTGCAAAGTGAATTCATGGCATTCTTTTTGTTCACTTAAAGTTCGATGTGAATATGCATTCATTTTCATGTGAATACTCATGCATGAGTTTGGAAGTGCTTAATGCTTTTGTTAAAAAAAAAAAATGAAATTCTTGCTTGTTTTTTTTTTAGAACATTTCATTTCTTGGGAAATATGAATGCTAAATGGAGAGTGATACTTGTGTGAAGTGTTGCTTACACCTTGACAAAGTTTGGATTATTTTCTCAAATCTCACTTTGCCTTGTTTGTGGTTTGTAGGAAAAAGGATTCTAAAGGGAAAGGAAATGCCACCATCACTTCTAAGGAATTGATTGCCTCTCTCTCCAAAAAGAGGAGAAATGATGCCTCTTCATCTTCACAAGTACCAAGAAGAGATCCAAAGACACCGGAAGCTCATGACATTCACTTGGAATCTTATGAAAAAAGAGCAAGATTTGCCGTTCTCGTGTCAAGAACCATTATATCAACTCAATTCCCATCTAAGGAGACATTGGTGAAGTTAGGGCTTTATGACAATATAAAAGCCCTATTTGATAACATAGGATGGGGAAGAATCCTAGAGGATACTCTTGAGGATAGGAGAACATATGAAAAGGTGGTTCTTGAATTTATGAGCACATTGGAAGATGAGAGCATTCATACTATGAAAAGTATCAAATTTCAATTATTTGGAGAGCGTCATGAGTTGATGATCTCTTCATTATTCAAGTCATGCTAACCAAGAGGCGCATAAGCTTTTCTCACATTTTCCTTGCTCAAGTCATGAAGCAACCAAAGGCACCAAATGGGAAGATTAACATAGGAGGAATGCTCACCCCTTTGGCTAAGAAAATCAATGATGATCTTAGAAGATATACTCCGATGAGAGGTTCATATTTGATTGATGTTGAGAAGCTAAGAAACATGAGGTTTCTTGTATCATCTAGGCCTCCCTTTTATTTCATTCAATATGATGAAGGGACATTCCCTCTTCCAAATGCAATGAGCGTGTTGGTAACCGATCTACATGATCGGGAGAATTGGTACTTGAATACCCCCACTCATAAATTAATCAAAGAGAATCTTATATTCAATTATGGAGAAGAAGATGAATATACAATGGGGGGGGGGTGAGGGAATGCCTTTTGCTCAAGAAGATGAAGAAATGGAAGATTCTACAGGGGGTGAACCAATGTCAAGGGGTGAGCCAAGTTCAAGAAGAGAGCAAGTTCCAAGAGAAACAGAGTATGAAGAGAGGTTTGAAGCCCTTGAGGGGAGGATGGTAAGCATGGAGCATGGATTTAAATCCCTTGATGCACAAATTACGGTGATGAGGCAAGAAGTAACTTCAATGCGAATTACTCAACTTGAGGAAGCACAAAGAGGTGAAAGGATGGAAAAACAAGCAAACTCGATAATAGAGTTATCAGAAAGTTTTCGGATGCATCAAGGCAATCAAGGGGTGACATGGCCCCTACTTCCTCCACCATAACTTGGACCTTTGTGAGTGTAATTTAAATTTCTTATATATCTTTCCCGCCAAACTCATTTTAGAATTTATTTTCTAAAATAAGTTTGGGGGAGGGGGGTAGGATAAGAAATTTAAATTACTTACATTTTTATGTCCTTTCCATTCCTTTAATTGTTCTTTTCTTACTTGCTTTACTTGGTTGATAGTTTCATGACTTTGTGTATCCTTGGGTTAATCTTGTATGCTTGGTGGATTGATTGAGAAGTTATTGATTTGAGAATGTGGAAATATGGTTGGTTTTAAAGTGAAAGGTGTTGTTTGGAGTATGAATGTGAGAGTTTGGTTTGGTTTGGTGTGTTTAGTATGTTTTCATGTTATGTTTGTGTGTTTTGTTAATTGGAAGGAAGATTGGGGTTAAGGAAAGAATGTTGAATGCTTGATGTTTGATTTTGGTGAGTTTGGGTGAAGGAGCATAATTGATGAAACGGTTTTCTTTAGTTGGATGGTTTTTGAATGTGAGCTTGAATGTGAAAATTTTTGAAAATTGAAGAGTTTTTGAATGGGAAAAAGGTTGAATGAATGCTTGCATGCTTAAATGCGAAAGAATGTGTTGCTCAAGTGCATTTGGGTGAGATGCCAATGATTGATGCTAAAAGGGTAACATTTTTTTTGAAATTTCTTAAGTTTGAGTCAAACATGATTAAGGTTATTTCACTTGAATAGCTTGGAAGGATTGATCTTAGGCCCTAGACAAAAAGCTTGAGAGGATTTTGAGCCTTAAACTATGCATTTTACATAGTGAATATCCTTTCTTGAGAGCTTGATCTTGCATAGCATTTTCTTTACTAGAACTTGCCTTGATACTCTTGTTAGAAGTATTACATATTTGCATGATAAGGAGATGATCTTAGGCCATCATTGCATAGCCCATTTTCCCTAAACACTAACCTATACTTCATTACCATTGTCGTCCCATTTTGAGCCTTGAATAGAGCCTTTTCTTCTTGAACCGGATGATAGGGGCTGAAGGATGGTCAAGGGAACCTTGGTGAAAGCTGAAAATGCATGAAAAATGGTGGGTGATGGTGAAGGGTCTAGAGATTGATTTTGAGATGAAATGACACTCCTATAAGCTCAAAGTTAGAAAAGAAAAGAATAAGAACAAAGTTCTTATTATAAGAAAATTAAAAAAAAAAAGAGAGCATAAAGGAGTGTTTCTTTAGAATTGTGATAGAAGCTTGGGTTCAATTGATAAAAAAGGGTTGGATAAGGTGGAAGATGAAGAAATTCATACTTTGAAAGGAGAAGAAAGGAGGTAAGGATGCTTGAATGTAAATTTAAGTCACTTAGCCTATAATTCCCTACCTTAACCAATGTCCCTACATTACAAGCTTAATAAAGACCTTTTTGATCCTAATTTGTGCATGCATTGTAGTATTGAGAACTTGAGTTGATAGGCAAGCTTATGGTTAAAGATATGTATTGCATGATTTCGATGAGTGTTTACCATTTCCATATATTGCGGGATCGAGTGATACACATGTTTCTTGAGAGGTCTAGAGTTTAAGATGCGTGAGTGATTGAATACTAAGTTAGGATAGTGGTTGATTTTATGAATGTTTGGTTTGACTTGAGAATTTCCTTGAACTAAAATGGTTTTTGAGGTGATATGAGACATCAATGAACTCAAAATACACACTCCATACTTGTTAAGTGTTTTGATTGTTCGTTTCATTGTTCGGGACGAACAATGGCTTAAGTTTGGGGGAATGATTAACACGTATTTTTTGTGCATGTTGAGTGTATTTTGAATATATTTGAAGCTTGATTTGCATGTTTTAATGTTAGAAATGCTAGGGTTTCTTAACTCTTAGTATACTTTAGACTTTTCTCATTTTTCTCGGTTTTTGATCTATTTTTGTGAGAATTTAAAAGAGCATTCAAGTAGCTAAGGATCGAAAGCCAGAAATGAGGGAGAATCGAGCTCAATTAGAGTGAAACTTGTGTTCTTAAATGTGGAATTCCAAGTTGTATAGTTAGAGTTTCACTAGTTTGATTTCAATTATGTTTTCCTCGTTCTCTCGAGTCTCTTTATGCTTTTTGCAGAAAAAATTGAGAACTCATTTGGCCAATTTGATCATTCCATGTCGAAGAGGGGTTAGTTAGGAGTCTATAGCAAAAAGTGGATCGAGAATCGGAGTTCGGACGAGGGAGAACGAGCAAAAATGGTGGAGCTGCGCAAAATGGCCGAACCGACGGCGACCGGCTGGACTGCCGGCCAGGCCGTCGGCTGGCCGGCTGAGCTGCAGAGATTACGGCAACCCAGGCAGCGACCCAGGCGGCGGTCGGCCAGGGCGTCGCCGTCCCTTCTCCTTAGTGTTTTGACAGAGTTAGTTCGTCTAACTCGGTCCAACTCGACCCAAAACTCATCTATTATGTATTTAACCCCAAAATCTTCCTATTTGGTGGATCTTTTGCATATTTAATCTTCCAAGAACCCTAGAAATATTTCCCTCTTTCCTTTTTGGTATTTTGAAGATTGTTGAAGCTATACTTGTTGGATTTGCAATTGGAGACCATTTTCTTCTTCCTTATTAAATTCTCTTTATTTTCATCATGATTTTATCTCTTTTTCATGGTTTAATTCCTTCAATTATGTCTAGCTAAATTTCCTTTGGTTCCAATATATGAAGATATGATCTAGATCCTTGGGTTTTTAGATTTTGTTGTTAGATTTACCTTCTAACTCATATGTCTTGTGGTTTGAGACTTAATTTTATTGCATGATTGATTGGCCATCATTGAGTGCATACAAGGTGTTTGGTTAAATGCTTGGGAGGCCTTAATTCATAACACTTGGCATCAAATCACACCATATTAGTAATTCTTGCTAGTAGGAGCTTCTAGATAATTAATTGAGCTATATGGAGTTAATTTATGCATCTTGAGACCTAGCGGAGATAGATGTCATAGGTTAATCCACTAATATTGATTGCTTCGAGAGAAGAATTGATGTTTACTATATATAGAACTCACATATGAATTAGATTAAAATGGTTAATCCTAACAAATCCTAAAACCTAGGCCTCTAGTGATTATCGGATTATATTTGGAACCAAGCTTTCTAATATTGTTTGTTAACTCTTGCTATTAGTTGTTATCTAGTTTGTTACTTACTTTATATTTCTCATTAGCTAATCAAAAACACAAAAACATGTCACTTGTAAGCTTGAATAGTAGTGTGATAATTAGATTACTACTTGAATCTTAAACGACCTAGCATTCCTTGAGGATTCGACTCAATTATACTATAATTGATTATTATTGCTCTCTACCCTCACCCTTAAAGTGAGGGCGGATCAATAGCAAATATATATGTTGGGATATAATGTTAGGACAATTTGTAAAGAAGAATTTAACGGGGTGTGTGGTTTTGATGAAATTCCAAAACCCATCCCAAAACCTCTTAAATTAATTATCCCCATATCCAACCTGAGCCAAGAGCCGAAATAGTTCAGCAAGGTTCATATTATGGAACCAAGCAGTAGTATCATGTAAAGCAGGCTGATCCTGGAATGAAGATCAGAGCCGTAGCCGACGGAAGTGTTGCTGACCAGGAAGTACTCGAAGAGCTGCTGATCAAGTAGATGTTGACATCCAAGCTAAGTTCCTCATCAACATCAACTATGAGGACAAGCATTGATGTTCAAAGAAAGAAGACTCGGCGTAGCAACGAGATATTATCAGCAGAGCCTCCAATGGGAAGAAGAGTTCAGCAGGAAGAGAGTATAAGTCAGAAGTTGCATGGCGTAGAAAGGACTGCTTCAAGAAGAGTAGCCACAGAATAAAGTACGTTGGAAATAGGCGAAGCAGTCAAAATCCCGAAAATCCCACCGAAAAGCTGCCTCATCCGCACCTGACAAGACAACTAATTGTCACACTTCGTAGCCTCTCAACGGTTACTTCAGCATTAAAAGTCGGAGAGTAATTAACAAAGATCCGGTCATTAAAGCGACGATTACGATGTAATTACTTTCAACGGTTATATCTGACTCTCATGCTATAAAAGCCAAGGACTCTCCATCACAGAAGAGATAGAGCAGATGCGCCCAGAAAAGAAGACTCCATCGAAATCTCACGTTGAAAATATTTTTCAGGTTTTCTCTAAGATCTCCAGTTCTTCAAGATTCATTGAACACTCACTTTCTTCGAGTGTTCATGCCTTCAGAGATCTAGCTTTAGGTTTTTCCACTAGAGACTAAGCCTTACGCATATCTTAGCTTAGTCGAGCATCCTTATCCTTTGTATTGTGCTTCAATATAAAGGGAAGTCTCATTAGTTGGAAAGCTGATTCTTTCTTTAAAAAGAAAGAGGGGTGAGGATGGCAAGGTAGCTGACCACTGAAAGCTACCCTTGATTAGATTTTGTGAGTGCCTATAACCGTTCACAGTTTGGTTGTGTGGGTTCCCATTGAAACTCACAGTGTAGAGCTCTGAGAAGCCAACTAAAATCCTCTAAGAATTCTATAAGAATTCACCTCCGACGGGAGGACAGTAGATGTAAGCCAGATTTAGGACAAACCACTTTAAAAATTGTGTGTCTATATGTTTTTATATTTTTAGGTTAAGCACCCATACAAACTGATTTACATTAACTGCATAGTTTTCACAACAAAACTAGTCGTTGAACACATTCAGATTCTAGCCATTCTTTCACACACGAACTGAAACTCGCACGTTTTGCATTAAAGAAAAAAAAAACTTTTTTTCAGCAAACTTAAAATTGAGTAGATTTAGGTCCTACACTTTCGCATACAATTAAGATGTTGAGAACAATCTGTTGACCTTAGGGTTAAAAACGTCAGCAAACTGAGTTCAACATTTCATGCTTCAGTGCACTATAACTTCTCCTTGCTAATAGATCAACGTGCACTGAAAGAGGCAGAGTTAAGAGTGCTCAAAGTCAAAAAGTCGTCACTAACCATACACACGTGTATTCACCCCCTCTACACATGTGAAAATTTGCTCTAAACGGGACCAACAATATATAAATAAAATGTATTTTTTAAATGATTCGATTAATTGAGTTTATGATTATAAACTTTTTTGCATGAAAACTTGCAATGGCACAAAGAGATGCAGGCTAAGCCCTTGTTTGGTTGGGCTTTTTTTGGCCCAGGAAAGGGAATCACTTATGTGATACCATTACTTTATGTTTGGTTCAGACATTGGGCTATCTGTTACCCTTTCCTAGTGGTAACCCAATCTGTTATTTTATTTCCGCCGGAAACACACCAGGAACAAAATCTTTTCCCCCAACTCTATCGATGTTCGCTCGCTCTTCCCTGAACCCAAACCTCATCCACTCTGCATCGCTCTGTATCACCACTCTTCTCTCCTCCATTTTTCAAAATTCTCAACTCCAAGTTTCAAACGCCAGCGATTTTCGACTGCTTCTGCTGCTCCGCCTCCACAACCACTGCTGGGAAGCTACTAACTTCGTGTGGAAATTTAGGTATGTTTTCCTGTAAGATTTTCTCTGCTCTTTTTTAGTGAAAATTAGCAAGTATAGGCGACGAATTGTGTGCAAATGCTCGTCTTTTTTGTTCTTATTCTCACAACCCGGCCTGGTCAGTTCCTAGCCGGGCTCCTTTTTTTTGTTCCAACAAATTTAAATTATAGATAAAAATGTTTCAAACAGTATGAATTAACAATGAATTTGTGTTTACTCTACTATGATCGGTTTCACCATTTCTGGGCTGATCCTTCAAAGTGTAGATTCTTATTTCTTTTAGAGATTTGTAGTTTGGAGCATAGACATTTATTCTTCCTCATAAAAAAGAACAAGATTTGTATTCTATGAGGTGGGGGTGATGGACCACAGCAATGATGCTTAATTGATTTTGATTTTAAGATATACTTTGAGTTTTTGATGTTTGAGAGTATGGGTTCAGTTTTGTTGGTTTTGAATCTGATTGTGTGTGTTCTGTGATGAGTAGGCGAGGTAGATATTACTCTCTCCGTCCCACTTAAATAGTCCACATTTCCTTATTGGTTTGTCCCATATAATAGTCCACTTTCCTAAAATGGTAAAAGTCTATCTCACAACTAATATTATTTTAAAATTCCTTATCTCTACTTGCATTGGTCTCTGTGCCAAAAACAATGTGGACTATTTAGGTGGGACGGAGGGAGTAGTTACTTTCAGTAAAATATAGGCGGTATTTCACTACAAGAAAACAGGCGAAATCACTAACGAACTTCACAATTACCTCAAGTATGGCGAAATCACTAGCGAACTTCTTGCAATCGAAAGAGATACTGTAGAACAAAAGGGAGGTGTCCTTTTCCCTCATAACATAATCTATTCATAATTATACTTATATATTTCAGTATATGCAAGATTAAAAAAAATATTCAGTGTTAAAATCGAAATTATTGAGTTCCAATACTACACAGGCGGCTCCTCTTTTCAATTTCTTATAATGATGGAATATTGTACTCATAAACAAAAATAACGCTTTGAGGTTTGCTACAAAAACCAATACTAAAAGCATTAAGTAACAATCTCCATTTAACCCCATAGCATTGCAATGAAATAATTGAATAAAATAAAAGACAACATAGTTCCAATTCGAGAACTTGTAAAAAAAATATATCTAGAATTATCAAACAAAAATACCGCAGAAGAATTCACCGGGCATGAAAGCCATGTCTGCTGAAATTATAGTAGTACATATTCAAACAGATGAATTAAATTCAAAATGAAAACCTAAAAATCAATTAATCTTTCTGATAGGATATGGCCCAGCATCTAGGCCCAAAGCGTCAGACTCAATATAATTGGGCCCCGACAGTTAAGCTTGGCCCAGACAGCTCGGCCCAACTGAAGATAAGAGACTTTATCATCAAGGCAACCAAGACTCCTACATCGACTACAACTCAAGCTCTAAGAGAGATATAGAAGCTCGGTGTTTATCCATAAAGGAAGAGATCAAGCCAAATAGTCCAAATAGGAGAATAATTCGTATTATAGTCAAACTCCGTGTAACTATCTATAAATAAGGGCTTAGAATAGATTGAGAGAGGAGAACAATCTTGTAATCACTACTCATACAAGCAATAAAGATCCGTACTCTTTCTGCCCGTAGACGTAGATCTATTCCAATAGATCGAACCATGTAAATCCTGTGTGTTCCGTTTGCTTTCGTGTTCATTAATTCCTTGTCTATGTGCATTAATTACCTTACGAAAACAAGATCGATCACTGGCGCCGTCTGTGGGAACCTAAATTTGTGATTTCCGATCAAAAGTTTTCTGGGTAATCTGCCGTCATGACAGGAAGGCCAACACGATCAACTGTTGCTGCCGCTACCAACAAGGAAAAGGAGGTTCAGCAAACCGGACAAGGTACAGCAGCAAATCCACCAGTTCGGGGAGCAGAAATCCACGAACGAGGTAAGCCAGGCGTAAGATCCGAACCCGGCAACACACCGTCGACCTGGGAAAGAACCGGCAAGAGATCCGACCCCCGAAGGATTCCTTCAAGATCTGGATAAGCACGGTAACCCTACTTAAAACAACTTAGAAATTAAATCTACACTGCCCAATATACTCAAGTATAGCAGATTATGAGTTACTTGGACGGAAACTGCAAAAATTCCCAAAAACCGGAAAAGTTCGACGGCTGATTTGAATCAGTAAATGGCTGAATTTGGCTTGCCGTACCTATATGTCACAGCAAAGTAGTGAGTTCGATGCGGAACGCCGTTCCGCTTCAGGAATGGTATTATGTCGAAAAATTGGAGTTACGGGTCAAATTTAGCGACCATTTTATCCCTAGCCGACGAAACCGTCAAAATGAAGATGAAAAGACTCAAGAACTCTCAAAGAAACAATCAAGAAACACTCAAGAACTCCCGATAACTTCCAGATGCAGAAATCGGGTGCCCTATACAAGGAGATCGTGAGGGACGAGCCTCGTACTGCGAGGCAATTATGGAGCATAGCAGATCGGTTCGTAAGAGCCGACGAAGCTGACAGAAAGCGTGAAGCTGACAAGGCCGAGCCATCTAACAGAAGAAAGAGGAGGATCGGAACAACCGAGGCCAAAGTCGACGTAGTGCCTTCGAAAGGCTACAACGTGGATCTTTAGAGTCCAGGCTCTGACCACGTCAAGATCCAGCCCGAAGTCCCCAAGCAGGCGAACCCTCACATACGAGGTTCAAAAAAGACGAGGCTCTATCTACGTTGTCTATCCAGGTTCTTTTGTTTCTTTTCATTTAATAAAAAAATTATTTTTCTTTTATTTCTTGTGCATATAATACCCTTTCGAGGATGAATGAAACCTTAAAATTAGGATAACATCCAAACGCGCGTAAGGGGACCACCCCTATCGATATTTCTCGACAAACAAGGAATCTAAAGCCTAAACCTCGTCTTATGACAAGGTCGAGCTATCTAAAGCCTAAACCTTATCTGATGACGAGGTCAAGCTACCTAAAGCCTAAACCTCATCTGATGATGAGGTCGAGCTATCTAAAGCCTAAACCTCATCTTATGATGAGGACGAGCTACCTTCATTTAAAAACAAGGACGAGCTACTTTCGTTTAAAAAACGAGGACGAACTACCTTCGTTTAAAAATGAGGACGACCTACCTTCATTTGAAAACAAGGACGACCTACCTTCATTTAAAAATGAGGACGACCTACCTTCGTTTAAAAACGAGGACGAACTACCTTCATTTAAAAATGAGGACGAACTACCTTTGTTTAAAAATGAGGACGACCTACCTTCGTTTAAAAACGAGGATGAACTACCTTCGTTTAAAAAAAAAAAAAATGAGGACGAACTACCTTTATTTAAAAAACGAGGACAACCTACCTTCGTTTAAAAATGAGGACGAACTACCTTCGTTTAAAAGCGAGGACCACCTACCTTCACTTAAAAACGAGGACAAACTACCTTCGTTTAAAAATGAGGACGACCTACCTTCATTTAAAAATGAGGATGAACTACCTTCATTTCAAACGAACACGAATTTACCTTCATTTCGAACGAGGACGAACCTACCTTCGTTTAAAAGCGAGGATAAACTACCTTTGTTTAAAACGAGGATGAACTACCTTCGTTTAAAAGTGAGAATGAACTATCTTCATTCCATACGAGGACGAACTACCTTCATCTCATATGAGGACGAACCACCTTCGTTTAAAAACGAGAACGAGCTAGGTACGTTTACCGTAGTATGTTACAAGGAGAATTGTGAGTCATACCCTTATGAGGACATCCGCTCACAAATAAAACTTCAATTTTATTTCGACAAAGGAGAAGAAATACAATGATTACCTCGGCCAGTTTGGAACCTTCGACTTCAGCCTCATTCAGTCGACAACTGCCATTATCGATCCAGAAACTCCTGAGAATGACGATCAATGATCCTCAAACTGGAAACAGGATTAGACAAACTCGAAGGCCCAACATCTGAGTAAACAAGCTCTAGTCTTGGACGGCGAGCAACAATCGTCTTATACATGCCGGCAAGTCGCTTCAGCTCGTCCACTTGTTCCCGAAGCTGCCAGGACCGCTCCATATTGCTATAAATAGCTGGAGCATCGAGCTATGAGCTCTTTTACCTTCCCTTCGGCTTCGGAGATGGTCATTCCAACACTTCGGTGGATAATCGCCTCGTATTCTGTGTGTTCCTGGACGACCTGCTCGGCCTCTTCTTTTGAGATCTCCAGCTTCTCTTCTAGCTCAAGAAACCGAGCTTGCAGCTCGTCATATTTCTCTTGTGCTGCGGTAAGCTTCACCTCGGCCTCATTCTGGACATGACCAGCTCTACTTCGTCTTCAACGGGACGGTACGCTTTTGACTTCGTCAAATTTATTTTTTGACGAGGCAAGGCACTTTTCCTCTACCTCATCTTTGACGGGACGGTACGCATTTGACTTCGTCAAATTTATTTTTTGACGAGGCAATGCACTTTTCTTCTACCTCATCTTCAACGGGACGGTACGCATTTGACTTCGTCAAATTTATTTTTCGACGAGGCAACGTACTTTTCTTTCACACTACTCCTAACTCAGCTATTCTCCCTACATCACATCCTCACTTCTACACTTTTTTGGGAGGAGATGTGATAGGATATGACCCAACTACTAGGCCCAAGCATTGAGCCCAATATAAATGGGCCACGATATTAAGCTCGGCCTACGCAAGTTCGGCCCAATTAAGAGACTTCTTCACCAAACAAGGAATGCTTCTTGATCAACTATAACTCAAACTCCAAGAGAGAGTAGAAGATTCGGATGTCTGCCATAAAGATCAAGATAAGCCCAAAGACATGGCAGTACCATGTGGGTAATTTTTTCCATCTAGGGTTATTTTTTTTAGTAGGATTTAGTTTTTTTTAATGTTTAATTTTTATAGTAGGGTTATATTTCTATTAATTTCTTTATTTATAATATTGTCACGTCCTCCGTGGACATAATAAGCATGCCACAGTAGGCATTGTAGCATTCCTCATGATTTCAATCACCTCATTATTATTATTATTCAAAAAACATGAGAGAGTGTGTTGCGTTTGCCTGATCAATATATATATATATATATAAATTAGTTTTTATTTTTATTTTTAGGATATATTATATGAACTAGGAAAAATTAACTATAAGCTAGAAACTAAAAAAGAGAGGAATTAGAAACACATTCTTTTCATTGATGCGTGTGTGTAGGTGTGTGGTTGTGTGTTTTTACAATAAGAGCTAAGCTCTTTATATAGGAAAACATAAAGAAACTATTACTAACTATTTCTAACTGACTAACTATTTCTAGTTGACACTAATCTACAATTGGCCGACAAAGAAAAAAAATTAAAGGCTAGTCTAATAAAAGGCTAACAAGGCTAATAATGAAGATAGCTAGAAGACTTAGCTATAACAATCGTGGCCAAAAATTCAAAAAGTAAAGAAAAACTTTTTTGACAAAGATGCTAGTAACGATAATTTTTTTTTTTTTTCCGTCACTGCATTCGTCAGTATCTTCTAGAAATCCCTGTGAGTTTCTGGAATTTCTTCATCATAGTCTGTATTACTGTCGGTGTCCAAACACTTCTTCAGTATTGATGATGTGTCCGTCGTCTTCTAATTTCTCACCTTCACCACTGAATGGTAAAAGCATCTTTCAATTTTCTGTCCCAAAAATCTGGGTGAAATGTCCTTCTCCAAGGAGTTTATACTGGGTCCAAAAATTTAATTCGAAACTAATATTTTGTTGATAGTATTTATACATCTCGGAATTTTCAATTTCTTTGAAATCAAATGTTGTGGAATCTTGATTTCTTAACCTGTCTTTTTCTTCCATAAATATCTTTTTTCTGGCTGGCCCATAAGAACCATTGATAACTTGTGGAAGAGAGGATTGAATTTTACGGAAGACCTTGCATTTGAGGGACTTTGATGCCATGTTTCCTCCAATAAGCAAGAACTTTTCTCCGAGTTTCTCCAGAATTTCTTCAATTTTTGAGCCTTCTTCTTCGAGGCGAAACTCAAAATAATCCACCATGCCATTGTGATAAAATTTTAAAATATTTTCGCAGCTCATGTTGGTTAAATTTAAGTCTATTTGGAGTTTGAAAAGGCCTGGGATTCTTCCTTCTGGGATTCTTGGAACTTCTTGAGGATCACAGAAAAAAATTGATTTTTGAATAACCCTTACTCCTTCGACTCTAGTTTCTTCAAATATAATTTTTATTATTTATTTTTAAAGATTTTCTAAATCTTTTATCATTCCTTCTGAGGCTTTTGTTAAAATTACTTGATCTAACTCAGGAATTCTATCAAAAAGTGGTTTTAAGACTTCTTGATAAGGGAGATCAAGCATTCTTGCCTTGAAGTTTTTGAATTTTCTTTGAGGAAACGAATCTTCTTTATCTTTTAAATTTTTAATCTCACTGTTCAGTGAAAAAATCTGACCATTAAGATTCAAAATTTCTTTTTCCATTGTAAAAATTGTCTGTTCTTTAAAACTTAGGGCCTCAACATTCTCTTGAATTTTTGAATTAGAGAGAGAAAGTTGGTTTTGTAAATCAGAGATTTGTTTCTCTAACTTATGTATCAGCTCTGCTTGAGCTGAAATGATCTCACTTGGGTTTTCTTCTACAATTTGTGAAAAACTTTTAACTTCTTCTGGTTCAATGAAAAAATTTATCCCAAAAGCTTCTCTAGCACTATCTAATGCTTCTTTAAAGGTATAATATCCTTTAAAAATAGTGTTTGGGCAAATAATAAATTTTCTCACTATATCAAAATTATGAAAAAGGCCTATTTTTGTACCCCTATAAATAACATAATGAGAAAATTTTCTTTTAGGGATGATATTATTTTCTGCCTTTAAATCTAAAATGTAAAAACTAAGGGCATTAAGAATTTGAACCTTGAAAGCGGTGGCATTTGGAAGGGTTTGAATATGCCACAGATTGTCAAGCAAACACTGTTGCTGAGGGTTAACCTCGATTCCAGTGTATGGTTTGAACCTTTTATTTTGATTTGTAAAAGCAGAAAGCATAACAGACCCAAATTGAAAATTTGTTTGCAAAAAATTTTCTCCCTTTATTGAATTTTTGGAAATAGGAGAAGTTTGAGAAAAATTTCTCATCTGTACAAATTTAGAACTGGGAGTACTTTGAGAACCACTTCCCATCTGTGTAAATTTAGAACCGGGAGACGTAGTCGAAGTATGTCCCAATTTTAAAAATTTCGGGCTGCTTTCTAAACTTGACGTCATCATTTGGGAAATATCTGTACAAGTTTTTTCTGTAGGGATTTTCTCCTTTCCTTTTGGTCTGATGACTTTCTTATTATTCATGACCTAAATTCAAATATTTAAAAGTGTTACGAGAAAGTAAATCAACAAGATTATTATCTTTTCCCTTGATGTGTTCAAAATTTATTGTGTATCCTTTTCCTTGAATCAAGTTTTGTAAATTTACCCATCCTGTCCTATTTATTTTTCTATTATTATCATTTTTTAGAAATTTTACAATTGCTTCATAGTCTGTCCTTACTGTAAATTTATTATTTAAATAAATCTTGAATTTTTCTAATGAATTTATTAATGCTTGTATTTCAAAATCTAAGGAAGTCCAATTACTTCCAATTTGTCCAAAATTTCCACTGTTATACGCAGCAATTCTTTCTTCATTTTTCGGGCAGTATTTATTTTTCTTACACAACATAATAGCTCCTCATCCTTCTTTGGAGCCATCACATTCTATAATAATATAATCTGTTACTAGAGGTAATTCTAGTGGTTTAATTATTTTTACTGCTTCTTTTATTTTTTTTTACTAAATTGATATCTTCTTTATTAAAATTTCTTCGACCGTGTTTAGTAGTTTTGCTGTATAATGGTCCTGCAAACTTACTAAGATTTGGTATAAATTTTCTAGCATAATTTAGCAATCCTAAAAATGCTTGGATTTGCTTTAAACCTTCTAGTTTATTTGGAAAATTTAATAATTTTTCTGCAATGTGTGGTTGCAATTCAATTTTTCCATCTCCAATTTCTAATCCTCAGAAGGATATTTTTCTTTTAAGTAGTTCCATTTTTCTTTTACTTATTATAATACCTTGTTTTTCTATCTCTTTAAAAATAATTTCTAAATGGTATTCGTGTTCTTTAATGTTATTACTTGCTACAAGAATATCATTTATACAAACTAAACAGAACTCATATTTTAGAAAGATAGAGTCCATAAATCTTTGGAAAACTGATGGAGCATTTTTTAAGCCAAAACTTAAAACATTCCATTCAAAATGTCCTTCTGGACAGGTAAAAGTTGTCCATGGTTTTAACCATTCTTCTAATTGTAATTGATTTATATCTTGATTTGAGATCAAACTTACTAAAAATCTTTTTATTTTGGATTAAACTAATTAATCCATCTTTATTTGAAATATTGTAACCATCATCAATTGTGTTATCATTTAATCTTTAATAATTATAAACTATTCTTACTTTTCCTCTTTTAATTTCTGAATGATTTCTAACTATAAAGGCTGCTGTTGTGTGTGGACTTTCTGATCTTCTAATTAATTTTTGTTCTAACATTTCTGGAATTTGTTTTTTGAATTCTTCTCTATGAAGAGGAGAGTATTCTATATTTGCTGTAATAATCCTTATATCAGGATCCTTAATTTTTTGTTTTATTAGATAATTTATTTTTATTTTAGTGATATCTTCGCCGATTAATCCTATTTTTTCAAGTTTCTGAATTATAGGGTAGTTTATGCTATTTGTAATATTTGTTCCCTTTTCTAATTTGTGACCTAAAAAATTTCCTAAATAAGACATTGTTTCATTTTCTATTTGATTTATTCTGTGGTTTTGAGATTGTTTAAAGAAATCTAATTCACCAGTTCCACCACGCTTTCGAGCGAACTCTAATGTGTGACTATATCTATTTGTGGGAAAATTATAAACCTGTTTACTAAGAGTAATTTGGTTTTGCGCTATTGTAATTGATCCATGTAAACTTATAATAAAGTTTAATCCTAACAAAAAATCTTCTGATTTTACGGATTGTGGATTAATAATAACTTGCGGTAATTCATATTTATAACCAAAATTTCCTGCAAAATCTAAGAATTGAATTCCTAGTGCTTTGACTTCGTGTGTAATTGTCATTATTCTATTTTCAACTGTTCTTGTTTGTATATTATAAGTTAATTTTTTATTATATTTTTCTGGGATTAGACTATGTCCTATTAAACTTATAGCGCTTCCAGTATCAAGTGTGACTGCTAGTGGTATATAAGTATTTTGATCTACCCAAACTCTACAATGTAAAGTTATTAAATTTGGAGTTCCCTTATTAATACTTTCAAGACTTTTATTATTCATAGAAATAACTTCATGTTTTTCTTCTAATTGTTGTGACATTTTACTACATTCAGTTTCTGTTATAGGTATATTTTTTCCTTTATTAATTTTTTCTTCTAATAAATTATACTTAAATTCTAATTGTTATATTTGCTGCTGCTCTAGGAGTTTAATAACTAACTCATGTTTATCTATTCTTTCTATAAAATTTAAATTTTTATCTTGTTCTAATATATTTGGTGTTCTTCCTTCTAGTTCAGTATTAATTTGAAATTTTTCGTGTATACATAGAAAGCATATTTCTCTAAAGCATTTATTACATTGATATCTTTTATCAATAGCTGGAAATAATTTACAAATAAAACAACTAAATAGCTAATATGATTATTTCTTTTAAATCTTATCCAATCATGTTGCCACTCTATTTCTGTATTCATACATGTGTAAATTATTTGTGAATTTTCTTCTTCACTATATATACTATATACTGAATTATTATCTAAATCAGTTTTAATTTCTTCTATTTCAAAATCTCCTATTTGTTCAACTAAATTGCTTCTTTCTCTATTTATATTATCTTTATTTTTATCAGGATATCTATTTGCTAAATGTTTTGGATCTCCACAAATAAAACATTTACAATTTATGTTTTGTGGTTTTCTAACATATTTATTTCTATCATAATTTTTATTTCTATCAAAACTAGTACTTTTTCTAATTTTTTTATATGTTTTAGGTTTTTCATAATATCCATATGCATGTGGTGTATAGAATTGTTGTTTTACAAAAAGCCCATGCTTGACTTTTAATTTGTTCTTGCATTACAACTTCCTTACATTTCTTCTAATTTATGAAAAACAAAAGACACTCTTGGTCCTATTCCTAAATTTGTAGGTTTTGGATCCAGTTTTTTCCATTCTTCATGGAGACCTTTTCCTAAATTTCCTGGTAATTTTATAAAATATTTATCACATAATTCATCTTCCATGGCTCTTCCTGTTTGTCATATTATTCTAGTGAAATCTGTACTAAATTCTCTAATATATTTAAAATGTGAAATGCTTAATTGTTCTAAATTTCTAATTGCAGTATAAATGTATTTTCTTTTGTAGGATCAACTCCTGATAATAATATTCTAAGTTGACTTGTGAAATTGTAAGGATTTTCTCCTAAAGATTTCATTTGATTAATTTGTTCAGGAGCTTGATTCTTTTTACTTTGCCATAATCCTAAGGCAATTGGTCCTAGAGTTGTTTCTAAATATGCAAACATATCAATATCCGTTCTTTTATTTGTTTCCCAATTTCTTACTACATTTTGTTCCCAAATTAAAAATTCATCTGGCCATAATTGGGGACTTTGTTGTTCTAATAATAACATTTCTTTACTGTATAATTTTCCTATAGGCATTCTACTTCCTTTTCCTTTAAATTGAGATTCTCCTTCGCATTTTAGATTAGAGGGAGTCCAATTTTCTCTACCCGTATTTTCTATTGTGCCTGGTCTTGTATGTGAAAATTCCATTTTTGGTCTTTTATATCCATGTAACGACCCATATTTTTTTTTATCTACTTTAGAAGTAATTAGAGGAAATTACCCACTCTTAGTGATTTAATATCGCTTATGTTAGTATGTATAATCGAGTTCTTTAGAAGAAATTCTCTAATAAATCGAGTAGCCACTTGATTGAGATATTTTGACTAAGTAGTAAATTGTTGCTTCAATTATTTAGCAAGATAAATCGATTCTAATCCTCGATTATTATTACCAATTCTTAAGTTGACCATCGGATAATCGATTAGATACTTGCTTGTACTATTTTAATTAAATATATATAATTATCCGTTCGATTATTCTTAGCTAAGAATAAATCGACCCAAGTGTTTCCGATTACTATCTACTTGAGTGTTTTGATTATCTATCCACGAGATTTATTAGTATGTAATAAGTTAACGGGCAAAGCCCACTAGTTAGTATTGTTGGGCCAAGCCCATTTCACTCCCAAGATACAAGCCCTAGTTTAATAAAAGATAGCTTACAACCAAAATCTATACATACCACTCTACAAACCATAATTTATGTTATAGAGATAAAACATTAAATTTACATTACACCAAGTCAACAATGGTAGGCTATTGTGAGATAAATACATGAAGATTTCAAGAGGGAACTACACGTTTTTTTTTTTTTTATGGAAGATTTCATCAAGTACATGATAGTGTTCAAATCCCATAAATCATGGAACTCCACAATGACACAAAAAGTCTTGCTTTTCTCCACTTCAACAAGCAAGCATGGCTGCAGCAGTAAGCTCCATTTATACCTGCAAACAAGAGTCAATTCAGCCATGATAAAGTTAGATATGAGTATAGAAATAAATCTACTACAAACTGCTACATACACTCTACTACTGCAGCAGCAAAGAAAGGAAGAAAAGGGAGAGAACCGCAGCCCCTAACACTCCCATTTCAGTCCACAATAATATATATACACCTTACTGCAGCCAACATATCACTCTTTCCTACTCTAGCAAATATCTGGAAAAAAAAAAAAAAAGAAAGAAGAAGAAAGTAAACAGAAAGAGTGAAAAGAAAAGGAAACTAGAGAGTGAGAGAGAAGGAAAGAAGCTGTAGCAGAAGGAGGAAAGCAGGAGCAGAGCTCCATCATTCTTCTATTGCCACAGCCCTAATCATCACACTTCGTTAAGGTAACAACAACCAAAACCAACTCTTAGACTCATTCATGCTAGAATCGAAGCTTATTAGTAGGACCATACTTGTTGTTTCTTAAAGTATGAAATTACTGGGCATAAACAAAGCAAACACCACCCATGAACTAACATGCTTAATACCAACACCATGTTTTCAGCTTCTACAGATTAAGATAAACAAAGAATAGAAGCATACTAAGTTTTGATAGACAAGGCATGCTCTCTAGTCGTGTTAAATCTTAGAGTATGCTAGTACCATGCTCGTTCCATAAACCACAGAAGGGCAAGAACTTCAAACACACCCTTAAAACACAAGTTTTTCCTAAGCATAAAGTCTGAAGTGACAAACACAATTTCTAGTTCAAACAAATAAGATGAAAGAAATAGCGAGAGAGCGAGGGAATTCAAACCTCGTCAAGGCCGAAGCCTCGACGGCAAGGGAGCAGCCGCAGTGAAGCTGGGATGGGAGAGCTGCAGCAGCAACACCTCAGACGCAGCTTCCGGAGCCTGCAAAACAAAGAAATCGAGTCAGTTAATTGATTAAATAAATTCATCGATGAGAATTCGAACCTCTAAACAATAACAATATCGAATCATGCGAAAAATCGAGCGAAGCGATCAAAAGAGAAATGTCCACTAAACCGAGGGCCTAGGGATTTTAGTATTCGAGCTTCAAGAGTGCTCGCCGGAGTTGAGCCTGCGGGAGTTGCGCCGGAGCGACGCCATCTCACCGCACTGAAAGAAGAAGGACGAGCAGAGCCGGCTCTGCCATTGCGGAAACCGATCGACAGTGACGAACAGAACGAGAGGAGGGCCTCTAATCGCCGACCCCACCCTACAGGAGGCCGCCGGAGGCGAGGTGATGAACGATTGCGGTGCCGGAGGGGTGGCAGCGCTGCTCTAATTGTTGATTGGGAATTTCATCCCTAATTCGATTTGGGGAAAGGAAATTCTACAGGAAAAAAAAAATGTGGCAATCCGACAACGGCCGCCATGAACGATGGCGCCGGTCGGAGTTATTACCGACGAGATGATCGGAGAAGGTAGTGAAGAATCGCAGAGAAGGGTCATGCTCGAGGGGGAGAGAGTTCGATCGAGAGAAATGGGGAAAGGATTGGGGGGTTTGGGTGTGTTTTGTTTCTAGCCGGGTCGGGTTTCCGGGTCGGACTCTGATCCGGGCCAAGTCAAGAGGAAGACTGGGCCGAGCTCATGGGCCAATTTCGTTGGGCCGAGTTCGACTGGGTCGGGTTTTTCTATTTTCTTGGGCCGGATTAATTTAGCTAATTAATTCCCCAACATTAATTTATTTATGTGATTCAAGTTATCACTAATAAAATTATACTACACTCGAAATTAATAATTCACGAGTGAATTATTTTACGAGATTAAAAGATTTAACTTATAGAAATAAGTCATTAACCAAGAAATGAGTTTATTAACTAAGAGTTAATAATCAAGATTTATTGATTAAGCTAATCAATTGTACTATTAGAAGTTAATTATTGTGAAGCCTCCTAATTAATCTAATCCCAAGATAATAAATCAATTAATTGATTTATTAAGAGACAGTCGAACCAACTGTTCGTGTAACTTAATTAATAAATCGAGCTTAGCTAACAGTGACGACGTCACTTAAAAAAATTAGAATAATCTTTGAGAAGATATAGAGTTGGAATTATTCGATAAACTTTTATCGTTCGAATTAAGAATCTTACTGTATTCTTTAATCAAAGATCGAGCGAAGAAGGAGCAGTAGCCGAGGCGAAGTTAAAATTCATTGTCAGTTAAGCAAAGCAAGTGAGGTGGGCTTTCTTTTAAAACAAAACATATTTTATTAGTTGATATGGCTCTTTTAAAGATTGTCATGCCATAAAATGTTTTATTTTTGTATGATGCCTATCTATTATAGTTATGCCAATTTTATAAGAATCGAATTCGGGTCCTTGTATGGCGAACTACTATACTTGGACTAGTGTACACAAGTGGTCGACTCGCTTAGTGTGGCGATCGATCAGGTGACGAGAGAGGTGACCACCTCCTCGGGCACCACAGATTAGATATGGTAGATTACAACAGAAATTTGACTGCAGTCACTTTTGAGAACTAAGAGATTTTAGCGAACATAGACTTTTAAGAAAAACCCTATGTTTCACTCAGTATATGGATGACAATAAAATCAGTTTTGGGCAAAGTGTTCACTGAGTACGATTTGTACTTAGCCCTGTACATTGTTTTTAATGTGCATGTTGAGCAGGTTGAAGCGGACTGACCGGCGGAGCTTTTGTCAATTTAGTGAAGATTTAGTTGTTGATAACTCTTGGTAATACATGTCTTCATACATGTATTTATAGCCATACTTCCGTTGTGTACACTCTGATGTTCTTAAAGTTCCTTTCGATTTAGATGTATTCTGAGTCAGAATCATGACAAGCATTGTCCTACTTTATCAGTTATGAGTATCAGATTATCTAGAAATGAGATTGCCCTGAGAAATTTAAGAAATGTTCTTCATTTACCCATTATTTCATATTCATATTTATAGTCACGAATTTATCAAGCTTAGCTATTTATTTAGCAAAGTGCGGTCGTGACAGAGTGGTATCAGAGCACTATGTTGCTCTGAAATCTAAGAGTCTTCTTCAAAGTAAAGTCTAGACTTGAATCGCTAGACTTAGTAGAGTTATTTGACAAAAGCTCGGCACTCCGATTCATCATGCTCAACGAGATAAAGGTAAAATATTTTCTTCAAAGTGAATGGAAGTTAGAAAGTTTTTCTGTAACAAGAACTTAGTTGAAACTTGTTCTGCGATCACTTAGAAAAGAAACAATTTTCCCTAGAGAACATAGTTGTTTAATCACATGCTTGAATAAGCGTGCTTAAACTTAAGATCGAAATGAGATTTTCTTTCCCTAATCAGTCAAGAAGAAGAGACAGAGAGTACTGCAAGAAGCAATTGGAGCCAAGGCAAGAAGCACAACGCGAATCAAGTAGTAATTCAAGTCGAAGAGATTGTTATACGTTATCCAAAGGTGATCGAATAACTTAAGGCTGCTAATGCCTTCAAATTTAGCATACACTTAATGCTAATGTTAGCATAAAAATACCTTGTAACAAAATAAGTAAGTATGTTACTACATACTTAGAGAAAGATAAAAGATTATGAGAAGATACCAGAAAGATAGACGAGATAAGTTCATATACTATTAGATATAGTAGCGAGAACTATGGCGCGATGCTATTTATAGCGAATAACAGATTCACTAGAAGGTTGCAACCCAATTTGCAACTTTTATGAGAAAGAGGTATATAAAGAAGAGCTATTTTCTTAAAATGGTTAAGCCATATTTACGACAATTTTGCATCCTACTCCGCTAGATTTTCAAGCCATAACGATCGATCGTCGATACGTTTTTAGAAAAGGAAATAAATTGAAAGTTTATCTGATGCGATCACAATATGTGGAAGCTGAGAATCGAACAACGTCAGACACTAAAGATTCAATCCAAATATAACTATGAAAAAAATCGAATGACAAGGAACCTGAATTTCTACCCAAATTACACTGAATAGGCGTCGACAGAAACCTAAGCAATTCAATTCCGATTAAGCTCAAATTTTAACACGAGTTATAACTTAGGCTTATGAAGAACATATCCAAAATTCAGCGAAAACGCACGAGTAGTTTTCGATTTGGCTCGGTGGTGATTTTCAGGACGACTTAGGGTTTCAAAAACGGATCTGAAATTAATCTAAGGCTTTTCTGGGATGGAATAACTACAGGATCGATGTAGGATGGATATTTATGATATATGAACGATGATGAATGGCTGGAAATGAAAAGAACACATATTGAAGAATTGAAACGAAAACAAATTGTGAATCTTACCCGAAACGAACCCCGGATCTACTTGAATCCGAAACGCGTTTATGGAGCAATCTTCGTGGCTCGACTAACCCGGATACTACGAGATATCACGAACGAGTCGATGAATTCAAGTTTGAAATCGCCAATATCAAACTCTACCAAGAACCGATAGGATCGTGAACCAAAGCACGATGTAAGAGACAAAACAATCAACTAGATTTCTGATTCAATATTGTCTGCTTCAAAGTATGAACGAAAATTAACATAAATACTAATCTAATTCCTAAGCTAGGTAGGTTTTCGAAATTAACAAGGCTTGGGCTTGATAATTTCGGACTCCTTAATTAAATATAACTGGGCCAATTAATCACCTAAACATGTTGTGATAATTGGACTAAACTAAATTAAAAAGAAATACAAAGTTTTTAAGCCCAAATAAAATATAAGAAAATTTGTTTTCTTGGACTTGTCTTCCTTTTCTTCAATGATGGACGCCCAAATCTTCATCTTCAACGCTTGTTAAATTCACCAACTTGTATTGATGAAATTCGACTCCATCATTTGCCAATCTCTTCGAAACGTAGCATTGCAAATAACCTTGCAGCTTCTTGGCTCTCGACCTCGTCACTGCTCCTCCGAGCTGCAAGTCCCGATTGGTCTCTTCAATGCTAAATCCCGTCTCATCATTATCTCCATACGCTGGTATGCATCGTTAGCAACAATAACACGCGCCATTACAAGATTAGTCCCCCCATAATAAGTAAAAGGATATCAGTCTCCTATACGGAGGATTTGTCAGCTATAGATCAACAGAATTATGAAGATAGTAAATTAAGGGATAACCTTATGTACTAATGCCTATGATGTGGCATATCCCATTTTGTTTCCCTTGAAGCCAATAAAGCCTATTTGTTTTCTGAAAAATAACAAGCTGGGAAAGTTTTGAGCTAAAACAAAAGTTTTTCAAACCTTGAAAACCTTATTTTCATCATTCATTGACAAAGCCACCAAAGTACGACGGATGGTTCCTTACTGATGAGGTGTTTATGTGGAACTGGCCACTCTACATAATCTAGATCTCGGTAACATCATTCATAGACCAGAATTCAGGTGGGTACCGATAAGAGGGTCTTTCTTTTCGATCCTTTGTCAGTTCATTTCTACCCTCTGACTATGCCTTCCACACTGGTCGGAAAATTTATTGAGAAAACCATTTGATTAAATACCATGCTTGAATTGAAATGTCACTCCTAAAAATTTTCCTTCTAATGTCAGTTCACAAGTTATCTCAATTCATATCGACTTCCTTTCGAAACCAATGAGATGTAAGAATTCAGCCTACTCGAGAGTTCGAGGTGAGACAAAAAGCATAGTACCTGTCAGAAATACCAGAAGTTTGTGAATAGATAAGAATAAAAGAGAAATTAAGACTAAGAGTAGAAAGGAATGAGACCCAGTGTCTAAAGGAAAGGAGAGACCCAGTATACATAGATAATCAAGAGACATCAACAAGATATTCATGCTGATATAGATATAGCTATAAGGAATTTTAAGGATCCCTTCGAAGATCTTAATAACCCAAGCAAAGAAGTGGAGGGCTTGGCTACAAGCATCCACATCAGTATGAGATCAGTTTTAAAGACGCATATAGCAAGTAAATCAAGGGAGCTAATACGCTTGTCTAATTGGTGGCTGAGACCAATTAACAGCGAGAATTTATTAAGCTTAAGGAATTAGAGGCGGCATACTCACGAGTTAGAAAAGTTCTTAAATCTGTAGCATCGAGATGTAATTTAAACTAGATCGAGTAGGCAGATGAGTTTAATCAAACATATGAGTAAATTTCGTATAAGTTTTGAGACTCTTATGGTATAAAAGTAGTGAAATATCGTAACCATGCGGGGAAAACTTCTAATGTGATTAAGGAGACCGATGATAATTAACAAGTTAGATTCTACAGATCTAGTAGAGCAAATGTGGTAGCATATGATAAACCGGAAAATCTAACCTAGTACAGAAATCTACTGCTCCAAGGGATAATGACCTATGAGAATGCCTATTCAAGTCGAGGTAGAGTTATTTCGCTATAAGAGAAGTGAGTTGAGAATAGTAAGATGTTCTTAAGAAATAAGAACCCATACCAGCACTTAAACATCAAAGGAGTAGAAACATAGAAGATATCATAAGTATTGAGAACTAGAAATAAAGTATAACGTAATACGAGATGAGGGTAGCCACCCTATGTTCAGAAATGAAACTAAGACTTCCTAAGTGAGGAATAACGATTAAAAGAGGCTTAAAGGGGCATTGACTAAAGGAGGGATTAATTTCCTAATTCAAAAGATTAATGAGAACCTCAAGGTAGACAAAATCGTCACGAATAGTACAAAGGGAGAAAGTATTGCCCAAGTAACTTTCATGAAAAAGAAGAAAGGGAAATGCCACGATAATTTTTCCACCACCACCCCAACTCCCACCTTAGAACCAACAACGGGTTTTGTACAAGCGATGGCAGAAGACGAAGGCTTATGTGATGAAGCAGAGACAGCCCGCCAAGAATCAAGGAAACTTAGCAGGTATGGGCATGTTCCACAATATACCTGTTATAGTTTTATTCAATACGGGGGCTTCTCATTCGTAAATCGCCAAAGCGTGCGTAGATAACATAAGATTAAGAACTGAACAAACAAGAGCATATCTGAGAATGACATCACCTGTAAGAGGAACTATCACACTTACACATCGTTATCCAAACCTAGAGCTCGATATAGGTTCACATAAGCCCCTGGCAAGAAATCTTAAGCATTATACTGATAAAAGACATAGAAGAAAGAAAGGTAGAGGATGTGGGAATTGTTCGAGAATTTCCTGACATCATTCCAGAAGTACTACCAGGGCTGCCGCCCGACAGAAAGATAGAATTCACCATCGATTTGGAACTCAAATCGACTCCTATATCCAAAACACCATATAGGATGGCCCGAAGAAAATAGAGGAACTTAAAGTACAACTCCAAGAACTATTGGACCTAGGTTACATTAGACCTGGCATTTCACCATGGGAAACACATGCACTATTCGTAAAGAAGAAAGATGGCTTCATGAGGGTGTGTATAAATTATCGAAAGTTGAACAAGCTTACCTTCAAGAACAAGTATCCTCTACCTAGAATCAATGATCTATTTGACCAACTCAAGGGAGCAAGCATGGTCTCGAAAATAGATTTGAAATTAGGTCACCATCAACTGAAGATTCGACCAGAAGACAGACCCAAGACAGCTTTTCGGACCAGATATGGCCACTACAAGTTTGTAGTTGTGCCATTTGGATTAACCAATGTGTTGGAGTGAAGATCACAGAATAAATATAGAGGAAATAAAAATACGATTACTTCAAAACTCAGAATCAAGAGATTCTGCCACAGCACAACGCCGCATAACAATATTCTTCTCGATACCCTAGACTCCAAAACAATAGCTAATAAATACTATTAAGTTCTACCACAAAGCCCATGCAAGAGCCCATAAAGAAACTTGACCCAAAAGCAACTGAATAATAAAATAACTTAAATAATAATAAATAATAATCCACTTAAGCGTGGTCTTCAGCAGCAGCGTTCGGAACCTTCGGTTTACGCCGAGTATAAACCTTGATGCCCGGCGTTGCTCTATCAATTGCCCCCGACGCCGAAACAGCCTTGACCTCAAGGCTGAAATCCGGAAACTGACCTCTAAAAACAGCCACATCCTCCCACGAACTTTCCTCAAGAGCCAAACCTTGCCACTGTACCAAAACTTGCTCCACATCAGCTCCGTTACGACATAAAAAAACATCGCTGCAATGCCGCAGCCGGAAGAAAAGGCGGATCCCCTTCCAAAATTCCATTAGGAAAAGTAGAAGAAACAGCCCCCTGCCCCACAACTGGTTTCAATAACGATACATGAAAAACAGGATGCACCTTTGAACCAATCGGCAACTTCAACCTGTACACCACCGCCCCAATTCGCTCCTCAATCTCGAATGGTCCAAAATATCGAGGTGCCATCTTGGCATGAGAAATTGCGAATAAACTTCGCTGCCGGTAAGGTCGGAACTTGAGATACACCATATCACCAACCTTAAATTCCAAAGGGCGACGATGCTTGTTGGCCTCCCGAACCATACGTTGCTGAGCTCGCTCCAAGTGGACTCGTAAATGAGCCAATATATCATCTCGTTCTCAAAGCGAGTCAGCCAAAGCCTGCACCCTAACCTCTCCTGGCAGAAACGGAACCAGAGGCGGCGAAGGTCGACCATAAACAACTTCAAATGGTGTCAGACCCGCACTTGACTGAAACCCAGTGTTGAAGCAAAACTCAGCCCAAGCCAACCATTTTCCCCATCCCTTCGGTCGTTCGGAAGCGAAACATCTCAAATAAGTTTCTAGGCACCGATTCATAACTTCCGTCTGCTCATCCGTCTCCGGATGGTATGCTGAGCTCATACGCAAAGTAGTGCCTGCCACCATGAATAATTCCTTCCAAAACGAGCTCAGAAATATAGGATCTCGGTCAGATACGATAGATTCCGGCATCCCATGCAAACGCACTACCTCACGAGCAAAAACCTCGGCTACTGTCTTCGCCGTAAAAGGATGTCGCAGCCCCATAAAATGACAATATTTGGAGAAACGGTCCACTACAACAAAAATACAATCCAGCCCGCCTGAACGAGGAAGTCCGGTTATGAAATCCATACTAATATCTGACCATACACGATCTGGAATCGGAAGCGGACTAAGCAACCCCGCCGGACTCTTCGATTCATATTTGTTCCGTTGACAAACGTCACACGCTGCCACCATGGAAGTGACTGACTTCGTCATCCCTGGCCAGTAGAGGTTGGCAGCCATCCTACGATACGTCCTGAAAGCGCCAGAATGACCTCCCGACGGTGTTGCGTGAAATTCCTGAAAAAGTTTTGGAATCCAAGGAGAATCTGCCGGTAGCACCACTCGACCCTTGTAGAACAACGTCCCATGAACATAGCTATAATGTTTCGGCGCGGTGTGCCCCTTCTCCAATGCCTTGATGATTTCACAGAACTTGGGGTCTGTTTTCACTGTCTCTCGCAGCAAACTCCAATCCACCCACCGCGGTATCGAAACCGCCGCCAATTCCAATTCCTCATAACGCTTGGAAAGAGCATCAACGGCCTTATTCAATCGTCCCTCCTTATAGCTGATCTCAAAATCAAACCCCAATAACTTAGCAGCTCAATTCTGCTGAGCCGACGAAGTGAGAGCTTGTGATAACAATTGCTTAAGACTCCTCTGATCTGTTCGAACCACAAAGCGACACCCCAACAAATAAGGCCGCCAATGTTGCCAAAGTGGCCAACACTCGCCCTGATCTATCGGGGGAGAATTCGTCGATCGGGACGGGAGGGCTGAAACCCTCATATGAAGACTCATCGACCGTACCTGCTCTGCCTAGCATGGACTTACCAAGTTTTGACGGCATCGACCCCCTCGCATGGTTGGCTCAGGCAGAGCAATACTTTTTCGTGCACAAAACGGCGACGGCGCAGCGGGTACAGTTGGCCCTTATCGCCATGTCGGGCAAGGCGATGTCCTGGGCGCAATGGGTGATGCGTCGTTCAGCCTCGATTTCTTGGTCAGATTTTTCAAAGGAGCTCGTATCCCGTTTCGGTGATAGCTACGGCTGTTAATGCATATGAAGCCTTGCATCTCACTAGGCAGACTGGCTCGTTGGAAGATTATTTGGCGCTGTTTGAGGAACGGGTCGCTCAGCTGCCGTCGCTACCTCCGGAGCAGTATTTGGGTGTGTTTTTGGGTGGACTCCAACCTTCCATCTGAGACCGGCTGCCTGATTTGGAATTGCAAGACGTGTTTGCAGCCATTCGTACCGCCCGACGGGTTGCCCGGGCCAGTAGACCTCCGGCTGCAGCTTCCAGGCCTACGTTTTTGTCGAGCATTTTCTCGAGGTCGACGGCAACGTTTCAGCGGCCTTTGCCTAGTAGTAGGCTTTCTTCCGAGGCTTCGTCCAATCGCGCGCCTCCATCTAATGCGACTCGCAACTCTCGACGACTCTCCGTGGTGCAGCAGGATGAGTATCGCGCCAAGGGGAAGTGCTTTCGCTGTGGCGGGCAGTACAGCCCGCTCCATAAGTGCCCGGCCAAGACTTTGGCGATAATTTTGGATGCCGACGAGGATGATTCGGTGCTTGGGGAAGGTGAGAGTGTGCACGAGCCGAAGGGTGACACGGACGAGCAGGAGAATTTAACTGAGCTGCAACATTTGGAGCTATCAAAACTATCTTCTAACGGTTTTGACGGCGCGCGGACCTTGAAGCTATATAGTAGAGTCGGGGGACGCAGTTTACTCACAATGGTGGATAGCGGGGTGAGCTATTGCTTTATTTCAGATCATGTTGCTCGCTCTCTGCAACTGTCGATTGACTCTACTGCAGCGTTTGAGGTGACATTGGGGGATGGCACTCGGGTGACTTCACAAGGTGTCTGTACAGAGGTGCCTTTCATCATCGCTGATACTTTATTTCATATCACTTGTTATGTGTTTCCATTGCGCAGTGTTGATGTGATTTTGGGCGTTTCTTGGCTCGCACAATTGGGGGATGTGACGGCTAACTGGGCAAACTTGATGATGGAGTTTGTGGTGGAAGGGCAGAGGATCAGCATACATGGAGACCCGTCGCTGACCCGACGTGCTTGTGGTCGTGCGGAACTTCGTTCTCTGGAAGGAGATGATGTTGCATGGGTTCTGTGGGCTATGGAAGGTGAAGGAATGTTTTCTTTTCCAAAATCGTCGTCACTCTCAATGGAGCAGCACGCTGAATTGGAAAGGGTTGTTTCTGCGTTTTCCACTGTGACGCAAAATCCAACCGGATTGCCGCCTACTCGTCGTAGTGATCATCGGATTATGTTACAGGAAGGGCTCTCTCCGGTTTCTGTTCGTCTTATCGTTATAATCATTCTCAAAAGGATGAGATGGAGAAGTTGGTGGCGGAGATGTTGGCGGCCGGCATAATCCAACCTAGTTGCAGTCCTTATTCTAGCCCTGTCCTGCTTGTGCGGAAGAAAGACGGTTCTTGGCGTTTTTGTGTCGACTATCGTGCATTGAATAAAGTGACCGTGGCGAATAAATATCCCATTCCCATCATTCAAGAATTGTTGGATGAGCTTCATGGTGCTCGTTTATTTAGTAAGCTCGATTTACGGGCTGGCTATCATCAGATTCGGATTGCTCCGGAAGATGTTCATAAGACAGCTTTCCGAACACATTCTGGCCACTATGAGTTTCTGGTCATGCCTTTTGGACTGACAAACGCTCCAGCCACTTTTCAATGTTTAATGAACGCGTTTTCCGTCCTTTTCTACGAAAGTTTATGCTAGTGTTTTTCGATGACATTCTGATTTATAGTTCATCGTGGACGGATCATCTTCGGCATTTGCACCAGGTTTTTACTGGTTCTCAGCACCCATTCCTTGGTTGTTAATCCAAAGAAATGTGTTCTTGGGCATTCGCAGGTTGAATATTTAGGTCATATCGTGTCCAGCAACGGTGTGCAGATGGATCCATCGAAAGTGGCAGCGGTTTTGAAATGGCTAACTCCTACGTCTCCTCGAGGGTTGCGAGGATTTTTAGGCCTGACCGGTTATTATCAGTCGCTTTATTTGCAACTATGGTAAAATTGCGGCACCATTGACTGCATTATTAAAGAAGGATGGTCAGAAGTCGTGGCAATGGCCGTCAGAAGCTGAGAATGCTTTCCAAGCTCTTAAAGTGGCACTGACTTCATCGCCGGTTTTGCGTATGCTAGATTTCTCTCGACCTTTTGAGGTCGAGTGTGATGCTTCCGGAAGGGGATTAGGAGCGGTGTTGATGCAAGATCGCCAGCCAATTGCTTATTTTAGCAAGAGCTTATCAGGTCGACTTCTCTCTAAGTCAGCCTATGAAAAAGAACTCATGGCATTAGTCTTGGCGTTGCTCTATCACAATGCACTAGCAGTATTCATAGACCTCATGAATCGTGTTTTCCACCCATACTTAGACAAATTCGTGCTAGTATTCATAGACGACGTCTTGATTTATTCGAAGAGCAAAAAGGAACATGAGGAACACTTGAGAACAGTGTTAGAAACGTTAAAAAAATAGAGAAACTTTATGCCAAAATTAGCAAGTGTGAGCTTTGGCTAAAGGAAGTAGTATTTTTTTGGGACACATCGTGTCATCTAAGGAAATCAAAATTGATCCTGCAAAAGTTGAGGCAGTATAGAGCTGGAAATCCCCATCAACGCCGAATAAGATTCGCAGATTCTTAGGATTAGCTGATTACTATTAGAGATTCATAAAAGGATTCTCCAAGATAGCAAGGCTACTGACACAACTATTGCAAAAAGGAATCAAATATTAGTAGACTCCGGAGTGCGAGTCAAACTTCCAACAAATGAAAGGAGTTAACCACTACCCCAATTTTAGCAGTTCCAAACCCAGCCAAAGAATACGTGGTTTGCACCGACGCCTCTGAGAATGGACTTGGTTGTGTTTTGGTGCAAGAAGGGAAGGTGATAGCATATGCATCTCGACAGCTTAGACCCCATGAGCTTAATTATCCAACCCACAATTTAGAATTAGCAGTAGTTGTGCATGCCCTGAAGATTTGGATACACCACCTCTACGGAGTTCGGTGTGAAATCTTTCACGGATCACAAAAGTCTCAAATACTTCTTCGAACGATGAGATGTTAATAGGAGACAAAGAAGGTGGCACTATTTAGTGAAAAACTACAACTGTAGGATCAACTACCATCCGGGCAGAGCCAACTTAGTGGCAAATGCTTTGAGTTGTAAGACTCGCAGTTAACATTTCTTCGAGCGAATGAGAAGACACTCATTCAAGAGTTCAACAAAGTGAGCTTGGAAGTTTTGTTGCATTTTGAGACCACATTTCTATTAATCAAGTTACATTGATATGAAAACTTTGTCAAAACAAGTATTAGTTACATTTTTATTTCCGGTTGGAATAGACCTCAATGAGAGGATTCCCTAATAATTATTACCTGAGTAGCAGCAATTAGTAAATTGCATCTTATATGAGTGATTAGTTAATTAAATTAGTACTTGAATAGGCCCAAAGACCAAGCAAGTTCTTAGTCGTCCTAACAATTTTGATTAAAAGCTTAATCCAGGCGAGATTTCTTCAAGAAGGTGATTTACGGGCGGTAATTTCTAGATAGAATGAAATAGCAATTTGATTGATATTGTTTTTAGATAACAACTACATAGACGATCAAGACAAGTGGACTATCTAATTAAGCAAACGAGTAGTGCTTATCACTGCGTCAGATTCGAGAAGCTAAATTCTGGATGAAAAGATTAAGAAGAGACAATTACAGATAAGAATTGGAGAGCCCAAAAGTTATCACAAGGGAGCATGCAGACAATATAATTGCGGTTGGAGGGAGACTGTGCTTTCCACATAACAAGGGGCTTAGGAACGAAGTTCCGAGCGAAACTCGCGATGCACCATACATCGACTACCCTGGAAGTACAAAGATGTACCAACACCTTAGGAAGAAATTCTGGTAGGATAGGATGAAGGGAGATATAGCCTCATTTGTCGGAAGATGCCTAGCTTGTCATCAAGTGAAAGCTTTGCACCAACGACCTTATGGCAAGTTGCAACCCTTGGAAATTCTACAGTGGAAATGGGAGCATATCGCTATGGATTTTGTAACGGGGTTACCAAATTCAAGAAGAGGAAAATACAGCAATCAAGAAAATACAGCAATCTGAGTGATCATAGATCGACTTACAAAGAACACACACTTTATTTCCATCCCGATAACACACGGATCGGAGAAGTTAGCTCAACTGTACGTTCGTGAGGTAGTACGTCTTCACAGAGTACCAACCTCTATCACCTCGGTTCGAGATTCAAAGTTCACATCTCGATTGTGGGTGAGTTTACAGAAAGAATTAAGAACTAGGCTGAATTTTTAGTACCGCTTTCATCCTCAGATAGATAGACAGACAGAAAGAACGATTCAAACCCCAGGGGACATGCTGAGAACGATAGTGCTCGATCGTGGCGACTACTCGAAGCCAGTTTTACCACTGATCGAATTTGCCTATGACAATAGTTATCAAGCAACCATAGATATAGCACCATACGAAGCATTGTATAGTAGGAAGTGTTGATCACCACTTTATTGGGATGAAGTTGGTGAAAGAATGATGTTACGTCCTAACACAATAAGCGAGATGATCGAGACAATACGTCAAATTTGAGTAAGGATCAAAGAGGCTGAAGACAGCCAAAAATCTTATGCAGATAATTGACGAACTGAGATCCAGTTTGAGATAAGAGACAAAGTGTTTCTAAAGATATCTTCTTCCAAGGGGATAGTGAGGTTCAGGAGTCAAAGGCAAGCCGAGACCCCATTTATCGGACCATACCAGATTCTAGAGAGAATAAGTCCAGTAGCATACAAATTCTTAGCTAAGAATACAATATATTTTTTTTCTTCCACGTTTCACAACTCAGGAAATACGTGCATAATCCGAAGCATGTAATTCACCAAGATGAAGTAATACTTAGTCCAGACTTGAGTTATGAGAACATACCAGAAGCAATTATAGACCGCAAGGTTCAGCAGATCAGAAATAAATCGATCACCTCGGTGAAAGTTTTGTGGAAGCATCACGGGCAAGAAGAAGCCACGTGGGAACTTGAGGATAAAATCAAAGAAAAGTACCCTGAATTGTTTTATTAAGGAAAGGTATGCAAATTTCGGGATGAAATTTCTTTTAAAGGGGATATAATATAACGACCCATATTTTTTTTATCTACTTTAGAAGTAATTAGAGAAAATAACCCGCTCTTAGTGATTTAATATCGCTTATGTTAGTATGTATAATCGAGTTCTTTAGAAGAAATTCTCTTATAAATCGAGTAGCCACTTGATTGAGATATTTTGACTAAGTAGTAAATTGTTGCTTCAATTATTTAGCAAGATAAATCGATTCTAATCCTCGATTATTATTACCAATTCTTAAGTTGACCATCGGATAATCGATTAGATACTTGCTTGTACTATTTTAATTAAATATATATAATTATCCGTTCCATTAATCTTAGCTAAGAATAAATCGACCCAAGTGTTTCCGATTACTATCTACTCGAGTGTTTTGATTATCTATCCACGAGATTTATTAGTATGTAATAAGTTAACGGGCAAAGCCCACTAGTTAGTATTGTTGGGCCATGCCCATTTCACTCCCAAGATACAAGCCCTAGTTTAATAAAAGATAGCTTACAACTAAAATCTATACATACCACTCTACAAACCATAATTTATGTTATAGAGATAAAACATTAAATTTACATTACACCAAGTCAATAATGGTAGACTATTGTGAGATAAATACATGAAGATTTCAAGAGGGAACTACACGTTTTTTTTTTTATGGAAGATTTCATCAAGTACATGAAAGTCTTCAAATCCCATAAATCATGGAACTCCACAATGACACAAAAAGTCTTGCTTTTCTCCACTTCAACAAGCAAGCATGGCTGCAGCAGTAAGCTCCATTTATACCTGCAAACAAGAGTCAATTTAGCCATGATAAAGTTAGATATGAGTATAGAAATAAATCTACTACAAACTGCTACATACACTCTACTACTGCAGCAGCAAAGAAAGGAAGAAAAGGGAGAGAACCGCAGCCCCTAACACTCCCATTTCAGTCCACAATAATATATATACACCTTACTGCAGCCAACATATCACTCTTTCCTACTCTAGCAAATATCTGGAAAAAAAAAAAAAAGAAAGAAGAAGAAAGTAAACAGAAAGAGTGAAAAGAAAAGGAAACTAGAGAGTGAGAGAGAAGGAAAGAAGCTGTAGCAGAAGGAGGAAAGCAGGAGCAGAGCTCCATCATTCTTCCATTGCCACAGCCCTAATCATCACACTTCGTTAAGGTAACAACAACCAAAACCAACTCTTAGACTCATTCATGCTAGAATCGAAGCTTATTAGTAGGACCATACTTGTTGTTTCTTAAAGTATGAAATTACTGGGCATAAACAAAGCAAACACCACCCATGAACTAACATGCTTGATACCAACACCATGTTTTCAGCTTCTACAGATTAAGATAAACAAAGAATAGAAGCATACTAAGTTTTGATAGACAAGGCATGCTCTCTAGTCGTGTTAAATCTTAGAGTATGCTAGTACCATGCTCGTTCCATAAACCACAGAAGGGCAAGAACTTCAAACACACCCTTAAAACACAAGTTTTTTCTAAGCATAAAGTCTGAAGTGACAAACACAATTTCTAGTTCAAACAAATAAGATGAAAGAAATAGCGAGAGAGCGAGGGAATTCGAACCTTGTCAAGGCCGAAGCCTCGACGGCAAGGGAGCAGCCGCAGTGAAGCTAGGATGGGAGAGCTGCAGCAGCAACACCTCAGACGCAGCTTCCGGAGCCTGCAAAACAAAGAAATCGAGTCAGTTAATCAATTAAATAAATTCATCGATGAGAATTCGAACCTCTAAACAATAACAATATCGAATCATGCGAAAAATCGAGCGAAGCGATCAAAAGAGAAATGTCCCCTAAACCGAGGGCCTAGGGATTTTAGTATTCGAGCTTCAAGAGTGCTCGCCGGAGTTGAGCCTGCGGGAGTTGCGCCGGAGCGACGCCATCTCACCGTACTGAAAGAAGAAGGACGAGCAGAGCCGGCTCTGCCATTGCGGAAACCGATCGGCAGTGACAAACAGAACGAGAGGAGGGCCTCTAATCGCCGACCCCACCCAACAGGAAACCGCCGGAGGCGAGGTGATGAACGATTGCGGTGCCGGAGGGGTGGCAGCGCTGCTCTAATTGTTGATTGGGAATTTCATCCCCAATTCGATTTGGGGAAAGGAAATTCTAGAGGAAAAAAAAAAAAACGTGGCAACCCGACGACGGCCGCCATGAACGATGGCGCCGGTCGGAGTTATTACCGGCGAGATGATGGGAGAAGGTAGTGAAGAATCGCAGAGAAGGATCATGCTCGAGGGGGAGAGAGTTCGATCGAGAGAAATGGGGAAAGGATTGGGGGGTTTAGGTGTGTTTTGTTTCTAGCCGGGTCGGGTTTCCGGGTCGGACTCTGATCCGGGCCAAGTCAAGAGGAAGACTGGGCCGAGCTCATGGGCCAATTTCGTTGGGCCGAGCTCGACTGGGTCGGGTTTGTCTATTTTCTTGGGCCGGATTAATTTAGCTAATTAATTCCCCAACATTAATTTATTTATGTGATTCAAGTTATCACTAATAAAATTATACAACACCCGAAATTAATAATTCACGAGTGAATTATTTTACGAGATTAAAAGATTTAACTTATAGAAATAAGTTATTAACCAAGAAATGAGTTTATTAACTAAGAGTTAATAAGCAAGATTTATTGATTAAGCTAATCAAATGTACTATTAGAAGTTAATTATTGTGAAGCCTCCTAATTAATCTAATCCCAAGATAATAAATCAATTAATTTATTTATTAAGAGACAGTCGAACCAACCGTTCGTGTAACTTAATTAATAAATCGAGTTTAGCTAACAGTGACGACGTCACTTAAAAAAATTAGAATAATCTTCGAGAAGATATAGAGTTAGAATTATTCGATAAACTTTTATCATTCGAATTAAGAATCTTACTGTATTCTTTAATCAAAGATCGAGCGAAGAAGGAGCAGTAGCCGAGGCGAGGTTAAAATTCATTGTCAGTTAAGCAAAGCAAGTGAGGTGGGCTTTCTTTTAAAACAAAGCATGTTTTATTAGTTGATATAACTTTTTTAAAGATTGTCATGCCATAAAATGTTTTGTTTTTGTATGATGCCTATCTGTTATTGGCTATGCCAATTTATAAGAATCGAATTCGGGTCCTTGTATGGCGAACTACTATACTTGGACTAGTGTACACAAGTGGTCGACTCGCTTAGTGTGGCGATCGATCAGGTGACGAGAGAGGTGGCCACCTCCTCGGGCACCACAGATCAGATATGGTAGATTACAACAGAAATTTGACTGCAGTCACTTTTGAGAACTAAGAGATTTTAGCAAACATAGACTTTTAAGAAAAACCCTATGTTTCACTCAGTATATGGATGGCAATAAAATCAGTTTTGGGCAAAGTTTTCACTGAGTACGATTTGTACTTAGTCATGTACATTGTTTTTAATGTGCATGTTGAGCAGGTTGAAGCGGAGTGACCGGCGGAGCTTTTGTCAATTTAGTGAAGATTTAGTTGTTGATAACTCTTGGTAATACATGTCTTCATACATGTATTTATAGCCATACTTCCGTTGCGTACACTCTGATGTTCTTAAAGTTCATTTCGATTTAGATGTATTCTGAGTCAGAATCATGACAAGCATTATCCTACTTTATCAGTTATGAGTATTAGATTATCTAGAAATGAGACCCTGAGAGTTGATTCAAGAAATGTTCTTCATTTACCCATTATTTCATATTCGTATTTATAATCACGAATTTATCAAGCTTAGCTATTTATTTAGCAAAGTGCGGTCGTGACAATCCAGTTATAGTTGTATCCATAAAATTTGATTCTTTTTTTATAAAAATCTGTAATAATACCTTTACCATTTATTATATCACTTACTAATGGTAAGTTAAAGTGTATTTCTAATTCAACATATGACTCTTCATAATTCATACTTAATTCTGTCATACATTCAATTATCAGATCATCTACTTGTTCTTGTATATTTAATTCAGTGAATTTTTTATTTATTATTTGTTCAATAGAAGTTTTTATTTCTTCTATTTTAAAACCTGTTTCAATTTCAATTTCTGATTCATTATCTGAATAATAATTTATTTCATTAAATTTACTATATCCAATTAAATCAATTTGATCTTAATCTTCTGATTCAAGTTTTGTATCATAAATAGGTTATGAATCATAAATATAATTTTCTTCTACATTCGCCATTAATGTATGCTCAATGTTTTCATCATCACTTTTTCATTTTCTTTTTTAATATAGTCTGTGAATCATAAATTAAAAGATCCAGTACTTGTTTCATACATAAGACTTTTTTGTGGAATTAAAATATTATTTTCTTCATTAGTATTGAAATTTTCTAACGACCAATCTAATCCAGCAAGATCTTCTGGATTAATTTTTATAGGATCAATCATTTTTATTCCTTTACTATTAATATTTTTTACAATTCCATCTATATTTACTTTAAAATTCGTACCAGATCGATTACTGGCCTTTCCTAAAATTCCTATACTTATAATCAGATTATGTCCTATATAACCATCATATCCTTTAGTCTGTAATCCTATTTTTAATTTTTTAAATCATTTATATCTTTTAATATTGCTGGTAAACAATAAAATATTGCACTATTTTGGCTCATGTCTACTTCCATTCCAGAAATAGTGGCTTTTTCATGTAGTTGTCCAGATTTATCCATTAAAATTGTTAAAACTTTAGTACCTAACTCTTTTCTTCCTAATCCTTTTATTCCTATAACAACTAATCCAACATGGACAAATCGTTTTTTAGAATTTTTAATTTTTGTTATTGTTTCTAGTGAGATTAAATCTATAATTTGAGTATTTTCAACTATCCTTAAACTTTCTTCTCTACTGCTTCTTATTAATACTGTATTAATATTCATCATGCCTATTTGATATAAAATCTTTGGAATTAAACTATCAATTTCATGATTATTGTATAATTCTAAATTTCTGTCTATATTAATTTCATCTTCAATTTGAATAACATTTTCTGAAGAATTATTTCCTGATCCTCTTGTAGTTATTCTATTAAAAAAGGAATTTGAAATTATGTCATTAATATTTGAAGTACTATATCTTCCTTACTTGTATGGTTCTAGACCTTCCATTCCTTTTTTAGCTTTCCAATGTTTGTAAATAGGTGGAGTAATTTCTTTTCTAGGTTTTTCAATAGGACCTAAATCTAAATTGTTTATTGATTTTTGTTGGGATATTTGTATGAAAGGTGAAGCGAATTCTTTGTTTTTAATAAAATTTATATTTGTTTTGATTGGATTCCAAAACCCTTTCATGCGTCCCTAATTATTTCATATTTCCCTTATTATTTTTGATGAAGTCAAATATTGCCTTACACACTTAGAAGTTCTCACATGTTAAGGAGCTACAAAATACAAGTGTAAGTGCAAGGCAAGTCCAAGCATTCTTTTTCTTTATATATAGGTCAAGCGATTCAGAAGCAAAAGCGAATACTCTCAAGTTTGCTAGAAGCGAATTGTCTAGAAGCAACCACTGTTCACAAAGTGGAAAGCGACGACAACCAAAAAGTAACTTGAAGCAGAACAAAGGTGCATATCAATTATCTGAAAAAGCTACATCAGCAAAAGTGAAAGTTCTTCAGAATCTTCAACTGATGAAGTGCGCATAAAGAAGCACCATTAAAAGCGGCAAAATGTTCAAAGCCTATGAATTTCAAATTTTGAAATTTTGCAGCTAAGACATAATTCTTAAATGCGGCGCAGGAAATCAGAAGATGCGTGGAAGATTGCTATAAGTCAACGGAAATCGCCGGAATAGTACACAGCTACTGTCTACGCTACAATCCAAGACGAAATCTGGAAAATCCAAGGTATTCCTCTTCCGGGAAAAAGATAAGCCGGAAAATACTGTTCACCTGCAAAAAGCTGCATGGCCGTTCAACTGAAGGGAAGTGGAGTATACGCACCCTCTATCTCTCTAAGGGATAGTGGATGCACTCTCACTATAAATAGGGATGCTGACTCAACGTGAAGAATGACGAAACTACTCTCTCGCGCACAAGATCAAAGTAAGAACTTCAAAGCTCTCATACAAACACTCTTTAAAGTTCTTAAGCCTTAGAGTTTAGTTGAGTCATTAGAAACTTTCTTTAAGTTTCTGAGTCCACAAACCCTATATCCCTTCATCCCTAGTTTCACTAGGAGGAGAATCCTTACACCTTTTACGTGATCTTCATTGTAAAAGGATTCTCTACTAAGTTAGAACTCTCATAAACCAAACCCCCAACCCAAAGCTCTTTTGTGTGCTGAAAGTTTGTGTTTATCTGATTGCTTGTGAAGCTTGTGTTTGCATACACAAGTGGAAGGTCGTTTATAGGAAGTTTGTCATTTAGGTTTCTAGAGAACCTCTAGGTTTTCAGGTTCAAGTCGAACTTGGAGCACTTCACTGGGAATGATTGATTAACACGTATTTTATGTGCATGTTGAGTGTTTTGGAATGTGTTTGAGTCTCGATTTATGAGCTTATATGTTAAAAATACTATGGTTTCTTAACTCTTAGTACATTTTAGACTTTTCTCATTTTTCTTGGTTTTCGATCCATTTTTGGTAAGAATTGGAAAGAGTCTTCATGTGGCTAAGGATCAAAGGCCGGAAATGAGGAAGAATCAAGCTCAATTAGGGTGAAACCTAGGTTTGAAATGTGCAATTTAAATATATAGAGTTAGGGTTTCACTAGTTTGAATTCAATTATGTTTTCCTCATTCTCTCGAGTCTCTTTATGCTTTTTGCAAGAACAATGAAGAAATAATTTGGGCTATTTGATCAGTCCATGTCGAAGAGGGGTTCGTTAGGAGTCCATAGCAAAAAGCGGATCGAGAATCGGAGTTCGGACGAGGGAGAACGAGCGAAAACGGTGAAGCTGCGCAAAAAAACCGAACCGGTGGCGACCCGGACGGCGACCGGCTGGACCGCCGGCCAGGCCGCCGGCTGGCCGGCTGAGCCACAGCATTTCCGGCGACCCAGGCGGCGGTCGGCCAGGCCGCCGTCGCCCCTTCTCCCTCACTTATTGACCGAGTTAGCTCGTCTAACTCGGTCCAACTCGACCCAAAACTCACCAATTATGTATTTAAACCCAAAATCTTCCTATTTTGTGCATCTTTTACATATTTTAACACTCCTAGAACCCTAGAAACATTTCCCTCTTTCCTTTTTAGTATTTTGAAGATTGTTGAAGATTTATGTTAAAGATTTGAAGACCCATTCCACTATTCTCTTCCTTATTGAATTCTCTATCTTTTAAGCATGATTTCATTTATTTTCTATGGTTTAATTCCTTCAATTATGTCTAGCTAAATTTTCTTTTGGTTCCAATATATGAAGATATGATCTAGATCCTTGGGTTTTTAGGTTTTGTTGTTGGATTTACTTTCTAATTCATATGTCTTGTGGTTTGGGACTTAATTTTTTTGCATGATTGATTGGCCATCATTGAGTGCATACAAGATATTTGGTTAAATGCTTAGGAGGCTTTAGTTCAT
The DNA here is from genome assembly GCA_001642375.2 of Mentha longifolia. Taxonomy (NCBI): domain Eukaryota; kingdom Viridiplantae; phylum Streptophyta; class Magnoliopsida; order Lamiales; family Lamiaceae; genus Mentha; species Mentha longifolia. The sequence continues at coordinate 20,594,315 of CM038113.1, read as the reverse complement.
AACACTTGGAATCAAATCACACCATACTAGTAATTCTTGCTAGTAGGAGCTTCTAGATAATTAATTGAGCCATTTGGAGTTAATTTATGCATCTTGAGACCTAGCGGAGATAGATGTCATAGGTTAATCTACTAATATCGATTGCTTCAAGAGAAGAGTTGATGTTTAATATATATAGAACTCCCATATGAATTAGATTAAATGGCTAATCCATGCAAATCCTAAAACCTAGGCCTCTAGTGATTATCGGATTATATTTGGAACCAAGCTTTTTCACTATTGTTATTAATCTTTGTTATTAGTTGTTATCTAGTTTGTTAATTACTTTATATTTTTCATTAGCTAATCAAAAACATAAAAACATGTCAGTTGGTAGCTTGAATAGTAGTTAGGCAATCGAATTACTACTTGAAATTCTTACGCTCTCGCATTCCCTGTGGATTCGACCCGATTGTATTACATCAGTTATTATTGCACTCTACCCTCACCCCTAAAGTGAGGGCGGGTCAATTTTTGGCGCCGTTGCTGGGGAATGCTTAGTTTGAGTTTCAATAGTCGATTTGGTTATTGAGTTACTAATTCAAGCATTGTTTCTTTTAATTTTTGTTTTGTAGGTATATGCACACAAGATCCAAAGGAAGACTCGTTCAACCTTTGATCTTGAATTTTGAAAGAAGGTATAGAAGAAGGAATTCGAGTGAAGATCAAGAAATGGCTAACAATCAAGCAATGGAAGCTCTTATGAGAGAAATGGAGGAGTTTAGAGCATGGAAGGATGAGCAAGAAAGGAGGGCAAATGAGGCTCAACAACCTCCTCTTAACCAAATGTTTGAATCTCCCACGGATAAATTTCAAGCAGGAGCATGGGGACCTCCTGTCAATGCAAATAATTTTGAGATAAGGACCGGCCTTATCTAAATGGTCCAATCCGAACAATTTGGAGGGAGGCCCGATGAAGATCCTAATGCTCATTTGAGCACATTTCTTGAGATATGTGATACTGTGAAGTATAATGGAGTTCCGGAGGATGCCATTAGGATGAAGCTCTTTAACTTCTCTTTGAGGGATCATGCCAAAGAGTGGTTCAAAAACCTTGATGAGAGCGAGATCACTACATGGGAGAAGTTATGCAAAGCTTTCCTCGCCAAGTATTTCCCTCCGTCAAAAGCTCAAAGGCTCATCTCGGAAATCTCTCATTTTTCACAACACGTTGATGAAGCATTATTTGAAGCATGGGAGAGGTATAGGGACTTGCTACGCAAATGCCCTCAACATGGCTTTAGTGAAGCACAACAAATCGTCAACTTCTATAGTGGTCTTTCTCCCCATACAAGAAGTATAGTTGATGCAACTTCCGGTGGTTGCCTTGTGAATCGGAATGCCAAAGAAGCTCTTAGGATCATAGAGGAGATGACATCCAATAGTTATCAATGGCCAATGGAGAGAGGCCCTACAAAGAAGGTGAACTCGGTCCTTGAGGATGCAAGGTACGATGCTTTAGCCTTGGAGCTTGCCAATTTGAAGAAAACATATGAAAATGAAAGGAAAGCTCACATGCATGGTGGTTACTCTAGAGGGACTTTGGAGTTCAATATAGATGAAAATGTGAATTATGTTAATCAAAGTCCTTATGACAATTACAACAAGCAAGGTTTTCAAGGACACCAAGGGGGATTTCAAGGCAATCAACAAGGTGGTTATTCGTATGGTCAACAAGGAGACTATCAAGCCTACAATCCCAACACTAGGAATCATCCCAATCCCTCTTATGGAAATCCTAGCAATGCTCAAGTTTCACATTCCGGATTGTCCTTTTCTCGAGGGATAATTGAAGAACCGAAGAAGACATCTCCTTCTATTGAGCAACTTGTCCAACAAATGACCAATCAATAAGGTTCTTTCATCTCTCAAACCGGCCAAAGAGTCAATTCATTGGAAAACACGGTGTCTTCCCTAGCCAAGCAAGTGAAGATGATTAAGGTTCAAATAGGTCAAGTGGCGAATCAAATGGCGGCTCAACACAATGCCGGAGAATCCTCTAGCAAGGCTAAAGAAAATCCAAAGCAACAATGCAACACAATCCATGTGGTGAGTGAAGTATCTTCCATACCCTCACAAGAGATCCGAGAGGACAAAAAGCCATATGTGCCATTTTATATGAGGAAAAAGTGGGGTGGTCAAAGCGGACCCCTCCTTGGGATCCGTCTCACGATCATAGCCTTTATGAGAAGGAATGGACATTAAAGAGTTTTGCTAATGATATATACTCCGTGACGGTCCCGGATTATTGGCCTCCTTTGGAAGACGTTGAAAGCAAGTCGAAGGAAGAGATTCATGAATATCATAAAAGGATGAAGCTCAACAATGGAATTCTGTGGACGGAGGACAAGAATTTGATGGAAAGAAGAAAAGGTGCTTATTATGTTTCCGAGATAAAGAAGTTACTTGGAGAAGAGAAGTTTAATGAGAAGGCAAAGTTCTACAAGAAACCACAAGGTACTACTCCTACTTCAACTCCAAAAGCTTCTCAAGATCAAGTGGAACCGAATTGCTTGGATAATCTAGCATCTTCCATTAAGCCTATTGATGAGAATTTGCATGACAAGAAAGGTGATTTGTTAGATGCATTCAAGAAATTGGAGATAAATGCTTCTTTGATTGGTTTGTTGAGTGAAATTCCGGATCATGAGAGATTCTTGGAGGATGTGGTTAAAAAGAAAAGGAAATTTGATAAGGGTGAAACCATTATGTTGTCGGAGGAATGTAGTGCTCGTCTACAAAAGAAGATTCCAAACAAAGAAGGGGACCCCGGGAAGTTCACTCTACCTTGGGAGATAGGAGGCCAAGCATTTAGGAATATCTTGTGTGATTTGGGCTCGGGTGTGAATTTGATGCCCCTTTCCATTTTTCATCATTTGAAGATTGGAACTCTTAAGCCCACTTCACTTATTTTCCAAATGGCGGATCGTTCAATCTCCTATCCAAAAGGTATTATGGAAGATGTGCTTATAAGAGTTGGAAAACTCATTTACCCGGTGGATTTCGTAGTCCTCGACATCCCGGAGGACCGGGATATTCCGATGATTCTTGGAAGGTCCTTCTTAGCCACTAGTCGAGCCCTCATTGATGTTTTTGAAGGGAGTATCACCCTTCGAATGAATGAAGAGAAGACAACATTCCACATGTCGAGTGTTTTGGATGATCCGGAAGAGTCAAGAATGGATGAACCGGAGCTTGAAGAACTTGATGATGGGTTGGCATTTGATCGAGGTTGAAAGTCATTTCAAGTCCCTTGAAAGGGCAATGAGGTATCGTCGAGCTAACGACGTTAAACTAAGCGCTCGTTGGGAGGCACCCCAACAACTATCTCTTTATTCTTCGTTTTTAGTTAGTTTTAGTTCATTTTTAGTTTTTTTTTTACCTTTGTTTATGATTAAGTCATTTTTCTTAATTTGTCTTTATTTTTGTGATTGGAACAAATGAGGGAAGAGAATCAACTAATCAAGCAAGCAACGGAGTGAAAGACTTTCAAAACCATCATCAACCTAGCTTTGGACCATTGTAAGTGTAAGTTAAATTTCTTATTATTCTTCCCTCTAGACTCATTTTAGACCTTATGTTCTAAAATAAGTTTGGGGGAGGGGGGTAGGATAAGGAATTTAAATTACTTTACTTTTGATATTTTTCAAGTTTCTATTTGATGTGTTTGTTGATTATATGCTTAGGCTTGCTTGATGATTGCGGTTGATTGGGGTTAAATGGATAATTTTTGCTTATTTTGGTTCGGTGATGAGTTTGGGTCGATGAGCTTAATTGATAAAAATTCCTTAATTGGTTTGTTGGTTTATTGAATGTGAGCTTACAATGGAGAATCTTTGGTGAGGATGATTTTGTTGATTGATTGGAGCTTGAGTGCGAAATTTTTGGAAAATTGAAAAGGTTAAATGAATGCTTGCATGTGTGAATGTGAAAGAACGTGTTTAATTTCTCAAGTGTATTTGGGTGAGATGTCAATGATTGATGCTAAAATGGTGACATTTTTGAAATTTCTCAAGTTTGAGTCAAGCATGATTAGGGTTATTTCACTTGAATAGCTTGGAAGGATTGACCTTAGGCACTTAGGCCCTAGACAAAAAGCTTGAGAGGATTTTGAACCTTAAACTATGCATTTTACATAGTGAATATCCTTTCTTGATAGCTTGATCTTGCATTGCATTTTCTTTACTAGAACTTGCCTTGATACTCTTGTTAGAAGTACTACATGTTTGCATGATTAGTAGATGATCTTAGGTTAGGCCATCATTGAATAACCCATTTTCCCTAAACACTAACCTATCTTTCATTACCATTGTCATCCCATGTTGAGCCTTGAATAGAGCCTTTTCTTCTTGAACCGGATGATAGGGGGTGAAGGATGGTTAAGGGAACCTTGGTGAAAGTTAAAAATTCATAAAAAATGATGGGTGATGGTGAAGGGTCTTAAGATTTGATTTGAGTTGAACGAACACTCTTATAAGCTCAAAGTGAGAATAGAAAAGAATAAGAACAAAGTTCTTATTGAAAAAAAAAAAGAAAAAAAAAAAGAAAAAGAGAAGAGTAAGAGCATAAAGGAGTGTTTCTTTAGATATTTGGTAGAAGCTTGGGTTCATTTGATAAAAAGGTGTTGGACAAGGTGGAAGATGAAAAAATTCATACTTAGAAAGGTGAAGAAAGGGGGTAAGGGTACTTGAATGAAAATTGAAGTCACTTAACCTAAAATTCCCTACCTTAACCATTGTCCCTACATTACAAGCTTAATAAAGACCTTTTTGATCCTAATTTATGCATGCATTGTAGTATTGGGAACTTGAGTTGATAGGCAAGCTTATGGTTAAAGATGTGTATTGCATGATTTCGATGAGTGTTTACCATTTCCATATATTGAGGGATCGAGTAATACACATGTTCCTTGTGAGGTCTAGGGTTAAGATGTTTGAGTGATTGAATTCTAAGTTAGAATAGTGGTTGATCTTATGAATGTTTGGTTTGACTTGAGAATTTCTTTGAACTAAAATGGTTTTTGAAGTTATATGAGGCATCGAGGAACTCAAAATGCACACTCCATACGTGTTAAGTGTTTTGATTGTTTGTTTCATTGTTCGGGATGAACAATGACTTAAGTTTGGGGGAGTGATTAACACATATTTTATGTGCATGTTGAGTGTTTTGGAATGTGTTTGAGTCTCAATTTATGAGCTTATATGTTAAAAATACTAGGGTTTCTTAACTCTTAGTACATTTTAGACTTTTCTCGTTTTTCTTGGTTTTCGATCCATTTTTGGTAAGAATTGGAAAGAGTCTTCATGTGGCTAAGGATCGAAGGCCGGAAATGAGGAAGAATCGAGCTCAATTAGGGTGAAACCTAGGTTTGAAATGTGCAATTTAAATATATAGAGTTAGGGTTTCACTAGTTTGAATTCAATTATATTTTCCTCGTTCTCTCGAGTCTCTTTATACTTTTTTCAGGAACAATGAAGAACTCATTTGAGCTATTTGATCATTCCATGTTGAAGAGGGGTTTGTTAGGAGTCCATAGCAAAAAGCAGATCGAGAATCGGAGTTCGGACGAGGGAGAACGAGCGAAAACGGTGAAGCTGCGCAAAAGAACCGAACCGGTGGCGACCCGGACGGCGACCGGCTGGACTGCCGGCCAGGCCGCCGGCTGGCCGGCTGAGCCACAGCATTTCCGGTGACCCAGGCGGCGGTCGGCCAGGCCGCCGTCGCCCCTTCTCCCTCACTTATTGACCGAGTTAGCTCGTCTAACTCAGTCCAACTCGACCCAAAACTCACCTATTATGTATTTAAACCCAAAATCTTCCTATTTTGTGTATCTTTTACATATTTTAACACTCCTAGAACCCTAGAAACATTTCTCTCTTTCCTTTTTAGTATTTTGAAGATTGTTGAAGATTTATGTTGAAGATTTGAAGACCCATTCCACTATTCTCTTCCTTATTGAATTCTCTATCTTTTAAGCATGATTTCACTTATTTTCTATGGTTTTATTCCTTCAATTATGCTAAATTTCCTTTTGGTTCCAATATATGAAGATATGATCTAGATCCTTGGGTTTTTAGGTTTTGTTGTTGGATTTACCTTCTAATTCATATGTCTTGTGGTTTGGGACTTAATTATATTGCATGATTGATTGGCCATCATTGAGTGCATACAAGGTGTTTGGTTAAATACTTAGGAGGCTTTAGTTCATAACACTTGGAATCAAATCACACCATACTAGTAATTCTTGCTAGTAGGAGCTTCTAGATAATTAATTGAGCCATTTGGAGTTAATTTATGCATCTTGAGATCTAGCGGAGCTAGATGTCATAGGTTAATCTACTAATATCGATTGCTTCGAGAGAAGAGTTGATGTTTAATATATATAGAACTCCCATATGAATTAGATTAAAATGGCTAATCTATGCAAATCCTAAAACCTAGGCCTCTAGTGATTATCAGATTATATTTGGAACCAAGCTTTTTCACTATTGTTATTAATCTTTGTTATTAGTTGTTATCTAGTTTGTTAATTACTTTATATTTTTCATTAGCTAATCAAAAACACAAAAACATGTCATTTGGTAGCTTGAATAGTAGTTAGGTAATCGAATTACTACTTGAAATTCTTACGCTCTCGCATTCCCTGTGGATTCGACCCGATTGTATTACATCGGTTATTATTGCACTCTGCCCTCACCCCTAAAGTGAGGGCAGGTCAAGGATAAAACCAGGACGTTTGTTCATGTCATGTGTTTGTTTTCTAAGTGAAAGAAGTTCGAGTTGCTAAGTGAAGGCAACAAGTGGATGTAGGAGTGTGACCTCCGAACCACTATAAATCATGTGTCCTTACTGCTTTACTCTTTTATTGTTCTTTATTTGTTTTATTTACAAATCTTGATTATTGCATATGGCACACACACTCACATAAAGCAACTAAAAGAACCTTTTTCATAAAAGCAAGATTTTCTAAAAGCGAGTATAATCGCTCACCAAATTCCGCAAGCATTTTCTCTGAAAGTGATTCACTTCTGAGAGATTCATTTCTCCTCTAAAGTGAAACGCTTGTTTCTCAAAACTCACCTTTTTCAAAAATTGTAAGAGAAGCAAAAAATTCTCTTACGCGTGTATTCACCCCCCTCTACACGTGTACACTCGCTTCTGGGACCAACAAGTGGTATCAGAGCAAGGGTTCACAACCTTTGTCTCTTGATACTGGTAACGTATTAAAGTGTTACTGTTAGGTTACCGAACTGATCCATTTGTTTTTTTAAATCTTGCATGAAAATAAACCTACACGAGCATACCTGCATAGTACTAATTATTCTCTTAGTATGTCGTCCAAGTAGTTACCTCAGTTCTCCATAGAAAGATACAATGCATGGAGCTTCCGAGTTCAATCACATCTTACTTCTTTACATGATCGCATGTGGGAGGTAATCGAGGATGGACCTATCATAATCATGAAGGTGATAGCTGGATCGAGCAGTCGAGCAAAGAGATTGCAGATGGAAACGCTCTAGCTCAAATAGAAGGCATTCCTGATCGGACAATTCCTAAGCCTCGAGCTGAGTATACTCCCTATGACTTCAAGGTTGATAACCTCGATCGTCTAGCTTGAAATGTGATCCAATCAACCATTTCTAATGCTCATGTTGCATGAATCATGAAGTGCAAGATAGCTACAGAAATGTGGGATACCCTTGCCCTACTCTCACAAGGGACAAAAAAGATCAAAGAAAATAAGCTCTCGGTATTGATGCGAGAGTTTGAAGCTCTATCAATGAAGAACAATGAAACTATGGAAATATTTGAGACTCGAGTCTTGAACATGGTTTCTTCACTTACTACCCTAGGAAAGGATCTCACTCATAAAGAGGTCAATTCAAAGGTAGTATGAGCATTGACTTGGAAATGGCAAACAATTAAAGAAAATTGTTTGTTCATGAAGGATCTAGGAGCTGTCTCTCCCGAAGCGCTATTCTCATACTTCAAGGCAATGAAGTTCGATTTATCAAGCAAAGCGACTAGGGATGAAGAAGACGAGCCTTCAACACCCTCCAAAGGTCTAGCATTTGAAGCTTATGAAGATGCAGTATCCATCGTGCCGAGCGCTACTTTCTCTCATGGTGATGTAAACGACATGTCTAAGGATGAACTCAGAGAATTCGCTTTGACCTTATTAAAAGGGTTCAATACGCCAAATGCAAGAGCGGTGAAGTATAAGCGATTTTACAAGAATCAGAGAGGACAAGCGAGTCTCTCCACTCCACATGATGCAAAAAAAGATGAAAAGTCTAGAATCATCACCAAAGGTAAGCTGAATGTCCAATGCTTTGGTTGTCACAAGATTGGCCACTATAAAAGCGACTGCCCAGACCTTACCGAAAAGGAAAGGCAGGAAATACGAGCTAAAAGAGATGGTACCAAAAGAGCTACTCTACTCGCTAATGAGGCCAACGATATATCGTTCACAAACAAACCCATCAACCATGATGCGGATGAGTTCACTGATGATGAAGAAGTGAATGGTATTGGAATTGACATGGGACTCATGGCAATGAGTGATGGGGACGCAAGCATCGAGGAGGTATACACTTCTAACTCTAACACCTCTTTAATTACACATTCACACGAGCACAGTGTTGTGAATGATCCCCAAGAAAATTAGGAGGATAGCACATCACAGATTGATGACAATGACTTGCTTCATGATTACTTGGAATTGACCAAAAATCATGAATCACTTAAAAAATTACTAGTTCGGTACATGGAAGAGAAAAAGAAGTTGTCTAGTGATCTTGTTCTTGCAAAAGACAAGATTGACTACAAACAACTAGATCTTAATAATCTCCATGCGACCTATAATTGCTTGAAGGAGAGTCATCAACAACTTGACAAGTTGGTAATCAACTGTAGAAGCGAGAACAACAAGCTCGCAAATATACTTGAGGAAAAAGAATGTGATTTCCTCAATTTGCGAACTAAGTTCGATGACCTTCAACAACGATTCCAAGATGTTCAAGGAAGTGAACAATCCTTACGACTCAAACTTAATGATCTCAATAAGGCATCTCACGCCATTGAGACCATCGAGCATTCCCTTCGACCAACTGGCCGAAACAAAAGGATTGGATTTGTAAAGTTCACTAACCAAGCCTCTACCTCTGCCGGTACAACAACTGAGAGTTCTTCAAATGGGAAGAAGTGCAAGCCAACTGCTACACTTCCTCCCTCCGGCAAAGGAAAAGAGAATGTTGAATCCAAATTAACTTTCCCAAAGAAAACAACTTTAAAAACCAAGGGAAAGCGAGGTACATCTTTAGAAGCGAATCAAACAGAGAAGCGAGATGCTTCTTATCGCAATCAAAAGTGAAAAATGTTTGAAGCGAACTCTAAAGTGGATCAACAAAACAAAGCGAACCTAGTCATGACATGAATCAAAAGAAAGGTTCAGTTCGCTTTGCTCCCGTGTTACATCAACCTCAATTTTGGCATCCATATGTCGAGGGAGATGATTCACCCAATACATATATTCCTCCTCATTTTCCTATAAGGAAGAAGAACATATTTCCTAGTGGTGACTATTATTATTATGAGAGCACACCGGATAGTTATGTTCGCATAACTATTCCACGCCCTCGTAACATAAAAGAGAAAATCTATCCTTCAAGATTCAATTCGAAGAAGGAGAGACGATCTTACTTCATTGCACGTAAACACGCATGTGGTTATGACTCTCAACATAACCCGACCTTCGTTTATAAGGCACCCAAACAAAAGGCTGATTCACCTTTGAAGTCGCCAAGAAACTAACAAACTAGGACCCAAACAGATTTGGGTACCTAAATCTAAACCTTGAACGTGCAGGAAAAGTGGAAGGACCTCAACAAATGAGAAAAGAAAAGGGAAGAAGCTATTTGGTACCTGGACAGCGGATGCTCACGTCACATGACTTGTGAAAAATCTTTTCTCACGTACTTCATTGAAGAAGAAGGTCCTTCTATAACCTTTGGTGATAACTCGCAAGGTTTCACTAAAGGGCATGGTACATTCTGTGTTGGACATGTGAAATACAAGATGTTTCATATGTTGATGGTTTGAAACATAATCTGCTTTCTATTTCCCAACTTTGTTACAAGGGTTATAGTGTTGAGTTTGTTACTAATAAGTGTATCGTTAAGAACAAATCGACTATGTAGATCGCTCTAACAGGTGTAAGAAAAGGAAGTATTGCAAACTGGAAAGATTGCGATAAGGGAACCTGTTTAGTAGCAAGGAGTTCCATGGAAAAGACTTGGCTATGGCATCACCGACTAGCTCATCTCAATTTCCAGGCACTCAACAAAATCTCAAGGAAATGCCTTGTACGTGGCATTCTCAATGAAGCATTCGAAAAGGATCAACTATGTGCAGCTTGTCAAAGCGGCAAGCAAACGAGAGCATCATTCCAAAGCGTTGAAGGATCCACAACTTCACACATATTAGAGTTGTTGCACATGGATCTCTTTGGTCCTATATCACCTATAACCCTAAATGGAATAAAATATACTCTAGTGGTAGTAGATGGTTTTTCACGCTTCACTTGGGTAGTTTTTCTTTTTAGGAAAAAGGACACGCTTCAGCAACTTCCAAAGTTGTTAAAGTAACTTACAAATGAAAAGAGTCAAACAGTGATCAAAATACGCTCCGATCGAGGAATATAATTCTTTAATTCAGTTATAGAAGTGTATTATACGGAGCAAGGCATAAAGCATCAAACATCAGCGGCCCGCACTCCGCAACAAAATGGAGTTGCTGAGCGAAGAAATTACCCTATCAAGGAAGCAGCACGCTCGATGCTTGCCGATGCAGAATTACCAAAGCGATTTTGGGCAGAAGCAATTTATACCGCTTGCTATGTTTAAAATCGTACTGCTATCAACACAAGACACCAAAATAACCCATATGAAATATGGATAGGGAATATACCAGATATATCTTATTTTCACATCTTTGGTTGTCGATGTTTCATTCACAATAATGGTAAGGTAATGTTGAGAGCGTTTGATAGTAAAGTTGACTCTGGAATATTCTTAGGATATTCTGCAGTAAGCAAAGCTTTCCGCGTCTACAACAACCAAACCCTTATGGTGGAAGAAACACCTCATGTTGTGTTTGATGAAATTTCTTTCAAGAAAGTGCAGGAACAGGTAAATGAAATCAATGAAGAAGTAACTCACTCAACCGTGGATATTGAGTCACCAAGCACGGTATAACTTGAAGATGTAGAGGACAGAATGGTACAAGATCCAAGCGAAATGCTTCAAGAAGGGTCAAATCTAAGCTCTTCAACAAATGATCCTCAAACTTCACAAAATAAGAATAGTGAAGGAGTTCCATCATCTCAAAAGGATATTGCAAAAGTGGAAGTGGAAACCAATCAGAAGAAGAAAACGAAGAAGAGATGAATCAAAAGAAATCATGGTTATGATACCATGATACAACTCAAGTTATTGGTGATCCAAATCAAGGAGTAAAAATCACGGAGAAAGCTGTTTATTCAGTTGCTTCCTATCAAATACTGAACCAACCACGGTAGAAGAAGTAATGGAAGATTCTAACTGGATAAAAGCAATGCAAGAAGTGCTCAACGAATTCGAAAGAAACAATGTTTGGTACATTGTGGATCGTCCAACTCACCAAGAAGGGATTGGTACCAAATGGGTTTTCAAAAATAAGACTGATGAAAACCACAATGTGGTTCACAACAAGGCGCGCTTAGTCATAAAAGGATACTGTCAAGCGGAGGGAATTGACTATGAAGAGACTTTCACTCCAGTTGCTCGCCATGAAGCAATACGCATGTTTCTCACTTATGCTGCATCTACAAAGTTCACTGTATCAAATGGATATAAAGAGCGCCTTTCTTCATAGATGGTTGAAAGATGAAGTGTATGTTGAGCAGCCCCTAGGATTTGTGAAGGGAGATAAAGTATATCGCTTGAATAAAACCGTCTATGGTCTTAAACAAGCACCTCGTGCTTGGTATGATACATTCTCACAAAGTCACAATTCCTCATCGACAATGAATTCAAAAAGGGAAGAATAGATAGAACTCTCTTCACCATAAACGAAGGTGAAGACATGTTATGGGTTCAGATCTACGTGGATGATATCATTTTTGGATCTCCTAACACCATGCTTAGTGAAAGATTTGCAGATCTCATGAAGCGATAATATAAAATGTCGATGATGGGGAAGATGTCTTATTTTCTTGGATTACAAGTTAAGTAGAAAAGCGACGGTATCTTCATCAATCAAGCAAAGTATACTTGAGAAATGCTGATTAAGTTTGGTATTCAAAATGCTAAATCAACTAAGATTCCAATGAACACAAATTGGAAGATCGATCCAGATGTTGAAGGCAAGCCAGTTAATGCAACAGAATATCGAGCATTAATTGGATCACTTCTCTACCTCACAGCAAGCAGACCAGATATCACTTTTGTTGTAGGAGTCTGTGCTCGCTTCCAAAGTACTCCCTCTGTCCCCCTTCAATTGTCCAGTTTGACTTATTGACTTTTTGGCACGCATTTCCACCGAGCCGGGAAACGAGTTATAAAATATAATTTTGAAGTATTGTTTCTTTTACGGGATACTATGACACTCATAGTATCCCGTAAAATAAATAATACTTCAAAATTATATTTTATAACTAGTTTCCCAGCTCGGTGGAAATGCGTGCCAAAAAATCAATAAGTCAAACTGGACAATTGAAGGGGGACGGAGGGAGTAATCCAAAGCAAAGTCACCTAGAAACGGCAAAAGCATATCTTACGATACCTCAAAGGGACCATCAACTTAGGTCTCTGGTATCTTACTGATGATGATCTCACACTTAGTGGTTATTTAGATGCTGATTTTGGTGGATGCAGAGTAGATAGAAAATCCACCACCGGGACATGTCAATTCTTGGGTAACAAGCTTGTTTCTTAGTTTTCTAAGAAGCAAACAAGCGTTGCAACCTCTACAACAGAAGCTGAATATATGGCAGCTGGTAGTTGCTGTTCACAGATACTATGGCTTAAATACCAACTTCGAGATTACAAGATTGAAGCCTCAGAAATTCCTATCTACTGTGACAACACAAGCGCAATTGCCATCACTGAAAATCCCGTGCTCTACTCAAGATGCAAGCATGACGAAATCCGACATCACTTCATGCGGATCATGTGGAAAAGAAGGATACCAAGGTATTGAAAATACCTACTGATGATCAAAGGGCTGATATTGTCACTAAACCTCTCACTCATGCAAGGTTTACTTAATTGTGCATGGAATTGGGTTTATTAGATCCGGGAGAAGAAAAGGTGGAATAGGGTTGAAAGGTAAGGTAATTCCTCAGTGAAGAACGTTTTTCTCTCAGTATCCTGGTAGGAAATTGTGGGATATTTGATTAAGGGGGAACCGATCTTCATTCTAAGTTTAGAGCCTGCAAGTGGGGAAAAGGATAAGTCTTAGTTTGTAGTTTACACTTGCCACCTACAAGTGAGTGTTTTCGCTTGTACACCGTTAACATGTGTTTTTGTTGTCTTCTGTAAGTGGCTGGCTACACTTACCTCCATCAAGTTGGGTGCCATACTTGATTATCGGAGTTGGAACTCAATCCCGTATAAAACCTATTGTCTTTTAAACAACAGCTAGCTCCCTTGATCTTCTCCAACCTGTCCATCTATAGAAGATCTCGCTATATAAATGTTTAGTCTATTTTCTCTCTCGCTCATGATTAACTATGAGCTCTCCTACTTACAAGTAGTGGATCAACTTACGAACATGACACATCATGGATATATGAGACGGCTTGCCTTAGTAAGGGTTGAGGAAACTCAACGCCCCAACCGGATCCCTCGTGGATTTTGTAGTCTCATGAACATTTCATGATTGTAAATATATGAGAAGAACTACTCTTGTATAGTTAAAGGATCTCATAAGTAATCATTTCACTATCTTTTCTCATGGTGGACTCTCCAACCGTGAAGAAAGTGAAGTTAAAAACGTGCTCTCTTTCTCTAAAAGCATTTTTAACTTGAAGCGGAGAAGTTATGAAAGACTCGAGCAGTGGGCTATCAACATAAGTCAAAGCGATTTGCTCGTCAGAAATGCTTTGAAGCATGCCCGGAGTTTCGCTCATCAACGTGGTATCAGTCAACTATAATGTTTGACTGACCAGTAAGTCTTTCTTTCATGTCTTAAATATTAAGTAAATGAATTAAGATGATGATTCTGACAGGGAACTTCATCTAATTCATTGAAAACATAAACTAAAATGGCACAAGTGCTTGCTGAATTAATCGCTTGTGATTACATTCTGAAGCACAAAAGCCAAGTACATTTTATTTATCTTAAAAGCAAATCGCTTTCTCCCAGCACCTTGTAAGGGGGAACTTAAGTGATTCACTTTCAAGAAATACGTTGTTATAAAATGTAAAGTGCTTTCAAAATATTGCTTTAAATTTATTTAGTCTTATCATGAAGATTCGCACTCAGTGCAAAATCTTCAGCATTTAATGCGACTACAATGTAGGGTACAGGAACCAATCCACTCGCGCAAGTCAGTTACACTCGCATACTTGAACCGCCAAAAACTACCTTAATCCTAACCCTTCACGCTAAACTGCTCCATCTGTGACCGTTGGATTGACTTCTCAACCAACCCACGATCTCACTTCAATCTTAGCCGTTGAATCTGAATAGACGGTTCCAGATCCAACAACACAGATTGTTTCCCTCACTTTTCGACCTGCAATATATATAAACCTCTATCTCTCACTATTCACCAAAACAAAACCTTCCATACTTGTGAAAATCCAAACTAAAGTCCCAAATCCCTAACCCTAGAAACCAAAACCACCATCAGATTTGCCGAAGGAGCCGAAAGATCAATGGAGAGAACTGCAGATGCAGATGAAAGGGTGGAAGTAGGAATGAAGGAGATGACTGTGAGCATAATCTCCAACGAAATCACACGATATATGCACCAAGAGCACAGATACACTCCTGACCACATTCAGAATAGTGGATTCATTGGTCACACAATATCAAGGGCCGGACTAGGTGCCCTACTCAACACAGTACCAGATAACATCTACCTAGTTGCAGTGGTGGAATTTCTCGGGCACTTTGATGTTAAGAAGGGAATGACCAAGGTGACATGTGTTGACCCTAAAACACACAGAACGTATCTTGCAGAAATCGATGCAAGGAAATTCCTTATGGAGAAGTTGAATCTCCGTGACTCCGGTAAGAAGGTGGAAGAAGCAGGACATAACTTCTATCTTGTAGAATTCCGAAGATATTCCAACGAATGACAGGTGAAGTTTATCACCAAAACAACCAGGGATGGCAAGGAGAAAACGGAAACGACAAAGTTGACCAGCGCTCTTGCCTCACCATACAAGGAGTTGTGTGATTTGGTGACAAAGGTCCTGATGAGTCATCAAGGAAATATTTCCACAATGACATGGCCCAAGTTAAGAGCTCTTGCTGCCCTCACCCATGAGGTAGCAAAGATAGAGCACTTCAACTGGTGTCAATTTATGATGGATCAACTGTATGATGCGTCCAAGCAAGTGACTCCAGTCTCTGAAATCTCTTTCAAAGTTCCAAGGAAAAAGATTCGCTTCACCCACTTGGTCTCATACATTGCTGAAAAGAGCCACAATAATCTCGACAAGCAGAAAGAAATGGAAGTGAAAAGCACCCCATTGTACAAGAAGCAAGTGGATAAGACCGAATGTGCTCCACTTGAATCACTTCTGTTGGAAGGGGAGACTGTACAACAACCAGCAGTTGAAGAGGCTACTGACAGGGAAGCAACATTGGACACCAGAAAATCAAAGTACAGATGAACAAGAGAGGAGCAAAATCAAGCTAAAATTGCTTCAAGCTAACTAGCAAAGCGACAACTGTTCGATGTACCTGAAAGCGAGAAAGAAGATAAATCACAATCTGAGGGGGAACATCAGGCTGAAGAAGTGAAAGGAGATGACCCGCAGATTGTTGGTTCAGCTAAAGAATTGATAAATTCATCTTAAAAGGTGTCAAAATCCACCACTCCAGAAGAAGTAGAGATTGATACCACAAAACTCGATGCTGTGGTACAGAAAATCTCAGATGATGTCTTGCTAACTGTAGCGACTGCTCCCCAGTCAGACATCATTCTAGACAAAGGAAAATGAGTAATGGATGAAGAGTCTGTTCCCGCTTTTGAATCCATCAATATCGAAAATGATGAGGAAGCTAAAATCGATGATGAAGAATTGCGTCAAGTGTTGATAAGAAGCCGGATGCAGATGCACGGCGAATCTTCTTCTAGCTCAATGGTTGAAGGCAATATTTTCAAGGATCTGAGTCCAATTGAAGAAGAATTCAATGAAGAAGAAGCAGACTTGATTCTGGATTTTGCTAACGAAGAAGAAAGCGAAGAGGAGTTAGCAAAGCAGATCCTTCAAGCCTCTCAACAAGAAGCGACAGATGCAGTCCTAAAGCGATATGAAGGAAAAAAGGTCAATGAAAGAATGATAGAAACAACATCGTGCTTTCTAGCCTCTGTGTATATTCGCGGATCTGAATATCACAAGGTCTTCAAAGCTCGAACAATCCATGGGGAGAATACTCTAGAAGCAATGGAAGGCCGAATATCTTCAACAGTTCAAAGTCAGATACTTCAGTGACTTAATCAACATTGAAGAAGTGTGGAAAAGAGTTGATGAAGTGGTGTTATCCACTAGAAGCGAATTGGTGGAGAAGGCGAGCAATGAAGAAGCAAAAAAAGAGGTTCTGGCAATCACCTTGGCAGAAGGAGATAGTGTTGAGCCGTCCCAACCAAAATTCACGGAGTTGGAATGGGCAGAACAGGTCTACCAAGGAGTTGGTAAGATATTTACCACCACGGAAAACCCAATTTGCTTCGACCATGAAACAAGAGAAAGGAAACTATCTTCCATCATTGAAGACATGATGCTTACACAGACATATCTGAAAGAACAAGAGCAGTCTTCAAAGAATTTGGAAAGACTTGTAAAGGAACTGTCTGTAGTCCAACAAGAAAACAAGGAAATTCAAAGACTGCTTCTGGCAAAGACTGAAGCGTTTGAAGAAAATGAGAAGAGTTTGCAAGAGCAAAAATGCAAAAATTACTCAACTTGAAGCGAACTTAGCTAAAGCGAAGAAACAACTGGAGACCGAAGTCAAAGCGAAACAAGATGCCATTCAAGCTACTGCCAATAAGGAAATCATCATCTCCAATAAAGATATAGAACTGCAGCACGTTTGTGAAAAGCTCAAGGAAGAAGAAGAGCATTTGAAAGCTGCAGCAGGACTCGAAGAATTGGCTAAAAAGTATGGAGATGAAGCGGATTCTCTAAAAGAGAAAGTGAAAATGCTTGAGGCAGACATTACAGATAGATAGAAGCGACAGGAATCGCTTGAAAAGGAGCTTGAAGATGTACAAAGCAAAGTAGCTCTCTTGCAGCCGAGCTTAACACGTTGAAGTATGACAAGAAGGTGTTGGAGCAGAACACCTTAACCAAGAGAATTATAGAACTCGAAACTGAAGTGGAAAGCCTGCGTGCTGAAGCTAACACTGCCAAAACAGCTTTTTCCAACAGCCAAGAAGCCTACACCAACATCAGTGTAGCCTTTGACAAATAAGAGAAATGTTTAAAGAAAGGGTCAAGCAAGCCATCGAGTTCAAGCCGTTGTGCAAAGACTCATTCGTGAAAGTGTAGGATTAGTCACAGATGCACTGATCAACTTACCTACTCCACCTCAAGATGACAACGTTCTCACTCCAATCGCTCAACTGAGGACACAAGTGTCTGCTGCTCCCCACACGACTTTACCTCTTTCAAATGTTTGTGAGGCCAACAAAGGGAAAGTGCTGGGTTGAAGCGCTAGCCAGAAGAGCTGAGTGAACAAGCAAGAAGAGATGGTAGGTCGAAGAAGTTGAAGTCTATTGTCATTGCACCGAAAAGTGCTAAAACTATTGTTTTGGAAAAAGAGAAATTGCTTCAACTGCATGATGTTGGTCATCACCAACCTGGAGCAAAGAAAAGCCGAGGAAGAAAGGAAAAAGAAAAGAACGTAAGAGAAACTGAAAAGGAGTTGAGGAAGGAATTGTTAAAAGTGTACGATAAAGTGCATCCCGAGTATGAAGAGCGTTGGAAGAATGAGCATTTCGCGCTTTATCAACTGTATGTTCCCTCGAGAAAAGATGAAAATACGTGGCTGAAGTACAAAGCTCAAATCAAGATGATAACCACAATGAGGAATGAAAACAGAGCGTCAGATGTAGTGCAAATGAAGAAAGACGCTATAGAAGCCACTCTAAGGGGAATCATTGAAGATGTTTTCCCAAAAGCTAAAGTAAAAGCGGCATTCAATGAAGGACTTCCCAGAGTATTGAAAAGGGAAGGGAATGAGATCAGACCAATAAGAAGTCGGAAATCTCGTGCTAAACAAGTGGAGGAGATTATAGAAGAAGATGCAGTGGACCCGCAATGGGAGAAAGCGAAGGAAGAATTCATTAAGTGGATTACTTCTGGAATGTATGGAAGACAGAGTTCGAGATGAAAGCCTTCATGGCATACATGCAACAATATCACAGCACACTTTGGAACAAAATTTGGGAAGTAGCCAAGTATAAAGGATTCCTAATCGTTCCACCTCCACGAGCTAATCTTCCAATTCCCACCAAGATAGGCACCAACATCAAGGATCTCAACTTTATCAAGAAGGAAGTGATGAAGTACTGCAAGATAAAGAAGTACACAGATACTCCAAGTGATGAATTATTCAGGGAAGCAAGAGAACTGGTATATGGCGCTTACGATGAGTCACCACCAAGATTTTAAGGAGCTTATTTTCTTGGGTGTTTCTTTTTCTTGTTAATGCTTATCTCTGTATAAATTGCAAATCATATATGGGATAACCATTACTCGTTCCATTCTTGGTCTCTTTGACTGCTTATCACTTCATAATAATTTGGTTGCTTTCAAAAGAAATTAAATGAGAGTGAAAAACCAAGACTCAATATAGAGCGAAAATCAAAAGCAGACATCACATAGGATCACTATACAGACCTGGTATCAACTAAAGACAATTTGGAAGCTATCTTTCAAAATGCTCTGATAATATGAAGGTCTAGAGCCCAATCAAGGTAGGGTAAACGCTTTGACAATACAGGCTGGATGTCAACCTTACATGCTTTGAAGTTAAGCTTTCTAAAGCGGCACTGATACCACAGTAAGTACAACCAAAACGGAGATGGAGGAAAACAGTTGTGCGGTACACGTGGCCAAACCCTAATGATAGATGGATATTGAACAGTCAAATCTGAAACGGAAGGGCTATCAATTCCTAGTCAACCACTACATTTATAGGCCGTATCCCGAGAATGATGGAATGGATCTCGAGTCAAAGGCGTAACCTATACTCATTCCACCACTATATAAAGGGGAGCTCAAGCCATAAGGGGAATACACAACTTCAACCCTCTCCTCTGCAAAGTCTCGTAAGAATTTTCTTTTCTTACACATCAACTTAGAAAATTCTATTAGAAAACAGTTCTTCAATATGTTCTCTACCAAGTCCCTTCAAATCCCAGGCGTATTCCAGAATGAAACACACTTAAACTCGGTTCAGATCAGTTTTTGGAAGAGTAGAAAGGAAATACTCTCACATTCAGAGAATTCAAGGGCAATCGCTCTCGATTTGCCATTCTCAGCTTTCAAAGATCGAAGTTTGGCCTGGAGAAGCGAGTTAGAGCTACTCAAATGCTCCACTCTTATGACAAACATGGAAGATTCAAGGTGTGTGGTGAAAGCACGTCCAAAACCTTGACCAGGGTGACGTTATATGAGTATCGCTTTAGGAAAAGTCTACATCATCATGACTTCAGGGCTGATGTGTCATATTTGACATATTTCAGCAAGTCACTCTCAGATCGCTCCAAGTTGCGATCACTCCGTAGCACAATGACTGGCTTTCGCTTGCCTTTCGTTCGATTCATGTATTTCTGCTCACCCTGAGGCGAGGGGGCAGAAAGTGAAGATCTTCCGTAATATTAGACAAAACCACTCGAAGATCTTCACACATGAATAACTCCAAGGTGCTCTCTGACACTCTGTTCATCTACTGAATATGATGAACAGTGTCACCTTAATCCTTGATGGTGAGTTTCAAAGGCATGTTGACTTTGATAAAGCTAAAGGAGGGAAGATAAATGAAATAAGTTTATCTTCCTAGGAAAGGCAAGAGAGAAACAGAGGAGAGAATCATCACTAAGCGACGATAACGAAGAAATCTTCTGACCATCCCGTGAAGATACCTTCTCATCATTCCAAAGAAGAAGGAGTGGAAGGGCATTGGGGTGAAGAAGATTGGAGAAAGAAAAACAAGAAGGAAACAAAAGAGACTTGAAGACCAAAAGTCCAAGTGGAAAAGCAAATCCTTGGCTTCGCTTTCTACCTTCTATCGCTTGTAGACTAATACAGAATAGTGTTTAACTTTCCTTAGTTTTATTTATCTTTCATCTGGGTTTTGGCATCATCAAAAAGGGGGAAATTGTTGGGATATTTGTATAAAGGGTGAAGCGAATTCTTTGTTTTTAATAAAATTTATATTTGTTTTGATTGGATTCCAGAACCCTTTCATGCGTCCTAATTATTTCATATTTCCCTTATTATTTTTTATGAAGTCAAATATTGCCTTACACACTTAGAAGTGCTCACATGTTAAGGAGCTACAAAATACAAGTGTAAGTGCAAGGCAAGCCCAAGCATTCTTTTTCTTTTTATATAGGTCAAGCGATTCAGAAGCAAAAGCGAATACTCTCAAGTTTGCTAGAAGCGAATTGTCTAGAAGCAACCACTGTTCACAAAGTGGAAAACGACTGACAACTAAAAAGCAACTTGAAGCAGAACAAAGGTGCATATCAATTATCCGAAAAAGCTACATCAGCAAAAGTGAAAGTTCTTCAGAATTTTCAACTGATGAAATGCTCAAAAAGAAGCACCATTAAAAGCGGCAAAATGTTCAAAGCCTATGAATTTCAAATTTTGAAATTCTACAGCTAAGACACAATTCTTAATTGCGGCACAGGAAATCAAAAGATGCATGGAAGATTGCTATAAGTCAACAGAAATCGCCGGAACAGTACACAACCACTGTCTACGCTACAATCTAAGATGGAAATCTGCAAAATCTAAGGTTTTCCTCTTCCGGGAAAAAGACAAGCCGGAAAATACTGTTCACATGCAAAAACCTGTATGGCCGTTCAACTGAAGGGAAGTGGAGTATACACGCTCTCTATCTCTCTAACGGATAGTGGATGCACTCTCACTATAAATAGGGATGCTGACTCAACGTGAAGAATGACGAAACTACTCTCTCATGCACTAGATCAAAGCAAGAACTTCAAAGCTCTCATACAAACATTCTTTAAAGTTCTTAAGCCTTAGAGTTTAGTTGAGTCCTTAGAAACTTTCTTTAAGTTTCTGAGTCCACAAACCCTATATCCCTTCATCCCTAGTTTCACTAGGAGGAGAATCCTTACACCTTTTACGTGATCTTCATTGTAAACGGATTCTCTACTAACTTAGAACTCTCATAAACCAAACCACCAACCCAAAGCTCTTTTGTGTGTTGAAAGTTTGTGTTTGTCTGATTGATTGTGAAGCTTGTGTTTGCCTACACAAGTGGAAGGTCGTTTATAGGAAGTTTATCGTTTAGGTTTCTAGAGAACCTACTTAGAATCTCTAGGTTTTCAGGTTCAAGTCGAACTTGAAGCACTTCACTGGGAAGTATAAAACCAGGACGTTTGTTCGTGTCGGGTGTTTGATTTCCAAGTTAAGAAAGTTTGAGTTGCTGAGTGAAGGCAACAAGTGGATGTAGGAGCGTGACCTCCAAACCACTATAAATCATGTGTCCTTACTGCTTTACTCTTTTCTTGTTCTTTATTTGTTCTATTTACAAATCTTGATTATTGCATAAGGCACACACACTCACATAAAGCAACTAAAAGAACCTTTTTCATAAAAGCAAGATTTTCTAAAAGCGGGTATAATCGCTCACCAAATTCCTCAAGCGTTTTCTCTGAAAGCGATTCACTTTTGAGAGATTCATTTCTCCTTTAAAGCGAAATGCTTCTTTCTCAAAACTCACCTTTTTCAAAAATTGTAAGAGAAGCAAAAACTTCTCTTACGCGTGTATTCACCCCCCCCCCTCTACACGCGTACACTCGCTTTTGGGACCAACATTTTTGTTAATTTATCAAGTTCTTTAGAAAAATCGAAAGGTTCTGAACTTTCTATTTCTTTTGTTTTAAGCTTTTTTTAATTCTGAAATAATATGACTATTTTGATCTTTTATAAAATCTAAATTTTTTGTAATTTTAGTAATATAAGTTTCTTTCTCAAGACTTTTTTGTATTAATTCTGTTAAAATTTTGAAATTTTTATTATTTTCTTTTTCTAGTCCAAAGCTTAGATTTGAAATAAGATCTGTAATACAATTTAAATGATTATTTTCACGATGTAGAATACGATTATAAACCTTCTTAAATTTATAATTAAACTTAAAGTTTTCTATAGAAATAAAATGGCTTTCTCTTGTTGAATATTCTAGATCAAGAAATTCAAGTTGTTTAAGAGGATTTGGATCAATGATTAAAGCTTCTTAGTTTCTAGCTTATAGTTAATCCTTCCTAGTTCATATAATATATCCCAAAACCAAAAAAAAAAAATGAAAAAATGAAAAAAAAATAAAATCCGCTGTGCATACTTCTCTCATTGATCAACCTGGATTGTTGCCCTAGTTGTGGAAGCTCTCTTGTCGTAAGATCATCTTCTTCTTCTTTCTTTTATTTTTTTGTGGATTAACGTGTATCAAAAAAAAAAAACAATATATATATATATATATATATATATATATATATATATATAAATTGGTTCATATGAGAACCCCTTTTAAATTTAAGAATTAGGAACCAATCTCTACCCTTAGATTAAAATTGATTAATGGTTGAGATTTATTATTTAAAGAGCACTAATTTTTGGCAGTTTTGGTAAATGAAGGGGCACTAAAGTAATTTTATTATATCCTCCTTAAATTGTGAGATTTGTTTTTCTCTCTCTTCTCTCTTCCTCTATGTCCGTTATTTTATTTTCTCTCATTCACATACGCTAATTACTCTCTCTCTGTCTTTCCAATCGTCCCACATATTATTCTGAAATTGACATTTTATTTTATTAGTTCTTAAGTTTTGCTTAAGCATGACAACACAATATAAGACATAAAAAGCAGAAAATGTTTCATAAATAAGCATGTTGTAGTTGAGCGGCAAAGTGAATAAATACATATTTTCTTCTTTGAAAATTCTTCAAATTCTCTTTTATTTATTTTACCGTATCTTTTTTTTTTTAATTATACTACATTCCATTCAATAAAACTAATAATTTGGTTCATTAGCATTCAATTTTCGTTTAAGCATTAAAAGCGATATGATACAATAGAAGAAGCACGGAATGACTCATAACAAAGCATATTGTAAAAAAATGGTAATTGATATAGTTCTTAGTTTTGTATAATAAGGAAATTATAATGAACATCGTCCTAAAAATTAAACCCTTGGGGTTTATGGTTTAGATTTTAGGGTTCATTGTGTAGGTTTTAATGTTTATTATTTTTTTATATGTAAAATTATATTTTTTTTACATATAAAGTTGTGTTTTTTACAATCATGTTAATTAAGATATAGAATTATGCTTTCTACAAATAATAAAATGCCTAATTTTTTTTATTTTTTTTATTATTATTTTTTTTTGTATGCTTGTTTAATTTTCTCATAATCCTTAAAATTATGTTTTTTTACATATAAAATTATATTTTTTACAATCATGCTAATTAAGATATGAAATTATGCTTTCTACAAATGTTAAAATGCTTAATTTGCTTTTCTTGTATGCTTGTTTAATTTTCTTATAGTGCTTAAATTTTTCTATATTTAATAATTATGATTTAAACCTTAAAATGATCCCGTAGAATTTCGACGGGCGCTACACTACTAATGTATTATAATAAAAGGAAATTTTGGGAGTGTCATAAGCATTACTATATTAAAATCTTAGTGGTCGAAAAATGAATAGGGTTGCTTGTTCGCGTTACTCATATAAGAAGCATTGTTTAACATTATAAGAAGTATCGTTTAAAAATATAAAAAGCATTGGATTTTTTTTTTTGATAGGCTTTTTTTTGCACCCTATCGTTTGTAACCTCTCTTAAGAGTCCTACTTCTATATCATTTGCAGAAAAAAAGAAGCAACATACGATCTGATAGGATATGGCCCAGCAGCTAGTTTGGCTTTAGATAGCTCTCTTCGTCGTCAGACGAAGTTTGGCTTTAGATAGCTTACTTCGTCATAAGACGAAGTTTGGCTTTAGATAGCTCTCTTCGTCATAAGATGAAGTTTGGCTTTAGATAGCGTACTTCGTCATAAGATGAAGTTTAGCATTGATAGCTTACTTCGTCATAAGACGAAGTTTGGCTTTAGATAGCTCTCTTCGTCGTAAGACGAAGTTTGGCTTTAGATATCTTACTTCGTCATAAGACGAAGTTTGGCTTTGATAGCTTACTTCGTCATAAGATGAAGTTTGGCTTTTGATAACCCGTAGGTTTTAAGTAACCTGTCCTCGTCATAAGACGAGGTTAGGGTTTTAAGGTTCCTTATTTGTCAAGTTTATCGATAGGGGTGGTCCCCTTACGCGTGTTTGGATGCTACTCCAATTATGGAGTTTATTTATCCTTGAAAGGATATTAAGTTACCCTCGTCAGGGTTTTAGAGTAAAAGGGCGAGATAATATGCATAAGTGGAGTAGTAATATTCATAAATGCAAAATGAGATATGCAAGACCAAACAAATTAAAGGAGAAATAAAGAATTTATTAATAGAAAAACTAAAGTTCGAAAGAGAACAAAAATCATAAAACGACCTGACTCGCAACCTAGACAAACTAAATGGACTTAAACATTACTCTCAGCCACTTATGCAAAGTATCTCTTTAAATGAGTAATGTGCCATGTACGGGGTATTGGCTCACCGGATAAGTGGGTGAGCTTGTACGACCCTTTGCCGAGGACTTCTTCAACTCGGTATGGTCCTTCCCATGTGGCTTCTAGCTTGCCGAGCTTTGCAGCCTTGCTGACTTCGTTATTTCGAAGGACGAGGTCTCCTACTTGGAATTGCTGGTAGTTGACTCTCTGGTTGTAGTACCGAGCTACTTGATGCTTGTACTTGGCTTCCCTTATGTAGGTGAGCTCTCGCTTCTCTTCTAACAAATCCAGATTGGTTCGGAGACCTTCTTCATTATCTTCGGCTGAAAAATTGATAGTGCGGGGGCTCGGCAGGCCTATCTCTACTGGGATCACTGCTTCGGTTCCGTACACCAAACTGTAGGGCTTTTCACCATTCGAGGTCCGGGGAGTTGTTCGGTATGACCATAGGACTTGGTGTAAGTTCGCTGCCCAATCTCCTTTAGCTTTATCTAGACGAGTTTTGAGTCCCTTGATGATCGTCCGGTTGATGACTTCGGTTTGGCCATTTGCTTGAGGATGAGCTACCAAAGTGAACTTCTGTTGCATATGAAGCCCTTCACACCATTCCTTGAATATCCTGTCTGTGAACTGCATCCCATTATCCGAGACTAGGATGTGAGGTACACCGAAACGGCAAACCACGTTCTTCCAGACAAAGTTGAGGGCATTCTTGCTCGTGATCTTTGCCAAGGGTTCAGCCTCGACCCACTTAGTGAAATAGTCGATGGCTACGATGAGGAACTGGAGCTGTCCGGGAGCTTTGTCCAATGGGCCGACGATGTCTATCCCCCATTGCATGAACGGCCAAGGGCTTTGCATGCTTGTGAGGTCGGTCTGGGGTAGCCTCGGCACTGTCCCATGAACTTGGCATTTCTGACACTTCTTCATGAGGTCAACTGCATCTTGGAACATTGTGGGCCAGTAGTATCCCCATCTCATTACTTTCTTTGACAATGCTCAAGCTCCTATGTGACTTCCGCACGATCCTTCATGCACTTCTCGCAATGCGTAGTCCGCTTGGTTCGGCCCAACACATCTTAGGAGAGGCTGAAGATACGATATTCTGTACAACACTCCTTGCTCTATAGTGTACTTCGGAGACTTGCTTAAGATCTTCCTAGCTTCGAGCTTATCACAAGGTAGTTCGCCCTTCTCCAAATATGCTCGAAAGGGGGTCATCCAGTTCGGTGGTCCGCCCTCACTTTAGGGTGAAGGTAGAGAGCAATAATAACCGATGTATTACAATCGGGTTGAATCCACAAGGAATGCAATGACGCTCAAGTCTCAAGTAGTAACCTAGCTATTAAACCTACTATTCAAGCTACCGACAAACATGTTTTTATGTTTTTAATTAACTAATGACACCAAAAAGTAATTATCAACTTAAAACTTAACTAAACAAGCAACAAATGATCAAAGGGTATAAAATCAATAGAAAATAAACGTGATTCCAATTATACTTCGATTAGGCTCAAGTGATGGGTGATTAGAACTCTAACTATAATTAACCAATTTAATCCAATTTCATGTGGGAAACCTCCTAACTATGGTTCACTCAATTCTCATTGCAATGAAGACAAGTAGATTAATGAAAGGCCTAATTCCGACTAAGACATCAAGCAATTCATTAACTCCCAATAGCTCATGGAGTTCCTTACCCTACTATACTCTAGCTAGACATGATTAAGGAAAATAAACCATAAAAAGTAATGAAATCATGCTTAAAAGAAAGATAATTCAATAAGGAAGAAGAAGATGGTCTCCAATTGCAAATCCAACCAATGTAACTTCAACAATCTTCAAAATACTAAAAAGGAATGAGGAAAATGTTTCTAGGGTTCTTGGGGAATTAAAATATGTCAAAGATATACAAATGGGGTGAATTCTAGCATTAAATACACAGAAAATCAAGTTTGGGTCGAGTTGGACCGAGTTAGACGAGCTAACTCGGTCAAGAAATGAAGGGGGAAGGAACGACGGCGGTCTGGCCGGCGGTCTGGCAGGCCGCCGTCCAGGCCGCCGTTTTCTCTGCAGTCCAGCCACCTGGCCGGCGGTCTGGCCAGGCCGCCGTCCAGGCCGCCGGCGATCCTCTCCATGCGCAGTCCTACGGTTTCGCCTCGTTCTCCCTCGTCCGAACTCCGATTCTCGATCCGCTTTTTGCTATGGACTCCCAACGAACCCCTCTTCGACATGGAATGATCAAATGGCCCAAATGAGTTCTCTATTTTCCCTGCAAAAAGCATAAAGAGACTCGAGAGAATGAGGAAAACATAATTGAAATCAAACTAGTGAAACCCTAACTCTATAAATTTAAATAACACATTTCAAACCTAGGTTTCACCCTAATTGAGCTCAATTCTTTCTCATTTCCGGCCTTCGATCCTTAGCCACATGAATACTATTCCGATTCTTACCAAAATGGATCGAAAACCAAGAAAAATGAGAAAATTCTAAAATGTACTAAGAGTTAAGAAACCTTAGTATTTTTAACAAATAAGCATCTAAATTGAGACTCAAACACATTCCGAAACACTCAATATGCACATAAAATACGTGTTAATCACTCCCCCAAACTTAAGCCATTGTTCGTCCCGAACAATGAAACGAACAATCAAAACACTTAACACGTATGGAGTGTGCATTTTGAGTTCCTCGATGCCTCATATCATATAAAAAAAAACCATTTTAGCTCAAGAAAATTCTCAAGTCAAGCCAAACATTCATAAGATCACTCACTCTCCTAACTTAGAAATCAATCACCCAAACACCTTCGACTCTAGACCTCATAAAGAATGTGTGTATCACTCGATCCCTCTACATATGGAAAAGGTAAGCACTCATCGAAATCATGCAAAGCATAACTTTAGCCATAAGCTTGCCTATCAACTCAAGTTTCTAATACTACAATGCATGCACAAATTATGATCAAAAAGGTCTTTATTAAGCTTGTAATGTAGGGACATTGGTTAAGGTAAGGAATTATAGGCTAAGTGACTTAAATTTGCATTCAAGTACTCTTACCCCCTTTCTTCTCCTTTCCAAATATGAAGTTCTTCATCTTTCACCTTATCCAACCCCTTTTTTATCAAATGAAACCACAAGCTTCTTTCAAAATTCCTAAAGAAACACTCCATTATGCTCTTATTCTTTTTTTTTTCTTTTTTTTTTCAATAAGAACTTTGTTCTTATTCTTTCCTTTTCTAACTTAGAGCTTATAGGAGTGTCCTTTCATTCCAACACCAATCATCTAGACCCTTCACAATCACCCATCATTCTTTATGAATTTTCAACTTTCACCAAGGTTCCCTTAACCATCCTTCACCCCCTATCATCCGGTTCGAGAAGAAAAGGCTCTATTCAAGGCTCAAAATGAGACAACAATGGTAATGAAAGATAGGTTAGTGTTTAGGGAAATTGGGCTATGCAATGATGGCCTAAGATCATTTCCTAATCATGCAAACATGTAATACTTCTAACAAGAGTATCAAGGCAAGTTCTAGTAAAGAAAATGCAATGCAAGATCAAGCTCTCAAGAAAGGATATTCACTATGTAAAGTGCATAGTTTAAGGCTCAAAATCCTCTCAAGCTTTTTTGTCTAGAGCCTAAGTGCCTAAGTTCAATCCTTCCAAGCCATTCAATTGAAATAACCCTAATCATGCTTGACTCAAACTTGAGAAATTTCAAAAATGTCACCATTTTAGCATAAATCATAGGCATCTCACTCTAATGCACTTGAGCAATTCAACACGTGCTTTCGCACTCAAGCATACATGCATTCATTCACTTAGAATTTTTCCTTTCTTAAAAATTTCGCATTCAAAACCACAAACTCATGAAGAGTAATTATTTAACCCTAATTCATCCCCAATTGCACAAAACAGAACACAAGCTTCCACACAAATTCAAAAACCATCAAACACACTCAACAAATAACACAAAGTCCTTCAAAACATCCCACAGCTTCAAACTCATCATCAAAGAAATTCACTTCCCAATGTCAACAACCTAAAATTCTCATCACAATCCAAGCAAACAACTCAATAGCTACCATCAAACCACAAAAATACCTCAAACCACAATTTTAAAGCCAAGCAACATCAAACATGAGGAACAAGACCAAGACTAAGACAAGAGTGTAAAGCAAGAGAACAAAGCAATGAAAAATAGCAAGACATAAATTAAAGTAATTTAAATTCATTATCCTACCCCCTCCCCCAAACATATTTTAGAATTCACTTCCCAATGTCAACAACCTAAAATTCTCATTCACAATCCAAGCAAACAACTCAATCAAATAGATACCATCAAACCACAATTTTAAAGCCAAGCACATCAAACATGAGAGGACAAGACCATGAGACTAAGACAAGAGTGTAAAGCAAGAAAACAAAGCAAGAAAACAAAGCATGGAAAAATAGCAAGACATAAATTTAAAGTAATTTAAATTCATTATCCTACCCCCCTCCCCCAAACTTATTTTAGAAGATAAATTCTAAAATGTACTAAGAGTTAAGAAACCCTAGTATTTTTAACAAATAAGCATCTAAATTGAGACTCAAACACATTCCAAAACACTCAACATGCACATAAAATACGTGTTAATCACTCCCCCAAACTTAAGCCATTGTTCATCCCGAACAATGAAACGAACAATCAAAACACTTAACACGTATGGAGTGTGCATTTTGAGTTCCTCGATGCCTCATATCATATCAAAAACCATTTTAGCTCAAAGAACTTCTCAAGTCAAGCCAAACATTCATAAGATCACTCACTCTCCTAACTTAGAAATCGATCACTCAAACAACTTCGACTCTAGACCTCACAAAGAATATGTGTATCACTCGATCTCTCTACATATGGAAAAGGTAAGCACTCATCGAAATCATGCAAAGCATAACTTTAGCCATAAGCTTGCCTATCAACTCAAGTTTCTAATACTACAATGCATGCACAAATTAGAATCAAAAAGGTCTTTATTAAGCTTGTAATGTAGGGACATTGGTTAAGGTAAGGAATTATAGGCTAAGTGACTTAAATTTACATTCAAGTACTCTTACCCCCTTTCTTCTCCTTTCTAAGTATGAAGTTCTTCATCTTCCACCTTATCCAACCCCTTTTTATCAAATGAAACCATAACTTCTTTTAAAATTTCTAAAGAAACAATCTTTATGCTCGTATATATATATATTTTTTTTTCAATAAGAACTTTGTTCTTATTCTTTACTTTTCTAACTTAGAGCTTATAGGCGTGTCCTTTCATTACAACACCAATCATTTTGACCCTTCACCATCACCATCATTCTTTATGAATTTTCAACTTTCACCAAGGTTCCCTTAACCATCCTTCACCCCCTATCATCCGGTTCAAGAAGAAAAGGCTCTATTCAAGGCTCAAAATGGGACAACAATGGTAATGAAAGATAGGTTAATGTTTTAGGGAAAATGGGCTATGCAATGATGGCCTAAGATCATCTCCTAATCATGCAAACATGTAGTACTTCTAACAAGAGTATCAAGGCAAGTTCTAGTAAAGAAAATGCAATGCAAGATCAAGCTCTCAAGAAAGGATATCAACTATGTAAAGTGCATAGTTTAAGGCTCAAAATCCTCTCAAGCTTTTTGTCTAGAGCCTAAGTGCCTAAGTTCAATCCTTCCAAGCCATTCAAGTGAAATAACCCTAATCATGCTTGACTCAAACAACAATCAAATAGATACCATCAAACCACAAAAATACCTCAAACCACAATTTTAAAGCCAAGCAACATCAAACATGAGAGGACAAGACCAAGACTAAGACAAGAGTGTAAAGCAAGAGAACAAAGCAATGAAAAATAGCAAGACATAAATCTAAAGTAATTTAAATTCATTATCCTACCCCCCTCCCCCAAACTTATTTTAGAAGATAAATTCTTGATATGAAAATTCTTACAATATGAAAATAGTATGGGAAAGTGAGGGTCATGAGAAAAGTTGCTTACAATATGAAAATTCTTGGTTTATCTTCTTGAAATTTATTTAGAATTTTTCATAAGTTGTAGGAAGGAGTCTAGAGGAAAAGGAAAAGAAAAAGCAACAGCTTCTAAGGATTTGATTGCTTCTCTTACAAACAAGAAGAGAAAGGATGCTTCCTCCTCGTCATTCCAACCAAGAAGGGATCCTACAACACCGGAAGCTCATGATATTCAATTGGAAACATATGAGGAAAGGGACAAATTCGCCACTCTTGTGAAGAAGGGCATTATTCCAACAAGGTTTCCTTCAAAAGAGGTTTTGGTGAAGATAGGGCTTTACGATAATGTAAAGTCTCTTTTTGATAATATTGGTTGGGGACGTATCCTTGATGATACTATTGAGGATAGACAAACTTATGAAAAAGTTGTTCTTGAAGTTATGAGCACAGTGGAGGCCGAAAATATTCATCTCATGCAAGGTATTCAATTCCAATTGTTTGGTGAAAGGCATGAAATGAGCTTGGAGGAGATAGATGATATTTTTGGAGTACCACATGGGGGTGATGTGTTGATAGAGCAAGCTTTCGAGCACTATTCCATTTGGAACAAGCTTGTACCGCTTTCCTCGAAAGGTTTTAAGTCGGGATATTCAAAATCAAATGAGGTGCGGAATCCGGTGTTAAGAATGGTGCTTAAAATCCTTGGCCACATAATTGTTGCAAGAAAGGAGAATACCTCGGTCAGGATCGATGATCTTTTCATTCTTCATGCTATGTTGACCAAGAGAAAGATAAGTTTTACACATCTCTTTATCCCTCAATTGTTGAAGCAAGCAAGAGTGAATTCCGGAAAGGTCAACATTGGAGGAATGCTTACTCCCATTGCCAAGTGGATCAAGGAAGATCTTGGTGGCTACCCTCCATTGAAAGGAGCATATCTTATGGATTTCATGCAGTTAAGGTACTTGTGGTTTATCAACTCTATCACACCCCCATTCTATTTTCTTCAAAAAGATTGTGAGAAGTTCCCTCTCCCTAATGCCGCGAGTATATTGGTCACCAATTTTCATGAAAGAGAAAATTGGCAATTGAACTTGCCAATGCACAAGTTAATCATGGAGAATCATATCTTCAAGTATGGTGAAGAGGATGAGTACACTATTGGCAATGGAGGGGAAGAAGTGCATATGGATGAAGAGGACGAGGAAATGGAAGATTCGACAAGAGAAGAACAAATGTCAAGATACAATGAAAGATTTGGAACTCTTGAGACTAGAATGGAAAGTATGGAACGGGGGTTCAAATCTCTTGATGCACAAGTCACTGTGATGAGGCAAGAGGTGACTTCGATGAGAGTCACTCAACTTGATGAAGTCGAAAGGAGCAAGAAGATGGAAAAACAAGTAGCATCGATGATGGAGCTTTTGGAGAGCTTTCGAGAGCATCAACTCAATCAAGGGGTGACTTGGCCCCATCCTCCACCATCATCATAGCTTGGAATGTTGTAAGTGTAATTTAAATCCATTATATATCTTTCCCTCCAACCTTATTTTAGAATTTATCTTCTAAAATATGTTTGGGGGAGGGGGTAGGATAATGAATTTAAATTACTTTAGATTTATGTCTTGCTATTTTTCATTGCTTTGTTCTCTTGCTTTACACTCTTGTCTTAGTCTTGGTCTTGTTCTCTCATGTTTGATGTTGCTTGGCTTTAAAATTGTGGTTTGAGGTATTTTTGTGGTTTGATGGTAGCTATTTGATTGTTGTTTGCTTGGATTGTGGATGAGAATTTTAGGTTATTGACATTGGGAAGTGAATTTCTTTGATGATGAGTTTGAAGCTGTGGGATGTTTTGAAGGACTTTGTGTTATTTGTTGAGTGTGTTTGATGGTTTTTGAATTTGTGTGGAAGCTTGTGTTTTGTTTTGTGCAATTGGGGATGAATTAGGGTTAAATAATTACTCTTCATAAGTTTGTGGTTGAGTTTGTGGTTTTGAATGCGAAATTTTTAAGAAAGGAAAAATCTAAGTGAATGAATGCATGCATGCTTGAGTGCGAAAGCACGTGTTGAATTGCTCAAGTGCATTAGGGTGAGATGCCTATGATTTATGCTAAAATGGTGACATTTTTGAAATTTCTCAAGTGTGCGTCAAGCATGATTAGGGTTATTTCATTTGAATGGCTTGGAAGGATTGAACTTAGGCACTTAGGCTCTAGACAAAAAGCTTGAGAGGATTTTGAGCCTTAAACTATGCACTTTACATAGTTGATATCCTTTCTTGAGAGCTTGATCTTGCATTGCATTTTCTTTACTAGAACTTGCCTTGATACTCTTGTTAGAAGTACTACATGTTTGCATGATTAGGAGATGATCTTAGGCCATCATTGCATAGCCCATTTTCCCTAAAACATTAACCTATCTTTCATTACCATTGTTGTCCCATTTTGAGCCTTGAATAAAGCCTTTTCTTCTTGAACCGGATGATAGGGGGTGAAGGATGGTTAAGGGAACCTTGGTGAAAGTTGAAAATTCATAAAGAATGATGGGTGATGGTGAAGGGTCAAGATGATTGGTGTTGTAATGAAAGGACACTCCTATAAGCTCTAAGTTAGAAAAGTAAAGAATAAGAACAAAGTTCTTATTGAAAAAAAAAAAAAGAAAGAATACGAGCATAAAGGAGTGTTTCTTTAGAAATTTTGAAAGAAGTTATGGTTTCATTTGATAAAAAGGGGTTGGATAAGGTGGAAGATGAAGAACTTCATACTTAGAAAGGAGAAGAAAGGGGGTAAGAGTACTTGAATGCAAATTTAAGTCACTTAGCCTATAACTCCTTACCTTAACCAATGTCCGAACATTACAAGCTTAATAAAGACCTTTTTGATCCTAATTTGTGCATGCACTGTAGTATTAGAAACTTGAGTTGATAGGCAAACTTATGGCTAAAGTTATGCTTTGCATGATTTCGATGAGTGCTTACCTTTTCCATATGTAGAGGGATCGAGTGATACACATATTCTTTGTGAGGTCTAGAGTCGAAGTTGTTTGAGTGATCGATTTCTAAGTTAGGAGAGTGAGTGATCTTATGAATGTTTGGCTTGACTTGAGAAGTTCTTTGAGCTAAAATGGTTTTTGATATGATATGAGGCATCGAGGAACTCAAAATGCACACTCCATACGTGTTAAGTGTTTTGATTGTTCGTTTCATTGTTCGGGACGAACAATGGCTTAAGTTTGGGGGAGTGATTAACACGTATTTTATGTGCATGTTGAGTGTTTTGGAATGTGTTTGAGTCTCAATTTAGATGCTTATTTGTTAAAAATACTAGGGTTTCTTAACTCGTTGTACATTTTAGAATTTTCTCATTTTTCTTGGTTTTCTATCCATTTTGGTAAGAATTGGAATAGTATTCATGTGGCTAAGGATCGAAGGCCGGAAACGAGGAAGAATTGAGCTCAATTAGGGTGAAACCTAGGTTTGAAATGTGTTATTTAAATTTATAGAGTTAGGGTTTCACTAGTTTGATTTCAATTATGTTTTCCTCGTTCTCTCGAGTCTCTTTATGCTTTTTGCAGGGAAAATGGAGAACTCATTTGGGTTATTTGATCATTCCATGTCGAAGAGGGGTTCGTTGGGAGTCCATAGCAAAAACCGGATCGAGAATCGGAGTTCGGACGAGAGAGAACGAGGTGAAACCGTAGGGCTGCGCATGGAGAGGATCGCCGGCGGCCTGGACGGCGGCCTGGCCAGACCGCCGGCCAGGTGGCTGGACTGCAGAGAAAACGGCGGCCTGGACGGCGGCCTGCCAGACCGCCGGCCAGACCGCCGTCGTTCCTTCCCCCTTCACTTCTTGACCGAGTTAGCTCGTCTAACTCGGTCCAACTCGACCCAAACTTGATTTTCTATGTATTTAATGCTAGAATTCACCCCATTTGTATATCTTTGACATATTTTAATTCCCCAAGAACCCTAGAAACATTTCCCTCTTTCCTTTTTAGTATTTTGAAGATTGTTGTAGCTACATTGGTTGGATTTGCAATTGGAGACCATCTTCTTCTTCCTTATTGAATTCTCTTTCTTTTAAACATGATTTCAATTACTTTTTATGGTTTATTTTCCTTAATCATGTCTAGCTAGTTCTCTTTGTGATTTCAATTATATGTAGATTAAGATTAAGTGATTGGGTTTAGGCTTTAATTGTGAATTTACCTTCTAATTTCATGTTCATTTCTCTTGTGGCTATGTTTTATTATGTAATTGTGATTGATCACCATAGTTGCATACCAAGTGTTTGATCTAATGCTTAGGAGGCTTAGATTAGATGCTAGAATCAAGAGATTTGCATGCTAGAGTATAGTAGGGTTAAAGAACTCCATGAGTTATTGGGAGTTAATGATTTGCTTGATGTCTTAGTCGGAATTAGGCCTTTCATTAATCTACTTGTCTTCATTGCAATGAGAATTGAGTGAACCATAGTTAGGAGGTTTCCCACATGAAATTGGATTAAATTGGTTAATTATAGTTAGAGTTCTAATCACCCATCACTTGAGCCTAATCGAAGTATAATTAGAATCACGTTTATTTTCTATTGATTTTATACCCTTTGCTCATTTGTTGCTTGTTTAGTTAAGTTTTAAGTTGATAATTACTTTTTGGTGTCATTAGTTAATTAAAAACACAAAAACATGCTTGTCGGTAGCTTGAATAGTATGTTTAATAGCTAGGTTACTACTTGAGACTTGAGCGTCCTTGCATTCTTGTGGATTCGACCCGATTGTAATACATCGGTCATTATTGCTCTCTACCTTCACCCTAAAGTGAGGGTGGACCAATTTTTGAAAATTCTTACAATATTTTAATTCCCCAAGAACCCTAGAAACATTTCCCTCTTTCCTTTTTAGTATTTTGAAGATTGTTGAAGCTACATTGGTTGGATTTGCAATTGGAGACCATCTTCTTCTTCCTTATTGAATTCTCTTTCTTTTAAGCATGATTTCAATTACTTTTTTTGGTTTATTTTCCTTAATCATGTCTAGCTAGTTCTCTTTGTGATTTCAATTATATGTAGATTAAGATTAAGTTTCCGGGGAAAGTGGTACAAGCTTGTTCCAAATGTAATAGTGCTCAAAAGCTTGCTCTATCAACACATCACCCCCATGTGGAACTCCAAAAATATCATCTATCTCCTCCAAGCTCATTTCATGCCTTTCACCAAACAATTGGAATTGAATACCTTGCATGAGATGAATATTTTCGGCCTCCACTGTGCTCATAACTTCAAGAACAACTTTTTCATAAGTTTGTCTATCCTCAATGGTATCATCAAGGATACATCCCCAACCAATATTATCAAAAAGAGACTTTACATTATCTTAAAGCCATATCTTTACCAAAACCTCTTTTGAAGGAAACCTTGTTGGAATAATGCCCTTCTTCACAAGAGTGGCGAATTTATCCCTTTCCTCATATGTTTCCAATCGAATATCATGAGCTTCCGGTGTTGTAGGATCCCTTTTTGGTTGGAATGACGAGGAGGAAACATCCTTTCTCTTCTTGTTTGTAAGAGAAGCAATCAAATTCTTAGAAGTTGTTGCTTTTTCTTTTCCTTTTCCTCTAGACTCCTTCCTACAAATTATGAAAAATTCTAAATAAATTTCAAGAAGATAAACCAAGAATTTTCATATTGTAAGCAACTTTTCTCATGAACTCATGATTCCCTTGAACATGTATGCTCCCAAAAAGAAAAGAAAAAAAAATGAATTTTAAACAAGTATCAAGAATGTGAATTCCTACAATGTTCTCCAAAAATTCATACAACTTCCTTCAATCCTAGTCATGAATGCTCAAGTAGAAAGAAGTACAAACTTCCATGAATATTCAAATCAAAAAGATATAGCACAATTCATAAATGCAAGAATTAATGTCATTCAATTCATGCTCATTCCCAAAATTTAAAAATTCAAAAATTCAAAAATTTCTCCCAAAAATTCAAGAAAAACCTAAGCTAGGAATTATATTCAAACTATCACAAATGATGGGCAAAATGCATACCAATTCATAGAATGAGTGTAGAAATCCCATAAAAGCAAAGGTGTAGAATATCTTACCTCATTTTCTTGGGGAAACTTGAAGAACTTCGCAACTTTGAACAAGAACCTCAGATTTTCGTTTTTTAGGTTAGGGTGAATGAAAAAGTAAGTTCTAGGGCTTAAAATGTAGCTTATGGGATGGGTAATGAGACAATGGAAGGACTTAACAAGATTCAAAGTGATTTGAGAGTAATTAGAACATGAAATTTCAAATGTTTTAGTGAGAGAAAGTGATGTTCATGCTTGAAAAAGGGTTTGAAAAACATAAAATGAAGAAAAGGGAGTGAAAAAAATCAAAAATAGAAAATAGAGGGGGAAGGACCGGCGGCGGTCTGGCAGGCCGCCGGTCAGGCCGCCGTGGAGACCGCCGTTTACTCTGCCATTCAGCTACCTGGCCGGCGGTCTGGCAGGCCGCCGGTCAGGCCGCCGGCGCCCCTTCTTGCCCAGTTCCCGACCTTTTTCGATGCGTTTCTCGACTTTTTTCGACCTTTTCGAAGCACCGGGCCCTTTTCGACTTCCTCTTTATTCTTCCTAAGCATTTTTCACCCTTGATTTTCAACATTTTCTATTTTTTATGGTTTTTCTAAAAATTGGAACAAAAATTGCAAAAAACTCAAAAATCGAAAAATGAAATAAACACTCACAAAAATGAAAAAGAAAAGGATACGTGTTGAGTTGCCTCTCAACTAGCGCTTTGTTTAACGTCGTTAGCTCGACTTAGTCTCCAAGATCAAGCATCATTAAGAAGAATGGTCGACTCCTCCTTAAACTTCTTCGAATTGAAATAGAGCTTGAGTCGATGTCCATTAACAACGAAGGTAGAACCATCATTCTTTAGAAGTTCAAATGTGCCATTCTTGAAACTCCTACTCACAATGTAAGGACCGGTCCACCTTGATTTGAGTTTTCCGGGGAAGAGACGAAGACATGAGTTAAAGAGAAGAACCTCGTCTCCCGGAATGATCACCTTGCTTCGAATCTCTAAATCATGAAACTTCTTGGCTCTTTCCTTGTAAATCCGAGAATTTTCATAAGCCTCATTTCTCCATTCATCCAATTCACAAGATGATTTTTCCTATTCACTCCGGCCTCCTTAAACTCAAAATTAATCTTCTTTAAAGCCCAATATGCCTTATGCTCAATCTCCAAAGGCAAGTGACAAGACTTTCCAAAGACAAGTTGATATGGAGACATACACCAATAGGGGTTTTGTAGGCGGTTCGATAGGCCCACAAAGCATCATCGAGGTTTTTCGCCCAATCCTTTCGAGTAGTGATTGTCTTCTCCAAAATTTGCTTGATTTCCCGGATTGCAAGCTCGGCTTGACCATTGGCTTGAGGATGGTATGGAGATGTAATCTTATGCTTCACTCCATACTTAGCGAGAACACTTCTCAACCATTTGTTATTGAAGTGAGCCCCCCCATCACTAAGCAAAGCCCTAGGAGTTCCAAACCGAGTCAAGATGTTCTTCTTCAAAAACTTGATCACAACCTTGGAATCACTAGTCGAAGTAGGAATTGCTTCAACCCATCTTGAAACATACTCAATAGCAAGAAGAATGTCGGAAAAACCACAAGAATTAGGGAATGGTCCCGTAAAGTCTATCCCCCAAACATCAAATAACTCAACCTCAATCATAATGTTTTGAGGCATCTCATCTTTCCTTGTGATATTCCCCATTCTTTGACATCTATCACAACTCTTCACAAAAGTTTGGCAATCCTTAAAAATCGAAGGCCAATAGAATCCGCTTTGAAAAACCTTCCAAGCAGTACGATTAGCCCCAAAATGACCCCCATTCGGTCCCTCATGACAATCTCCATAATCTTGAGCCATTCATTGTCCATAGCACATCTACGAATAATTCCATCGGCACACCTCCTCCATAGATACGGATCTTGCCAATAATAGAACTTCACATCTCGAAGGAACTTAGCCTTTTGATAATCCGAGAGATTTGGTGGCAACTCTCGAAGCACAAGGTAATTGGCAAAGTCGGCAAACCAAGAATCTTTACACTTCAAGACCATAATCTTCTCATCCGGGAAACATTCATTGATACTCAATCTCAAATCTTCACCTTCAACCGGCTTTTCAAGCCTTGACAAATGATCGGCTAGCACATTATCTATCCCTCTTCTATCACGAATCTCCATGTCGAATTCTTGAAGAAGGAGGATCCAACGAATCAAACGAGGCTTTGCATCCTTTTTCGCCATGAGATGTCGTATAGCTATATGATCCGAATAGACAATGGTGTGATTCCCAACAAGATATGACCGGAATTTGTCAAATGCAAAGACAATGGCTAAAAATTCCCTCTCGGTTGTTGTGTAGTTCTTTTGAGCACCATCCAATGTTCTACTAGCATAATGAATGACTCGAAACACCTTATCTTTCATTTGCCCCAAGACCACTCCTAAAGCATAATCACTTCCATCACACTTTAGAAGGAAAGATTCACTCCAATTAGGCTTGATGAGAATAGGAGTAGAGATGAGGGCTTTCTTCAATTTCTCAAAGGCTTTCAAACATTCTTCATCAAAGACAAACTTCACATCTTTTTGCAATGAGATTGCAAAGTGGCTTGGTAATTTTTGAAAAACCGTCAATGAATCTTCTATAGAGCCCCGTATGACCAAGGAAGCTTCGGATTGATTTCACATTTGTTAGAGGCGGAAGCTTCTCTATGGCGACAATTTTGGCTCTATCAACTTCCAAACCATCTTTAGAGACCTTATGTCCAAGCACAATTCTATCTCAAACCATAAAGTCCAAGCACAAGAATCAAAACTCTCCCCGAAAACCGAGAAGTCATCCATGAATACCTCCATAATATTTTCAATCAACCCTCCAAATATAGACATCATACACCTTTGGAACGTGGCCGGAGCATTACAGAACCCGAAAGGCATCCTCCTATAGGCAAATACTCCATAGGGGCATGTAAAGGCCGTCTTGTG
The DNA here is from genome assembly GCA_001642375.2 of Mentha longifolia. Classification (NCBI taxonomy): domain Eukaryota; kingdom Viridiplantae; phylum Streptophyta; class Magnoliopsida; order Lamiales; family Lamiaceae; genus Mentha; species Mentha longifolia. The sequence goes on along the minus strand of CM038113.1, from coordinate 20,554,138 downwards.
TTGATCCTCCGGGGCTATGGCAATTTGATTGTATCCGGAATACCCGTCAAGAAAACAATAGTTCACATAACCCGCCAAACGGTCCAACATTTGATCTATAAAGGGCAAAGGGAAGTGATCTTTCCTTGTTGCCGCATTTAGAGCCCTATAATCAATGCAAACTCTATATCCGGTGGCAACTCTTGTAGCAATAATCTCTTCCTTCTCATTCTTGACCACAGTCATCCCTCCTTTCTTCGGAACCACTTGGGTAGGACTCACCCATTCACTATCTGAAATAGCGTAGATCATTCCCACATCTAATAACTTCAACACCTCTTTCCTCACTACTTCTTGCAAAACCAGATTCAACCTCCTTTGAGGTTGAACCTTGGGACGACAATCATCTTCTAATAAAATACGATGCATGCATATAGATGGACAAATACCCTTGATATCATCAATAGACCTACCAATAACATCTTTAAACTCCCTAAGGACTCTCAACAACTTGTCCAATTCGGACTCTGACAAGTGTTGTGACACTATAACGGGAAAAGAGTCATTATCACCAAGAAAGGCATACCTTAGATGATCGGGAAGAGGTTTCAATTCTTGAGAGGCACTTGAAGAAGATTCCGCCTGAGTTGAACTCCCACTCTCCCCCGGTTGGTTGATGTCAAGGTAATGAACCTCATCCTTCAATGATCCTTGATTTGCTTCCAAATAAGCAATGGACTCCAGTAAGTCATCACAAGCATCATCTAAATCGGAATAGGAATAGAAAGAATTGGAGATGATTTCCTCCGTGAGGTCTTTTGCCATAGATGTAGGCAAAGTGGTAATTGCATTGCACTCCTCATACGTTGAGTCATCTCATCGCTTCATTGCATCGAAGATTGAAAGAGTGAGGGTCTCTCCATCCACTCTAAAAGTGAGATTTCCGTCTTGTACATCAATAAGAGCTCTTCCGGTTGCTAGGAAAGGACGCCCAAGAATGAGAGGCATCCTCTCATCTTCCGGCATATCCAAAACAATGAAATCCGCGGGAAATATGAATCCCTCCACTTTTACCAAAACATCTTCAACAATTCCTTGAGCATATGATATAGAACGATCAGCCATTTGAAGACAAATAGATGTAGGTTTCATCTCCCCAATATCCAACCTCTTAAAGATAGACAATGGCATCAAATTGATACTAGCTCCTAGATCACATAAGACATTTCCAAACTTTTTCCCTCCAATCACACATGCTATTGTGAAGCTTCCGGGATCCTTCTTCTTCAAAGGCAATTTTCTTTGAATCACCGCACTAACTTCATCCGTGAGGCTAATTGTTTCAAATGAACCAAACTTCCTCTTTTTAGCCACGGCATCCTTCAAAAACTTCACATAGCCGGGCATATCACGAAGTGCATCAAGCAAAGGAATGTTGATTTGTACCTTATTGAATATATCCAAGAATCTCATCAACTTCTCATCAACCTTAGACTTGGCTAAACGATGAGGGAATGGAGCCTTCGTAATAACATCCTTGGTAGGAAGAGGAACCTCTACTAGCACCGCCTTAGGAGCTTCTCCTTGAACTTCTTTCCTTGATTCTTCATCAATAGTTGGAGACTCTTCATAGGGTATGTCTTCAACAAGAACTTCATCTTCTTTACTCTTGGATGTAGCTTCATTCTCATAAGCCCTTCCACTCCTCAAGGTGATAGCATTACAACCTTTAGGATTCATCTCCGTGTTGCTTGGAAACTTTCCCGGTGTGTGTTAAGTGGTGGCTTGGTTAGCCATTTGACTTATTTGGCCCTCCATCATCTTCACTTGCTTTGTTAAAGATGTAAGTGAATTCTCCAAGGCACTCACCTTTTGCCCGGTTTGTGTGATAAACGAACTTTGTTGACTTGCCATTTGTTGGACAAGTTGCTCAATAGAAGGAGATGTTTTCTTCGGTTCTTCAATTGCTCCTTGAGAAACGGAAAATCCGGGAGGTGACAATTGAGCATTATTGGGATTTCCGTAGGAGAGGTTGGGATGAGTCCGGTTGTTAGGATTATAGGCTTGATAGCCTCCTTGATAACCGTAGGAATTTCCTTCTTGTGACCTCCCTTGAAATCCCCCTTGATAATTCCCTTGAAAACCACTTTGAGCTCCTTGGAAATTTGACTTGTTGAAATTTCCATATTGCCTTTGATTAATAAAATTCAAGTCTTCACTTCCACTAGGCTCCAAGTTCTCTTGATATTGATGAACACTTTGAACTTGAGCTTGAGATTGAGCTTTCCTCTCTTCTTCATATTGCTTCTTCATATTAGCAACTTCCATTGCTAGAGCATCATACTTCTCATCATCAATAGAAGCAACTCTTCTTGATAGAGCCCTCTCCATAGGCCATTGATAACTGTTAGAAGCCATTTCCTCAAGAATCCTTAGAGATTTCTTTGCATTTCTATTCACAAGGCATCCTCCGGAAGTAGCATCCACTATGCTTCTCGTGTGAGGTGTGAGGCCACTATAGAATGTGGTGATTTGTTGTCCCTCGTTGAAACCATGTTGAGGGCACTTCCTTAATAACTCTCTATATCTTTCCCATGCCTCAAGCAAGGTCTCGTCACCTTGTTGAGAGAAGTGTGAGATGTCGGAGATGAGCTTTTGAGCTTTAGATGGTGGAAAGTATTTGGAAAGAAAGGCCTTGCACAAGTCATCCCATGTATGAATATTGGCCTTGTTCTATCCCTTGTACCAATCCTTGGCCCGATCCCGTAGAGAAAACCCAAACATCCGCATGCGAATAACATCACTTGGCACTCCATTTAGCTTGACCGTATCACACATATCAAGAAACATGCGAAGATGGGCATTTGGATCCTCCGTGGGACTTCCACCAAATTGTTCACTCTTCACCATTTGAATAAGTCCGGATTTGAGCTCAAAATTGTTGGCATTGATCGTCCCCCACTCTCCTCCTTAGAATTGTTCCGTTGGAGGTTGGAACATATGGTTGAGAGGAGGTGGTGGAACCTCATTTGCCCTTCTTTCTTGCTCATCTCTCCAAGCTCTCATATCTTCAAGTTCCTTCCTAAGAGCCTCATAATCTTGATTGTTGGCCATGTCTTGTTCTTCAATAGAATTCCGTCTTCTATGTCTTCTTTCAAAGTTCAAGATTAAAGGTTGAACGAGTCTTCCTTTAGACCTTGTGTGCATACACCTACAAAACAAAAATCAAAAGAGAAAAATGCTTGAATTAGTAATTCAATAACCAAATCCACTATTCAAACTTAAACTATGCATTCCCCAGCAATGGCGCCAAAAATTGGTCCGCCCTCACTTTAGGGTGAAGGTGGAGAGCAATAATAACCGATGTATTACAATCGGGTCGAATCCACAAGGAATGTAAGGACGCTCAAGTCTCAAGTAGTAACCTAGCTATTAAACCTACTATTCAAGCTACCGACAAGCATGTTTTTGTGTTTTTAATTAACTAATGACACCAAAAAGTAATTATCAACTTAAAACTTAACTAAACAAGCAACAAATGATCAAAGGGTGTAACATCAATACAAAATAAACGTGATTCCAATTACACTTCGATTAGGCTCAAGTGATAGGTGATTAGAACTCTAACTATAATTAACCAATTTAATCCAATTTCATGTAGGGAAACCTCCTAACTATGGTTCACTCAATTCTCATTGCAATGAAGACAAGTAGATTAATGAAAGGCCTAATTCCGACTAAGACATCAAGCAATTCATTAACTCCCAATAGCTCATGGAGTTCTTTAACCCTACTATACTCTAGCATGCAAATCTCTTGATCCTAGCATCTAATCTAAGCCTCCTAAGCATTAGATCAAACACTTGGTATGCAACTATGGTGATCAATCACAATTACATAATAAAATATAGCCCCAAGAGAAATGAACATGAAATTAGAAGGTAAATTCACAATTAAAGCCTAAACCCAATCACTTAATCCTAATCTACATATAATTGAAATCACAAAGAGAACTAGCTAGACATAATTAAGGAAAATAGACCATAAAAAGTAATTGAAATCATGCTTAAAAGAAAGAGAATTCAATAAGGAAGAAGAAGATGGTCTCCAATTGCAAATCCAACCAATGTAGCTTCAACAATCTTCAAAATACTAAAAAGGAAAGAGGAAAATGTTTCTAGGGTTCTTGGGGAATTAAAATATGTCCAACATATACAAATAGGGTGAATTCTAGCATTAAATACATAAAAAATCAAGTTTGGGTCGAGTTGGACCAAGTTAGACGAGCTAACTCGGTCAAAAAGTGAAGGGGAAAGGAACGACGGCAGTCTGGCCGGCGGTCTGGCAGGCCGCCGGTCAGGCCGCCGTCCAGGCCGCCGTTTTCTCTGCAGTCCAGCCACCTGGCCGGCGGTCTGGCCAGGCCGCCAGCCGCGGCGATCCTCTCCATGCGCAGTCCTACGGTTTCGCCTCGTTCTCCCTCGTCCGAACTCCGATTCTCGATCCGCTTTTTGCTATGGACTCCCAACGAACCCCTCTTCGTCATGGAATGATCAAATGGCCCAAATGAGTTCTCCATTTTCCCTGCAAAAAGCATTAAGAGACTCGAGAGAACAAGGAAAACATAATTGAAATCAAACTAGTGAAACCCTAACTCTATAAATTTAAATTACACATTTTAAACCTAGGTTTCACCCTAATTGAGCTCAATTCTTCCTCGTTTCCGGCCTTCGATCCTTAGCCACATGAATACTATTCCAACTCTTACCAAAATGGATCGAAAACCCAGAAAAATGAGAAAAGTCTAAAATGTACTAAGAGTTAAGAAACCTAGTATTTTTAACAAATAAACATCTAAATTGAGACTCAAACACATTCCAAAACACTCAACATGCACATAAAATACGTATTAATCATTCGGCTTGTCCTTATTTACTAGGTTGACCTCGGCTTCATCTATGCTTCGGCACTTGACTTCTTCCACGGGAGAGCTTGTAGATGATGATGATAATTTGCTTAAAGTATCTGCTCGGTTGTTTTCCCCCTTGGAATTCAAACCAACTCAAAATATGAGAAGCCTTGTTGCAAACTCTTGGCTTTGTGTAGGTACTTTTTCATCCTTTGGCCTTTAGCCTCGTACTTTCCTAGCATATGGCTCACTATGACTTGAGAGTCGCTATGGACATGAACAACTCATATCTGGAGGGCCTGAGCTAGACGAAGTCCGGCGATTAGAGCTTTGTACTCCACCTCATTATTTGTTGTTGGGAAGTCAAACTGAAGTGCATAAGTGGTCTCTTGTCCTTCTGGGCTAAGGAGTATGACACCTGCTCCGCTTCCCGAATGTCCCGAAGCCCCGTCCACGTAGACTTTCCAGCAATCTTTTGGTGGTTCGGTTAGAGATTCGGCATCGGTTTTGCTTGGGGAGTATTCGGTCGGCTTTGGCACTTCTGTAAATTTTGCCTCCACTAGAAAATCCACTAAGGCTTGACCTTTGATGGCTTGATGTGGGCAAAAAGAGATGGTGTGCTCGCCGAGCTCGACTGCCCACTTTGCAATCCTTCCCGACGCTTCTGGTTTGGTCAGCACTTGTCGAAGTGGCAGATCAGTCTGGACTTGTATGGGGTGCGCATGAAAGTAAGGTCGCAATCTCCTTGCAGTATTTACCAATGCGAGCGCAACTTTCTCAAGTGGTTGGTACCCTCGTCTCCGGCCCTTTCAGTGCTTGGCTGATGAAGTAGACAGGCAGCTGACGAGGTATAGGGAAAGGACTTTTCCCTCCTTTGGAATGGATAAAGTCGGGAGATTCGCAATGTACTTCTTGAGATCCTCGAATGCCGACCTGTGTTTGTCTTTCCACTCGAAATACGGCGCCTTTTTCAAAATCTTGAAGAAAGGGAGCTGCTTTTCGGCGGCATTAGACAAGAAATGACTTAGCGCGGCCAAGCAGCCCGTCAATTTGTGCACATCATGAATGGTTTTTGGTACCTTCATTTCTTGGACGACTCGGACTTTGGATGGATTGGCTTTCAACCCTTCTTGAGAAACCCAGCACCCCAGAAATTTTCCTGATCGGACAATGAAGGTACACTTCTCAGGGTTTAACTTAAGGTTCACCTTGCGAAGGAGGCCGAAGACGACCTTAAGGTCGTCAACACAAGTAGTCAACTCTTTACTTTTGATGATGATGTCGTCCACATATACCTCTACATTCTTGCCGATGTGAGGCTCGAATATTTTGTTGACCATTCTTTAATAGGTCACTCCAGCATTCTTGAGTCCGAAAGGCATCTTCTTGTACGTATAAATGCCGAAGTCTGTAATGAAAGCTATTTTCGGTGAGTCCGAGTCACTCATGAGGACTTGGTGGTACCCTTTGTATAGATCTAAGAAGCTGAAGACTTTATGGCCGACGAGGGCTTCGACTTTCTTGTCGATGTTGGGGAGGGGATAGCAGTCCTTGGGGCAGTGTTTGTTGACATCGGTGTAGTCGATACACATCCGCCACCCTCCTCCTTGCTTTTTGACCATCACCGGATTTGCTATCCACGTCAGATATTTGACCTCGAAGAGTATCTGCGCCTTCAAGAGTTGATGTACCTCATCATAGATGACTTAGTTCCGCTCTGCTGTGAACACTCACTGCTTTTGTCGAACTAGTTTTACTCCCGGGTCAATGTTTAGCCAGTGTGTGATGATACTTGATGCAACCACGGTCATATCAAGGGGTGACCAAGCAAAGACATCTCTGTATTCCCGAAGAAGTTGGATAATCTGCTTTCGGAGTTCGGCTCCGCCCGTAAAACCTACTTTGACAACCTTAGACAGGTCGTCTTCGTAGAGTGCGACATTTTCTACTGGCTCATCATATGCAGATGACATCGTTTCCATCGCCAACTCTTCGGGTTTCTTTAGTTACTATGCTTGTGGGTGCTGAGGTATTCCGACACCTCGTAGGGCGATCTACATGCACTCTTTGGCTCACTTCTGATTACCTCGAATTACGATCACCCCGCCCTTGGATGGTATTTTGATCGTCAAATGGTATGCCGAGCAGAACGCTTTCACCGCCACCAACCAATCTCTTCCTAGGATGATGTTGTAGGGAGAGTTAGCTTTTACGACGAAGAAGTTTATCACTTTGGTAGATGACAATGGATGCTTCCCCACCGTAATGGGGAGTTAAATGATCCCCTCTATTTGCGTCTCTTGCTGGATGAAGCTTTTTAGGGGGATCGGCGTCGGCGTGAGACGTGCCTCTTCGTGACATGGGCTGAGGCTTCTCTAACATGTTGGTGTGCAGCTCGTAGATTTATGTCCTCAGTTTCGTCAGTAGGGTGAACTGGTTCTTTTCCTGGCTCTGCTGAGGTCCAAGCCTGGATTCAATTGGTGCCCGCTGGAGTCTGTCGAGGGCACTTTGTCAACCTTAGCCTCGGTCATTGCGATCTTCCTTCTTCCGATCCAACGGTTCGGCTTTGTCAGCTTCACACTTGCGCCTGTCGGCTTCGTCAGCTTTAGCGAACTGATCAGCTATATTCCATAATTGCCTCGCAGTACGAGGCTCGTTTCTTAAGAGCTCCCTGTATAGTGCGCCCGACTAGATATCGTTCTCGAAGGCCAAGATAAGGACCTCATCAGTCAGACGATTGAATTTTAGACTTTCTTTATTGAATCTGGTCATGAAGTCGCTGGTAGACTCACCTCGCCCTTGCCTTATAGTGAGTAGGTGTGTCACAGTAGTTTTGGGCTCGGCCTTTTGGAAAAATCTCTGCTCAAAGGCCTGCATCAGCTCGTCGTAGGAGTTGATACTCCGAGGTGGTAGGCTATCGAACCACATGCGAGCATTATCAACCAACAGCTCCGGGAACACTTTGCACATATAGATATCATCGTTGAGCCCTTGATTGAGCATGTTGTATTGAAATTGGGAAAGGAAGTTTTGCGGGTCACATAATCTGTTGTACGACTTCACCGGTGGCACCTTGTATGAAAAAGGGAGAGGTGTGTAGAGTATCCGGTTAGTGAAAGGAGTAGAGATCCTCCCATAAATGTCAAATCTCCCGCCTCAGTAATTGTCCTCATCGCGTTGAGGTGAGTCAGCATAGCAACGAGGTGAGATTGCGTCGCGCCGAGGTGATACACGATTATAGTTCCCTTGGCGATCATTAGCAAATCGCCTAGGAGGAATCCCGGCGTCCTGTGCGTCTAGGATCCTGACACTTGGGGACTTTTTCCGGTGCCTTGATCCGGACACAGCATCGTGCTCTCTTCCTCGGCTATGAGCTTTCTGCTGCTTGTTGAACTTTAGGAAATCTTGTTGATTGTTCGCCAGATACGCTTTTACAACGTCGTTAAATTCTTGCTGGAAGTTGGCACGGTCATCTTCCTTGCTGCTGTCATGACCTTCTCTGTCACGGTGGATTGGGTTGCCGAACTTGTCCAACGGGACATGATCGACGTGGCCCTCTGGGGTTTGGTCTCTCACATGTTCCTTCCCGGGTCGTTTGTTCGCTGCAAGATTCTAATCTTGCACTTGGCCTGCCTCGGCCTCATTGACCGGTGGATTTGCTACCGGATCTTGTCCGGTTTGCTGAGTCTCTTTTTACTTGGCAGCGACGGCAGCAGCGGTTGATCGTGTTGGTCTCGTCATGGCTATCGTTTACCTAGAAAACTTTGATCCGAATTCATAATTTTTAAATTCCCACAAACGGCGCCAGTGATCGATCTTGTTTTCCAAGGGTGATTAATGCATGTAGACAAGGAATTAATGAACACGAAAATAAAAGGACATGAAGGATTTACGTGGTTTGATCTACCGGAATAGATCTACGTTCACGGAGCAAAAGAAAGTATGGATATTATTGCTAGTATGTGAGTATTGCTTACAAAGATTGCTCTCCCCTCTCAATCTATTCTAAGCCCCTATTTATAGATAATTACATGGAGTTAGACTATAATACGAATTCTTCTCCTATTTGGACTTTTTGGCTTGATCTCTCCTTTATGGATAAACACTGAGCTTCTATATCTCCCTTAGAGCTTAAGTTGTAGTCGATGTAGGAGTCTTGGTTGCCTTGGTGATAAAGTCTCTTATCTTCAGTTGGGCCGAGCTGCCTGGGCCGAGCTTAACTGTCCGGGCCCAATTATATTAGGTCTGATGCTTTGGGCCTAGGTGTTGGGCCGTATCCTATCAAAAGCTTAAACACAAGAAGTACGTAAAATTCCATTTTATATAAAAGGAAAAGTACAAGGATTACATTAAGATGATGAACGACCAGAGCCCAAAGGCCTACTACAATTAAGCCAATTATTGTAAAAATTCCCATCGGGATTGAAATTCAATACAGCATCCAAGTTGAATCTACCCCGACCTCAACTTCGGCCACTGGGAACTGATCTGCTCCGTCCTCCCGAAGCTCCATGGCCACGGCCTCCGCTAGTAAAGGTCTTTTGACCTCGGCCGCAGTTAGAAGCCTCCAGCCGATCTGAAGTTGAGCCAGAACTAGGATCGGCCGAACTTAAAAGATTGCCTTCCAAGAACTCCCGAGAAGCCTGATCGAGAAGCCTCAAGTTAGAACCGCGGCTCACTGGAGTCGAAGGCCGGCTTTCTGACAAGATACGCTTCCTCAGCTTCGGATTACGAGCCAAAACTATTTTATAAGAGCTCGCCACTTGAATGAGCTCATCCAATTGATCTTGAAACTACCAGGAGTTATCCCCGTATTCATTTCTATAGTCCCGGCACCGAGCCCTGATCTCCCTGACTTTAGCACTAGTTTCAGAAATGGTAACTCCCCTATTTCGGCAAATGATGGCCTAATACTCATCATGCTCTTCAGCTATTGCTTTGGCCTCTTTAATTTCACCTTCAACAATTTCAAGCTTCTCTTCAAGCTCCAGAAACCGAGCCTGCAGCTCGTCATACTTCTCCTGGGCCGTGGCAAGCTTAACTTCGGCTTCAGTCTGAACATGTTTGGCCCGGCCTTTCCAATATAAGACTTCGGCCTCTTTCACCTTAAGAGCCCGAGTCAGTTGGGATATTTGGGCAACCAATGGAGATGCATCAAAAAGTTGGGGAGAAGAAGACTACAAAGGCAAATGAAAGAAATTTCAATTAAACTAAGAATTTCATTAAAGCCACTTCGGCTAAAAGAAAGCGCCATCCTAGTGACGACGTAATACAAGGATCTAATAAAAAAAAGAATAGAAGGGAGGTGATCAACTGACCACTCCGGCATTCTCCTCCTCTTGAAGAGGTGTCTCATCATTCGCCGGAGTAGCTTCGGTGGCAACCCCCACGCCAACCCCAGCCTCGGCCTCCTCTCCTCGCTGCTCGGCATTTTCAGCCTCGACCTCTGCAACATTGTCGAGGCTGGCGATTAATGCCTCCAAGTCGGCATCCCTGTCGACCGGGCAGTCCCGCACAACTTCGGCCGTCAGGACATCGGATGACAAGGCCAGGCTATCCAAAAGAGGGACGACCTTCGTACCCTCCAGCAGGGCCCCGGCGTAAGCACGGTACACGACATCATCCGACATCGCCTGATACCCATACTTAGACTTATCCAAGTCCAGGTAGTCAGCGGCAATGTTGCCGATGGTGTCGGCAACAACGCGAGCATTCAACACCATAGCTACCTACCCGGCTAGTTCTGGGATCATCTCGGACCGGAACAGCCTCTCTGTGTATGCACGAAGCAGCGGCCCTTGCCCAGCCACCACTTCAGCCTCCCGAAGCTTCGCTGCCTCCAGTTTGGCCTTCAACGAAGCCACCTCCAACTTAGCTGCTTCAGCTGCAGCTTAAGCCTCAGCCTCCTTTGCCGAGGCAACCTTCGCCTCGGTCACAGCAGCAGCCAGCCGATTGACGAGACCGACCTTCTCGTTCTCTAACTCCCGTTGGACCTGAGATGCTTCGGTGAATCGACTAGTCCCCTCGTCGAGGAAACTAGATAAGTCCGAAGCCTCCTTCATCAGCACCTCCGCGAGACTAGTGAATTTAGCGGCTATAACCTCGGCGCCCTACAAAAAACCCTAAAAGTATTATTATACAGAATGAACAAATACATCAAGGCTCTCAGCTAGCTATCATACCTCGGGAAACGGCCGACGCTGATTCACCAGTTCTCTAACTAGCTGATCCAATAACGCAGCAGAAGGTCGGCCGGTCACCAGGGCACTACCACCCTCGAGCGATGTGACCTCAGCTCTTCTCGGCCCCTTTGGCCGACATACTAGGGGTTGCTCCGGAGGAGATCCTATTGGCGACTAGCCCGGACTGCTTTCAGTTCGGCCCGACAAAGCCTCAGACATAGCCTTCTCCGTGGTAGAAGGCTCCACTGATCTCGGCCTCTTCAAATTCTTCAGCAACTTCACTGCAGTTCGAACACAAATACACTTGGTATATTGTTGAAAAAAAACAAAAAAGAAAAAAGAAGAGGATGCCGAAGTGGGGCCTCACCCTTCCCCGGCTCTTCCATGGAGGCTGGATTATAAGGGCTCAGCCCCGCCCTCGCAAGGTCAGCTTCAGGAAATTCTCCCTTAACCAGACTTTTCATTAGTTCTTCAAGGTCACCAAATTTCTCTTCGGTGCCTTGACCCTCCAATTTCCCCATCCTCCAAATGAACTGTGGGACCTCACCTAACCGGCAAAAGAAGAACTTCGATTGCTAGTTCGCGACCTTTGACTTCATCTTGACTTTAAAGCCAAGACGAGGTGTCAAGTAAAACCAGTCTCCACTAGACTCAAGCTGGTAAAACCTAAGAATGAGTCCTAGAGTAAGACTGAACCTGTGACGGCTAGCTACGATGCCAAGGCCCGTCAAATGCCTAAACGAGTTCGGCATAATCTGGGCTAGTGGAATGCCGAATTTCTGTAAAAGCTCAGCATAAACAGGCGGCAGAGGAAGACGAAGACCGTGGTGTAAACAGTCTTCGTAAATAGTGACAAATCCATTCGGAGGCTCCAAAGCCCTATCCTCCGACCAGGGAACTACGAGTTCAATTACATCGGGAAATAAATAATTTTTCGCAAGTAGTTGAATTGCAGAAATATCAAGGGTTGAGGCAAACTCAGAAACTCTACCACCCGATTCTAAAGGAGGGGGGAAAATTACTCTACGTCTAGACATAATCGAGGACTTTACGGTATATACATCTATTTCTACAGGATCGCCCTGGCGAGATGGCGCCGGTGGCGACATTGACCCATCACGGTTTTCACTAGAGTAACCTTGACTAGTTTGTGAAGAGGAAGCCATGGAAGTAACTTACTTGTGTAGGAGGAAGTGGGGACGGAAAAACTTCTACGGTTCTGGTGGAGAGCAAAATGTGCAGCAGCAAAAATCGCGGCGGAAGAAATTCTTCTTTTTTTTTTTTTTTTTTTTTTGCAGAAAAATATTCAAATTTTAGGGGAAAGTGAGAAGAAATGGCATATGAAGGAAGTTGTATCAACTTTCCGCCTCTTCCGCTCACCACGTCACTAGTCGTGCCCTACTTTATCGAGATTCCAACCGGCGCATTAATTAACGTAACTGACACTCCGTGTTTGACTTCGGCAAGACTGGAGAACTTGACTTCGTCGAATTTATTTTTCGACGGGGCAAGACACTTTTATCTGACTTTGTCTTAACAAGGCGGTACGTGATTGACTTCGTCAATTTTATTTTTGACGGGGCAACGCACTTGACAATACTCCTACCTCAGCTATTTCCCCTAAATCACACCCTCGCTTTTACATCTTTTTGGGGGGGATGTGATAGGATATGGCCCAACACCTAGGACCAAACCATCAGGCCTAATATAATTGGGCCCCGACAGTTAAGCTCGGCCCAGGTAGCTCGGCCCAACTGAAGATAAGAGACTTTATCACCAAGGCAACCAAGACTCCTACATCGACTACAACTTAAGCTCTAAAGGAGATATAGAAGCTCGATGTTTATCCATAAAGGAGGAGATCAAACCAAAGAGTCCAAATAGAAGAAGAATTCGTATTATAGTCGAACTTCATGTAATTATCTATAAATAGGCACTTAGAATAGATTGAGAGGGGAGAACAATCTTTGTAAGCAATACTCGCATACTAGCAATAATATCCATACTCTATTTTGCTCCGTGGACGTAGATCTATTCCGGTAGATCGAACCACGTAAATCCTTCGTATCCTTTTATTTTCATGTTCATTAATTTCTTGTCTACGTGCATTAATCACCCTTGGAAAACAAGATTGATCACGATCGGTTTTTCACAAATAAAATACAGTAAATTACTAAATAATAGTAGTACAGTAAAAAAACAAACATTAATAATAAAATAAGCATCATAATGTTGAATAAAAAGCATGAAACGACCACCGGCTGAACACGAATACTTAATTGCTAAATATTGATACAAAAATAATTATGAACATTCAATGATCAATTCGATCCGTAAAAGCTCAAAAAAAATTGTCGAGCCTTATTCTTCTTCGCAGAAAACAAGTTTCTTTTACACCAGATGTTTTTAACGGCTCTACAAACTATAATTTTCACCAAATCTTGAATGCTCACCAATCGAACACTCGAAGCTTGACGGAGAAACGATTAAAGCATTGAACTATGTAGATTAACCGTATGATTTTGGAGATTTTGAAGCAATGAATTTTTTTTTATAAATTTTGGGATGATGATCGGAACGCAAATATCTCGGTAGTGGGATTCGGTTGCAGTATTTAAGTTTTCAATCTTCCCACTTTGCCCACTAATCCGTAAATTAAATAAGAAAAAAAATGTGTTGATTAAATTAAATCTAATAAATCTGGACCCTCAGATTTGTCTTGAAGGATGGAGGAGATGGGTTCCTAGTACATAAATGTCTCGTAAAATTATGTTATTTAATTTAGGTGTCGAAAATAAATTCGCAATTCACAAATATAAGCATGAGTATTGCATTTGTGTCATAAAATTATGACATAAATTTATAGATGGTGTAGATAGACGACAAGGTATGCAACACCTCCTTAAATGCGTAGTAAAATTATGATATTTTATTGAGGCGTCACACATTAATTGTGCAATTCAGAGATAGAAACAAAAGTGTCGCATTTGTGTCACAAAAATGTGACACAATAGTCGGATGACGCAAATATACGACATTGAATACAACACTATTTTAAATGTGTTGTAAAATTACGACACTTTATTGAGGTGTCGTAAATTAATTGCTGTAATTAAGAGACATAAAACTAAGTGTTGTATCAATGTCACAAAATAATGACACAATATTTAAATGACGCACAATTGATGCAAATATACGACACAAAAAGGGTAAATGTGGTAATAATGCGACACTGTCACATATACATATGTCGCAAAAGCCCTATTTTCCTGTAGTGCTTGTTTATGTTCGTGTGTGTTGCATTTCTTTCGCTTGCTTTGCTCTCTTTATCCGTCTCTTTTCTATTGTATAGCATCAGTTGCTCTTCCGGGATCAAAATATGGCATATATGCATAAATGATGATTGAATTCTTTTTTATGAGCTTTGTTCTTTCAAGATGGAAATATATATTGGTTTGTGTTATGTACAATATGAATTCTAATTCTAATTTTGTTTATGAGCTTTGTTCTTTTTTAAATGGAGGTGCATCATCTGTACTCAGTGTTGAAGCATGCATTCACACATTTTATTTTTCTTAGTTTTGGTTTTATTCTTTGTCCTGATTAAGAGGCAAAAAATTAAAATGCCCCCTAAGAGATAAGAAAGATAAATTTTGACACAAACTTAAAAAAATACAACTTCTACCCAATTTATATGTGAGTGGACAAAATTACCCTTATTTTCCCTCACATGGGCCTCTTCTCTCTCCTACTTTAAGAACATCTTCTCTCTCTTTATTTATTGTCTACTTTCTCTCTCTTACCTCTCTTCTTTCTTCTTCCTCTATTTTCACATACATCATTCTCTCTCTCTTCTTTTTTATTTCTTTTCCTTTTTCCTTTTTTTTAACTGTAAGGAGCTATAGGATTATTTTTCTCTATGTGGTAAGAATTGGATCTTTCTTACATACTTATACACAAAAAATATGCCTACCATTTCTTCGATATTAATATAGATAGAAATGTATCAATTCTTACATATAGATCACAAGAATTAGATCATTTCTTACATAATCATACACAAAAAAATATGCCACCATTTCTTCGATATTAATCTGGATATAAATGTATTAATTCTTACATATTGATCGCAAGAATTTGATCATTTCTTACATAATCATACACAAAAAATATGTCCGCCGTTTCTTCGATATTAATCTAGATAGAAATGTATCAATTCTTACATATAGATCGCAAAAATTTGATCATTTCTTATATAATAATACACAAAAAATATGTCCACCATTTTTTCGATGTTAATCTAGATAGAAATGTATCAATTCTTACATATAAATTGCAAGAATTAGATCATTTCTAACAGAATCATACACAAAAAATATGTCTACCATTTCTTCGATATTAATCTAGATAGAAATGTATCAATTCTTACATATCGATCGCAAGAATTGGATCATTTCTTACATAATCAACACAAAAAAATATGCCCACCGTTTTTTCGATATTAATCTAGATAGAAATGTATCAATTCTTACATATCGGTCGCAAGAATTGGATCATTTTTTACATAATCATACACAAAAAAATATACTCACCGTTGGATCATTTCTTACATAATCATACCCAAAAAATATGTCTACCTTTGGATCATTTCTTACATAATCATACACGAAAATTTGAAAGACCAATTAGCTTATCCATTGAAATTGAAAAGAAATTCATCAACGCAAACAATCACAAACTCCATGAGGAACAAACCCACAACATTTCAAGAGTAATTCCAACTAAAATGTTTACATAATACACTGAAATTCTACAATAACTCCAAATCTCAAAACTTCATAGCAACTAGATTAACATCACTACTTGTTCATTTTCCCTAACGCAAAATTGAGATGAAAAATGCACATCAGCAAATTAAACCCTAGCATCGGATTCCATAACACACAACAAAAGATGCTTGAATCCGAAAACCCTAAAAAGGACTCATATCATCAGAATTTGACAATTTCTTACCTCTAATCTGGTCAATTTCTTACCTCTAATTATTTAATTTCTTACCTATTACTTGATTCTGCCGCCGTACAACTCGCGATTTCTTACCTATTATTTGATTCCGCCGCCGTACAACTCGTGATTTCCCGACTGCTTCATCTTCTCCGGCGTGTCTCTCCCTCATTTCTCCACCAAAATGAGCGAGCCACCCCTTCATCTCTTCGTCTTTCCGAGGAGAACAAAGTACCGTGGTCAATTGCACCATAAGCATTTGGATTTGGCCAGAAAAAGGCCAAAATAGTAACAAAACCCTAGTTTCGTGTCTAGATCTGAAATAAAGAGGAGATAGAGGGAGGCGACGGCGAGTTCCGGTGGCTGAGGGGGGAGGCGGCGGAGGATGTAGGCGGAGGTGGATGTGCTCCTCGTCTAGGGTTTTTTTGGAGCAGAGAGAGAGAGAGAAATAGAGAGAGAGAATAATACTCAAATTCAAATTGCATAAATGAGATAAAGGGGAAAGAGAAAAGTGAGAGGTGAGAGAAAGGATGGTAAATATTAAAATAGGTAGGAGGTATTTTTGTAATACCCCGTAATTTATTTAGTTTAATTAATGGAGGTTAGAGATAATAATAATAATAATAATAATAATAATAATAATAATAATAATAATAATAATAATAATAATAATAATAATAATAATAATAATAGTAATCTATGAAAGTTTATAATAAGAGAAAAATATTGAATAAGGAAGAAGACAGGGATAAAATGATAATCTTTGAGAAATTTAAAGATTATTGATGAGTTTGTTCTCGTTCCATTTTCTACGACTTGAAACGAAATAATGAGGAAATATACTATATTTAATTATATAGTAGAATATTATCTGAAGTTAGTGGGATTTTTAGTTAATCTCCGAAGATGGAAGTTATTACGAATTTTAATTCGTATTTATTTTCCATTTAAATTATGACTATTGAGATATAAAGTATTAGTCCTTGTAATTTTTAGGACTTGAGATGTGTGCTATGTGAAGATTAATTCTGACGGAGATGAGAGATTAGAGGATTTAAGATTATTTAAGTGATGGTAATAAATTGCTTAGATACTATTAATAATTATTATATTAAATAAATAAAAAAAAGAAAGAAAGAAAATGGAAAGAAGGAAAAGGAAGTCGGCACTTCTCCTCTTCCCGTCACCCTTTTATCCCTTTCTCTCCCTTACTTGCGAAACACACACCAACACACACATACTTCCATTTTCATACTTGAGCTTATATAAATCAAGAAAAAGAAAGGTAGACGGGACCTAACATCGAGCAAGTAGTTAAGGTAAGCTTTTCGTGAATCACTTGTTATCCTTCAAGAATTAAAGAAATGAACAAACCTACTTAGGCATAAAGAATTCGAATTTGATTGGGTATAGGATTTTACGATTTTAATTTTCAATTTCCTGGATTTATATTCGTTCTAAGATGATTATTGATGACTTAGGTTAAGAGAAACCCACCTTGTTTTCAAGATTATGAAATACGTATTATTGAAGAAATTTGGGGATTTTCAATTTTGAAATCTCTTGTGAGAAATGAGCTTGATTATGTGTTTATATGATTGTAAAAAGCATGAGTTTAATTTGTGAGAATTATTTTGAGATTAACTTCAAGATTTTTGAAATTAGAGTTCTTGATGAAATTATGGATTTGTTATTTCGATTTTATTTCATAAAGTTGATGATGGGGATATGAAATTACATTATATGATGTTTAAAATGAATTTTTTAAAAGTTTTTGGAGCAGCCTATGTCAAAAACGAAAATGATGCATTAAAACAGATTGGGCATTTTTGATCCTTATGTCATATGATTAGATTGATGAAGGGAATGTGAAATGTATATTATTTGATGCTTTTTGGAATTCTGAAATTTTTTGGAACCCTTTATAAGGGCTGAATTCAAAATTTAAGTTTAGAATAATTGGAGGTTTTAAATGTTTAAGTGTTAGTTGTTCATAGTGAAACCTGAAAAATATTTTCTACTTCATTTTAAGCTCATTGTGAATTTATTGGAATTTATAGAAAGGTTTTGTGAACTTTGCAATTTATCTATTATTTTCCAACTTTGATTGTAGTTGAGTTTAGAATGATCGAGTATGAGAAACGAGCTTATAAATAAGTTTGATTATCAATTATAAGTAATAGGAATTATTTCTAAAAATTTTAGACTTTATGATCGAGAACTAATCAAGCTTGAGGAATGATGAGAACCAATATATATACATATATATGTTGTAGTTTAATATGACTCTTACTAGGATTGAAGATGGATAAGAGAAGTTAAAACTCTCCTATCGTAGGAATTCTCGATAAAGTTTGGTTGATGTTAAGATTATAGAGAGATGCTTAGAGAAGAAGATAAGCTAAGTAGAGAAGGTTATTTCCTATATAATGTTCTTTTCTTTTTCACTTTTCACTACTACAAAAATCGACATTAACAACACACAATCAACAACGGTTATTGAAAAAAGTGTTGTTAAATCAGTAAAAACTGTTGTTGTAGTAACAACCGTTGTCTGTGAGCGCACATATGCGCTCATACACAACGGTTTTTTAGTACCGTTGTTATTTCTGTGTTGTTGTTAATTGAAAAAACAACGGGTTTTTACGTGTTGTTGTATGTGTGTTGTTGTATCATATAACAACAGTTTTTTAACCGTTGTCGATACACCAGCGTTGTTGTTTCTCATTATAAAAATTATTTTTTGAAAAATTGCTAATTAAGTGTCGGGCCTTCTTCTTTCTGCGCGAAATCACTTCTCTTTTTTTCCTCAAAAAATTCGAGACTTCCCTCCTCCGTCTGAAACCCTTGTTCCCTAAAATGAAAACCCTTGTTCCCTAATCGATTTCTCTCTGAAAGCTCATCCCCAATTCGAGCCTTTGTTCCCAAAATCACTTTTCCTTTTCCTCACAAAAAACTTGTAAGTCTCGATTAGGGTATTTCACGTACTGTGTGTGCTCGTCACCAATTCAGGTGACCCTCCTCCGTTTGATCCTCACCACCGCTCTCCGCTTTTCGACCTCCGCCGTATGCCTCCACGTATGCACAACATGAAGATTTAATTTTTGAGAATTTTATTTCCTGATTGAAATTCTGTGAACAGCTACAAGCGATGGTTCTAAATCTGAGGAAAGTTCATCCCAATTTAAGGAACTCAGGAACGTAGCTTGTGGAATCCTCATTGTTTGGGCTATCAAATCTGCTTCCCCGATGATTTCTAGAAGCCAGGTTCGCATTTCAAAAACCCTTTGTGTTCAATTTCATTCATTGGGGCTGAATTTAGGGTTTAGGTATAAATTGATGCATACTGTACAAAGTGTAGCAGAAATTAAATCAATAATTCGTAACAAAAATCTGAGGTTGGCATTGCAGCGGCTGCCATCGTTGTCGACGGAGGCAAATAGGTGTGATTATGGTCTAAACTTTTGGAGCTCTATCCTAGGGTTTGAATACTGTGGTGACCAAACGTGCAGTCTCGGTGGCGGCCGTTCCCAACCAGCTCGATGCCTCCCCTGTGCTGCTAACTCCCTCACCTTACCGTTGAAGGATAAACTATTTCATTTAGTTTTATGCATCTTGTGCTCTATATCTTTCATGCTGCCGCTCGTTCCTGTGTGTGCAGATATTGTTGCACAGTTGGAAGAGAATTCTGAACTTCTCTGGAGCTGCCAGAGCTGCATTTCGTAGCTTATACAAGATGTGGAATTCATCGACAGCGAACTTTGATTCCGTTCAAGCCCCCAAGCAACACTCTCTGTGCTTCCAGCCTAAACGTCATTAATCTGGCCAATTAGTGGAGTTTGTTTCCCCTCCCTCCCCTCTTGATTTGTGCTTTATCTTGCTATTTGTTTATTAATTGATGCAGCGGAATTCAAGTATTTATTCTTGATGCTCGTTAGCTTCTATTTAAGTTGTAGCTGTTTTTAGGTATATTTGAAGTCCTAACTTGCTGTTATATCTGTTTTTACATGTGGTGCTTCTGCCTATAATTGCATCCTTGGGGGTAGCCTTGTCAAGTGCTACCATTATGTGATTACTTGAGTTTTCACTGTTTAAGTTTTCCCGTTGCACTCCCTAGTTCTACATGACACTTATCTGCTGCTCTTTGTGCACAAACAGCCGGCTGATTTACTGTCCCCTTTAGAGCTATTTAAGTGCTTTTTTACTTAGCTACTTAGCTGCTCCCTCTGCCTCATCTCTCCTAATGAGTTGTGCCCCTTTTAGGATAGCTCTTAGTACCTTATTTCGTAGTTTAACTTGCTGTTAAAACTGGTTTTCGTGTTGTTTTATGTGTGCCATACCTGATATCTAGCTAATGTTATTTGCTGCTCTTTTTTTAAGGGTTATCTAGCTGCTGCTCTCCTATTAACTTGCCTTTTAATCGAGCGTGCAAGATTAATTTGTTAAAATCTGCTATCCTTTTCTAAGTGTTGCTACTTTGCTGCTTTTGTTGGAAAATATACCAGATCATAGCTACTGATTCTTAAAGTATTTTAAAGTGAATCTTTATTGCTCTTTTGGTCAGTTGCTGAGTACCTGATTTTCATTCATTTTCTGTCTTACTTGTGTTGGGGCAGCCTTGCTAAATGCTGCCATTCTTTGTCCCTCGCTGTGGTATCTCTTTCCCTGTTGTTAGCTCTAATTTGCAGGACACCTAAATGGCTAAAAATAAGTCACAACAACACTCTAGTAGTGCTCCTGAACTTGAAAACCATGTTGATAATACCCAGCTGCATGAGCAACAGAAATCAGCCTTCTTCCATGAAGAACCAACAGGAGTTCCTGTCAATTTAGGAATGAAACTGAAAGTGAAAGTGAAGTAGCATCTAACTAGAAAGAGGTGAGTTGTGTTGAAGTAGAATCTTCTTAAGATATGATAAATGCATGTGTCTAAATTGGTGTTCAAAGCTTCTTCTTCCCTTATTTCTTTGTCTTTTTATGGCGATTATGAAGTATCTAGCTTTGAATTCCCCATTTTCCAAAAAAAAAATTAAGAACTCAATTTAGTATTACGAGTCTATGTCAAAGAAAAAGGAGAAAAGGTAAAACTTCAAATTTTGAATTGAAGATATATCTCGAATGTACATCATTGTGACATGAACATTTTGTCATCTTCATGATTTTTTTTTTAAATATTTGAATTCATATTAATGTAATCATAAGATTTTTAATTATTAATGTAGCAAGTTAGCAAATACTCCCTCCCATGTTTCTTGTTTATTGATTTTTCTATATTTATTGATTTTGTGTGAAGGTTGACCGATTTGGAAGATTTGGACACTGTGGTTTAGCTGTGAATCCCCAAGAACTAAGATAAGAGAGTCGACGTCTTCTTTCTAGCTCAGTTTTAATTTTGTCTAGTTCGGATCTTAAACTTTAAATCTTTTGATAGTGAATTATTGTACTAGTACCTTGTAATTTTAAATTTTTATATATAATAATTTAATTTTATTTAATCAAATTGTCAATTATTTTTTAATTTATGAATTATTAATTTTATATTAAAATATGTTGACTAATTTAAATAAACAACATCAGTTACAACAACGGCTTAAAACAGTAGTTGTTAGTCTCTACAACAACGGTTTACAAACCGTTGTTTATGAGCGCTTATCTTACAACAACACCACGTACAACAACGGTAAAAATATGGCTACAACAACGGTTTAAAACCGTTGTCTATGAGCTTTTTTGTAGTAGTGTTTATTTATTCCTTCGTTTTAATGAAGGAACGAGCATAAACTTGAGGATTGGAAATAACTGAGGACGGAAGAGTAGTAGGAAAAGGCTAGCCGGAGTCAGGTGGGCTTTCTAATTAAATAACGATGCGATGCATATGTATACAAAGCATGGTGTTTTAAAAAAATGATTACTTGCCAATGTTTGAGTTTTGTATGATCATCTACTTGATGGAAGACGAATTCGGTCATGTGATTCGCATGATATGTGTACACTGAGGTAACTGTGAGCCATCCTCTCGGTCGGCCGGTCAATGTGTTTGAGAAGGAGGCCTACTTCTCAACACGCTATATGATGCGGTAGATGTTTTTCATACATAATATTTGACTGCTACATTAATATTTGAGGATGAAGAAACTAAAAAGTATTTTTAGCATGCCTTGTGTTATTTTAAGTAAATCACTTGTGACATGCATATCGAGGCAAGTTCAATCTATAGCTTTAATAAGCAACTTTCAATGTTTTGGGCATGTGTTCACTGAGTACTTTGTACTCAGCCCTGCATGTTATTTTTAAAATGTGCAGGCAAGGTTGGGATGAGATGGGAGTGTGCCAAACAGAGCTTTTGTTGTCATTTTATGAAGTGTCTTCTTATAGATATGACGATGTCAGTAGTTCGAGTTCTAGGATTATATGTCTGCATACATGTAATCCCTTTTGATGATCCATTCCGTTGCAATACTCTGATGTTATTGTTGATGTTTTGACGAGCCCGAAGTTGATACTTAAATTCTTATCTTCACCTGAACTCCGAGATAACTTTACTTATTTCATTGAAAGTTATCAAATATTGTTAATGTATAAACGTTTATTATTTCCAGACGACTTGTAATTATTGTTGAAAAGTTGTCTTAAGATTTTGATTATTCTTGATTCGAATTATCGAGCCCTAGAATGATCCTCTCTAGCTTGTTGTAAATGGGCAGGTATTATTTCAAATAATTTTAGTTTTCCTTTGAGATAAATTTTGGCCATGATCATTTTTGGAATTGTTGTTGAGAACAATATCCTTCCTTTTGGTTCATTTGATGAACTAACTAAATATATCTCGAATATTCAGAACATGGTTCATTTCTCTTTTCTTGATCAATAGTGATGATTTGGGACAAGATATAAGTTATCGTTCGAATCTTGTAGTAACTGCCCATTCCTTCATTCTCTAATCTAAAAGACGTCTAGTTTATTCATTTTTTTCTATTTTATTTATTTAGTTACATTACTCGGTTTAAATAGCCTTTAATTTAAATCGGGTTGTGACAATTTTAGTCCAGTCACTCCAAAGTTGGGTATAAGATGTGTTTTCTTAAGTTTTGGTTAAAAGTTTGTATTCCTTATCTCTAAGGGGGTATATGGGTGTATTTCCACCCTGATTAATGTAGGGTTTACAAGTTTATTTTATTTGAAGAAAGTAATGGCTCAGTCTTCTGATTTCAGTTTCTTGACCTTCTGTTTGTTTAACCACTGTGAGCTTTTCTTTTGAGCATTTACAGATTCTTGCTCATGATTTAACTAATATGTTTGAGATAATGTACGGTTGTGCTATGAAACATATTGCAGATTTGAATTTAAGAACTTCCATTTGAAACATATACAACTGTAAACTGCAGTAGAGCTTAGGAGTTATTTCATGGTTTTATTCATTGATTTCCTTGTGCTTAAGGTACATACGTATGTGCATCTATCTAGGAAAAGTTTAGGACATAGATGAATTCTTACTTTTCTTATGTTTGGATTTAGGTGTGGATTTTCAGAATGCCTCTGGTCTTTTATGCCTTCTTCTTTCTCTGCTTTTTCTTCAAGTGTTCTGCATCTTTCTTCTCCACCTTAGCTTAATTTCTTTGAGATTGTATTTGGTGTGTGTTGCAGGAAAATGATTGTATTTTGTACAAAATGAAAATGATAATGGAATTGGGATGGTGATAAAAGAGTTGTCTTTGGCTGCTACCGTAGCCTTTGATTCTGCATATGGATTGTAGAAATTTGGGGAGGCATTTTGTTGTACTATTTTTTGATTTTTTTTGCAGATTTTGGAGGATTTGATCATACCTCCTCACACCTTGTGCAAAATTGTGTAGAGATTTGAAATTATTTGTGTTAGAAAGTTTGATTTCTTGTTTATCAAATAAATGTGTGTACCAAACAAGGAGAAAGAGAATTCCTTGTAAGTGATTCTCTTACATTGTTGAACCAAACACTCAATAAAACTAACTTTTATTGTTTCCATTCCCTTATTTGACTTGATTTCATTCCCTTTCCGTTTCCTAACTTGAACCAAACGAGCACTAATTAGGATTCTACATGATAACTTTTTATAAAATGAAATAATAATCAAACAATGTAAACACTAATTAGTACTCTGTATTATGTTCCTTGATAGACACAGATAACATTATCAAACAACTCATTCGATTTTCAGTCCATCCTATCAGGTTCGGGATATTTTCGATTCCAATCGATCAGGCTAAATTATTTTTTAGTTAAAATATTTTGATCATAACCCTACTTCAATTTTCAGGTGGCCCTTTGGCCAAGAAGTTTTCGAAATACTTTTAGTATGTATAGACTAATAATCAAATTAATGCTGTAAACATTAACTAGTACTTTCTGTGATAGCCACACATAAAACAACTCATTCGATCAGACAACCCATTCGATTCTAAGTTCATCCTATTGGGCTTGAGCTATTTTCGGTTCGAGTCTAACTTTATTCTGTTGAATATAAATAGAGTATAACTACTCAATAAATATAACACCGCATTAAATTATTTTTCTAATAAAATTTAATCCGATTTTGCAATACCTTTTTTATAATAAATTATCATAATACTATCATTTTAAGAATATATATATATATATATATATATAATATTGTTTTTATATTTTATTTATAAAATATACTCCATCCGTCCATCTGTTGATACTAATATTATATTGGGGCGTCCACCATCTCTTGACATGTTCGATTTTGAGATGTAGGCCCTACAATCACTTTAACACTTTATCACTCTACTTTTTAACACTTTAATTGTAATACCCGGTAATTTATTTAGTTTAATTAATGGAGGTCAGAGATTATTATGAAAATAATAATCTATAATAGTGTATAGCAAGAGAAAATATTGAG
Source organism: Mentha longifolia (assembly GCA_001642375.2). Lineage (NCBI taxonomy): Eukaryota > Viridiplantae > Streptophyta > Magnoliopsida > Lamiales > Lamiaceae > Mentha > Mentha longifolia. The sequence continues at coordinate 20,529,165 of CM038113.1, read as the reverse complement.
ATAATGAAAAAGACAAAGATTAAAATGAGAATCTTTGATAATATAAAGATTTTTGAAGAATTAGTTCTAGTTTCAGTTTCTACGACTTGAAACGAGATGTTGAGGAAATATACTATATTTAATTATATAGTAGAATAATTATTTGAAGTTAGTGGGATTTTTAGTTAATTCTCGAAGGCGGAAGTTATTACGAATTTTAATCGTATTTATTCTCCATTTAAATTTCTACTATTGAGATATATAATACTAAGTCTTGTAATTTTTAGGACTTGAAGTGTGTGTTATGGGAAGATTAGTTATCTTGAAGATTAAAGATTTAAGGATTTGGGAATTATGTTAAGGGATGGTGATAAGTTTATTAGCTAATAAGATTAATAAATAAATAAATAAATAAAAAAAAGAGGAAATGAAATGGGGGAATTAAGGGGGGACAGCCGGGCCTCTCTTTCCTTCTGTCCCTTATTCTATTTCTTCTACTTTCCTCCCTCTCACTCACGATGCACACCCAGCACACACATACTCCATTTTCGCACACACATACCTCCAATTTTTCACGCCTTTGAAGCTGTCGCAAATCAAGAAAAGAAAATAGCTAGAAGCCTTAGTTCAGAGTTAATAATTGAGGTAAGCTCCTTTAGTTAACTCTTATGCTTTAAAAAATAAAAAAAATAAAAAAAGATTTGAAGAATTAGCAAACCCGCTTAGGATTATACGATTTCAATTTTTAGTTTCCGGGATATATACATGTTCTAGAATGATTATTAAGGAGTTAGTTTAAGAGAAACCTATCTTATTTTCAAGAATCTGAAAATTCGAATTGGTGAAGGGAGTTTGGGGATTTTCGATTTCGGATTTTGATTTGAGGAAGTGAGCTTGATTATGAGTTTATATGATTGTAAGAAGCATGAGTTTAATTTGTGAGAATAATTAAAGTTTAATTTCAGGATTTTTAAAATTGGTGTTCTTGATGAAACTGGGGATTTGTTATTTCGATTTTATTTCATAAAATTGATGATGGGGATATGAAATTGACATTATATGATGCTTAAAATGAATTTTTGAAAAGTTTTTGGAGCAACCCTATGTCAAAAACGAAAATGATGCATTAAAATAGATTGGGCATTTTTGTTCTTGATGTCATATAATTAGATTGGTGGAGGGAATAATGTGATATGTATATTATTTGATGCTTATTTTGAAATTCTGAAAATTGTTGGAACCCTATGAGGGCTGAATTCAAAATTTAAGTTTAGAATAATTGGAGGTTTTAAGTGTTTAAGTGTTAGTTGTTTATAATGAAACTTGAAAAGTATTTTCTACTTCATTTTAAGCTTATTGTGAATTTATTGGAATTTATAGAAAGGTTTTGTGAACTTTTCAATTTATCTATTATTTTCCAACTCTGATTGTAGTTGAGTTTGGAATGATCGAGTATGAGAAACGAGCTTATAAATAAGTTTGATTATCAATTATAAGTTATAGAAATTATTTCTAAAAATTTTAAACTTTATGATCGAGAACTAATCAAGCTTGAGGAATGATGGGAACCAATATATATACATATATATGCTATAGTTTTATATGACTCCTACTAGGATTGAAGATAGGTAAGATATGTTAAAACTCTCCTATCGTAGGAATTCTCGATAAAGTGTGGTTGATGTTAAGATTATAGAGAGATGTTTAGAGAATAAGATAAGTTAACTAGAGAGGGTTATTTCCTATATAATTTCTTTCCTTTTTCACTTTTATTTATTCCTTCGTTTTAATGAAGGAACGAGCATAAACTTGAGGATTGGAAATAACTGAGGAAAGAAGAGTAGTAGGAAAAGGCTAGCCGGAGTCAGGTGGGCTTTCTAACTAATAAAGATGCGATGCATAAGTATATGAAGCATGGTGTTTTGAGAAAATGATTAACTTGCCAATGTTTGAGTTTTGTATGATCATCTACTTGATGGAAGACGAATTCGGTCATGTGATTTGCATGATTTGTGTACACCGAAGTGATTGTGAGCCGTCCTTTCGGTCGGCCGGTCAATGTGTTTGAGAAGGAGGCCTACTTCTCAACACGCTATATGATGTTGTAGATGTTTTTCATACATAATATTTGACTGCAGTCATTAATGTTTGATGATGAGGAAACTAAATAATATTTTAGCATGCCTTGTGTTATTTAAAGTAAATCACTCGTGACATGTTTATCGAGGCAAGTTTAATCTATAGCTTTAATAAGCAACTTTCAATGTTTTGGGCACATGTTCACTGAGTACTTTGTACTCAGCTCTGCATGTTATTTCTAAAATGTGCAGGCAAAGTTGGGATGAAGATGGGAGTGTGCCGAACAAAGCTTTTGTTGTCATTTTATGAAGTGTCTTCTTATAGATATGACAATGTCAGTAGTTCGAGTTCTAGGATATATGTCTGCATACAAGTAATCCCTTGTGATGATCTATTCCGCTGCAATACTCTGATGTTATTGTTGATGTTTTGATGAACATGAAGTTGAAAGTTGTTATTTTCACCTGAACTCCGAGATAACTTTACTTATTCCATTGGAAGTTATCTATTATTGAAAATGTATAAACATTTATTATTTCTAGATGACTTTTAATTATTATTGAAAAGTTATCTTAAGATTTTGATTATCCTTGATTCGAATTATCGAGCCCTTGAATGATCCTCTCTAGCTTGTTATAAATGGGCAGGTATTATTTCAAATAATTTTAGTTGTCCCTTGAGATAAACGTTGATCTGATCATTTTGGAATTGTTGTTGAGAACAATGTCCTTCCTTTTGGTTCATTTGATGAAGTAACTAAATATATCTTGAATATTCAGGACATGGTTCATTTCTCTTTTCTTGATCAATAGTGATGATTTAGGACAAGATATAAGTTATCGTTCGAATCTTAGTAAATGCCCATTCCTTCATTCTCTAATCTAAAAGACGTTTAGTTTTTATTCATTTTTCTATTTTATTTATTTAGTCACATTACTCGGTTTAAATAGCCTTTAATTTAAATCGGGCTGTGAAATTAATACTTCAATACAATAAAAATATTAGATGGACCTATAATTATTTCATTTTAACACTTTAACACTTTAATTTATTAATCTATCCATATATAAAAACAAAATGATTTGGTAGTTACTTTTTACCATCAATTTTTACAGTTTTTTTTTCTTTATACAGTTATTTTTTGTACAGTTTTTCTTCTTCACAGCCAACTTTTACAGTTTTTTTTTTTTTTTTTCCTTCTTCTGTGTATTACGTGCATAAGTTGAAATTATTTTTACAGTTTTTCTTCTTCGTGAGTATACTACTTCCAAACAACCACAAATTATATACTCCATATTTCTTTCCACGCAAGTTTGAGCGTCGGCGGTAAGATACGCTAGCTCAAATTCCGTTGGCAAAGGTATCTAAATTTCTTTTGCGAGTCATTTGGTGCATACAATTCGTCTATGATTTAATCACGCTAAAGTACAGATTTTGTATCAATATCCATGAATTTGCTTTACATTGTATATGTTTTATACAAGATTCCGTTCAGATACAATACAAATAAATCGAATTTGATACCCTTGTACAAAATCAAAGAGTTCGAACATCACCCCTTTTCAAAATAATGTGAAATGCTATGTTTTTCAAGGCACTGGAAATGAGAAACATATGTTTATGGTCATTTGCCTCGTGCACTTTGTTAAAGTTTAAGCTATGACTTTTTTTTTTTTTTTTTAATTTTAATTTTGTATGTTTATTCATTCACTTCATTAATTAAATCTTTTTTCTTTTAATTTTGTACCGATTGGGTCTGGATCATTCTAAGAGAACCCTTGTTCGCTGTTTTTTTATCACGCTGCAAGTGCACATGTGTAATAGTATAGAAACAAGGTCGCATCCACGGAGACTGAATTTTCCTAGTAATTATTTAACCTATAAACTCGACTCTATTGAGACTAATCAATATTTGAGAATTTTTATTAATTCTAATAAAAGCAAATAACATAAATATGTAAATAAAATCAAAGCCAGACATCAGGGTTCAATTTCAATGAACAATTTAACACTCGACTCCTATTTATCTAATTACTATTTATTCTCTTATGAAGCAATCACTTATTTAGCCTAATCAACATTTTGGGTACAATTAAACCTTAAGTTAACATGCAATAGAACATGCAACTAAAACCAATGAATAATAAAAAGGTGATCTCTAAGTAACAATTAAACATGCAACTTGCAACAGAACCAAAGATTAAACACTCGCACGTTACGTTCAAACCTTTTGGGCGTTAATTCCTAACATGTCCTATGTTCCCTTGTTCTAATTCTAATTCTCCCCTCTCGGATCTCGAATTAAAACCAATGAATAGTAAAAAGGTGATCAATCAATTTATTATCAATAAGCACAAGAACATAAGAAAAAGAAGAATAAAGATGCAATTAGATAAACAAGATTCAAGTTCACAAATTGTTCATCTACTTTCTACCCTAGAATAACCAAACTAGCCACACATAATCATGGCATAACAATCTAAAGAAGAAATCATAAAACAATAAAAACTCTAGGAAGTTCGATGTTTCTCTCTTCAAACCCTTGCTCTTGTTTTTCCTCCAAAAAGTCATGATTTTCGTTCTAAGGGTTTAGATATATATAGAGGAGGAAGTGTTGGTGTTAGAATGGGCTTAGGAATCAAAAAGCTCATAAAAATCTAAGAAAACGCGCGTTGGCACGCAGGCGTGCCTAGGTGGTGCCCGGGTGGCGCCTGGTGCCGAGTTTGGACAATTTTCTGTGATGGTTGCGCCCGGGTAGCGCCCAGGTAGCTCCCCGGTCGCGCCCACTTGCATCCTGCGCGCGACGTTTTTGTTTTGACTCGTTCTCTCTCGTTTCAACTCTGATTTTTGATCTGTTTGTTGCTATGAACTCCTATCGAACTGAACTTCATTCCTATGATGACCAATATGCCAAATATTCTCACCATATTTCTGCAAATTCAACCAAACAACGAGCATGTATCACATTTCACAAGAAAATGCAATTTAAGCATAAAACCTTTAGAAACATGATTTTCTCTTTCTAAATGAACGCTCAACAACGTTATAAATCATAGAAAAACCATATTTATCAGAACCCAACTCAATATCGCATGTCCCTTGCTCATCTACCGCCTTTATAGGTAATACAAAAGTTGAAACTGGAGAGGATTTCCAAGTGTCTTATATTAAAAACCTTTTTCCTTTTTATTTCAAAAATATATATATTTTTCATGAAACGTGTTAAATTATTTTTATATTTTACACACCTACGAATACTATATATATAGTAATATTTATCTTTTTAAATACACCATTTTTGTATTTATTCTAATCTGCACACCACCTTTGAAAGTTACTCGTCACTTCTTTTTTTTTTTTCGGATTTGCCCATCAAATGACTTCAAATGTGATGTACGGGCAAATAACTCCAAAACACAGCTTTAGTTTGTTAATTCATTGCAATTACTTATTTAAGCATAAGGTTTGGTGCACTAAGGGTTACCGTGCATCACACGAGAGGACGGACTAGTATATCATCAAAACACATTAAATCTCTTCTACCCAACCATCTAACTATTAGACTATGTTTATCAGTGACTATCTCTTCTACCCAACCATCCAACTTTCATAGTATTAAATTATTTTTTTATTTTATAAATTTATTATTCCTCCCAGCCCAACCATACCTATTTTGAATGGTTTATCCATGACCACTTCAACCACCCAACCACAATACTATATATTACTCCCTCCTCTCAGTTCAATTGTCTCATACTTTGAATATATGTAAGATATATAATAATAAAATGAGACAATATATTCAAAGTATGCGACAATTGAACTGAGACGGAGGGAGTATTATTTTATATAATTTTTAATAATAAATTAATATTTTATGTGTAATAAAAATTTATTAAAAGTTACAATCATAACAAAAATAAAAAAGAACTTCAAGAAATACAAACTAATATGATAGGGTATTCACAAAACAATACATATACGAATTTTTATTGTCCAAATAATTATGGCAAATTTGGTCTTAATTTAAAGAGAAAAAGAAAATATGAATTTTGCTGTAATTTATTTTTTTGAAAATAATTACGTAGCTACCAATATATTTTTGAAAATCTTTTAGTATGAATCGATATCTATAATCATCAAGTTTTTGTAACAAAAGGTATATTTTGAATTTAAAATACCTGAGAATATGTTAAACACAAAATCGATTTTGAGGTGGCTCATTAGCCAATAAATTTTTCAAATTCTTTTAGTATGTATTGATAGCTATAATTGTTAAATTTTTGTAACAAAAGTGTATATTTTTAATTTAAGACACTTCACAATAAATTAGAAATAAAATGAGAATTGTTTCAGCAAATTATCATAATACTACTATTTTAATAAATATGCAATAAAATGATACCCCGTCGAATTTCGATGGGATACAAACTAGTTAGATAAAAATATATATCCTATATAGATATATAGGATACCAATAATTTTAGTATTAGTGGACGGAGGGAGTATTACAAAGTGATACCCCTCTTGAATTTTAGTGATACAAATTAGTTATTATAATTATATAGGAATGTTCCTCTACCCATTATGGGACATACTTAATGTGCCAACGACTAATCTGGTAGTGTTGGGAACCCTTTGCAGTTTGATTTTGATGATATTTTTCGAAACCACACTTAATTTTATTTTACTCTCTTAGAGTTTAGGTTGATTAGAACGACCTACCCTGTCTTCTACAGGTCGACTCTACTATCTGTCTATAACAGGTTGATCACCCTGTAAAGGTAAGATCGTGTTCAACGATCTGACCTTTAGAGATCGACCTAACTTGTTGTTCTTAAGTCAACCTATCCTAGGAGTCTAGCTGTCCTGCCTTGAAGACTTCAAGATCGCTGGAGCTCTACAGATCAAAGGTCAAGCAGATTCACCTACATGAATCTGGACGACCTATCCTCTGGTACCTGTTGCCAGCTAGGATGAAATCTCCCAATGGCTAGAAGTGAGTCAGCAGTACTGCCTCTCTGCCATCACTGACTTTTCCAACGGCTAGAATTCAAAATTCAAAGCCTATAAATACCTCAAGCCTTATTTTAGAATCCTAACAGGAAATTCATTATCAAAGCCAAAACTCTGCAGAAATCTCGATCGATCAAAGTTCAACTTAGCACTCAAAACAAGACGATTTCCAAAGAGTTAAGTTCTCAAGATTTATGATTCTGGAATCCTTTGTTCTTAAGTATTCATTGATGCTTAAGAACATCTTTATTTCTTCACTTAAAAGTCTGTAAAGTCTGAAAGTGTTAGAAAGATTGTTAGATCTCTCAGTTGTTAGGTTTGGATTAACTTAGCAGTTTAGAGGTCTGGTGTGTTTAAAGCTTTGTAATCTCTGATTTAAGAGAAGTTTGTAAGGGTCACGACCCAAAACTCGTGTTTGGTTTTTGTCAAGATTAGACGGAGACTGAAACTGATTCTCAATCAGTATAAACAAGAGAGAAGTAAGGAATTTCAGCTACGACGGTAGCTAACATGGGCGTAGTGAAGTTTACCCGAACCAAGCTAAAAATTGACTGTCTATACCTCTCTCTCTCTCTACTCTACTTACAGTTGATCTTACTTCGTATTTACTAACCTGTATACATAACATTCAAACTCTTCATACAAACTTGTGATCTGTTTTTAAAGAAAAGATTTTTAAAGAGTAGCCAAACTCACTCACCAACTTCCGCACTGCACATACGATCTGTAAGCTCAACAGTGAACCTGGCTTTGCTTAACAGATTGTCCTCATCTGATACTAGTTGACCCGACGAGTCAATCTGGTCGTAGATTTATTTTGAAAGTCAAAACTATTGGCAATTGGTGTATTCCTCCCCCCATATACCAAATTACTCTTTCTGGGACCAACAAGTGGTATCAGAGCGGTGGATCTTTTGACCATCATCTCTGTATACTAAAAGTCTTTCGAACGCTTTTGGTCAAATTGGACTAGATTCAAGAAAAATCTTTTCATTCATTTTTTTACTACCTTTCATCATGACAGAATCATCTTTTGTCGAATACAAAAACTTAATTGCAAATGCTATCTAGGAAGCGAATGAAGTCAACTTCAGTGAGCAAACACTTTTTGCTGATGAAGTTGATGAAAATGATGATCTAGAAGAATGCTATCTGGATACCGCACCAAGGTCTGAGAATGCACATGTAATCTCTGACATTGAATCTGTATCTCTACTTGACAATAAAATTGCAGGTGAAGATTCAATCGAGATGGTATCTTGGGAAGAATTCAATCAGCAGATGAGTGATCACGAAAAGCTCTTAACCATGTTCAAAGAGCTGGTCATTGTCGGAAAAAGATTAGAAGATGAGGTTGAGAAATCAGCCTTAAGAGAAGAGCACTGGAAACACTTGGTGGAAGAAAGAGATAGAGAAATTCTTTCACTTTCAGCTAAAGTGACCGATCTAGGAACCTGACACGAAACTTTAATCGAGAAGAATTCTATACTACAGTAGAAAGTTGATAGAATGAATCGGGGAAAAGAAAAGCTGGATGAAATCCAGACAGTTCAAGAAAACCCCACCATCAAAACTGGATTAGGGTTTACAGGTCAACAGAAGAATCAGAGACGACCTGTTTGTGATAAAATACAGATTGTCCAATCCAAAGACAAATAGGTTGTGAATTATATTCAACAAACCCTACTAGACAAAAGGGTCAATCTGAAGAACCCAGTTCATCAACCACAAGCTATCTTGGTCAAGGAGCACAGAGTATCGAGCTCCAAAAGTCAACCTACTGACAAAACCACTATCCCTCTAAAGAAAAATGATCGACCTGCCACGACTAAAGGTCGATCTGGTATTAACAGGAAGCAGCAAGCTCCCAAACCTCAAAAGAAGCGACCTGTTTATCATAACTACTATGAGGAATGGCCACAACAACAGTACTATAGATATTAAGAACCATGGAATCATCAACAATGCTCCGAGCCATCCTATAATTCAACTATCATATGGCTCACTATGAATATTATGAGCAACCTGTCTATTAGGATCACTATCATTATGGTCAACAGCCCTACTATCAGTCCGGTTTTCTTGAAAACTCCTACTTCCATGACCCTCGGTATCTGTCCATAAATCAAGGAAGGTGGAGAAAGAAAAAGAAAACCAAAGCAACAACGAAGTCGCAGCTCTTCAACAACTCATCCAATCTCAAATGGGTAGTGAAGCGCAGATTGGAACAACCAAACGTTAAAGTCAACCTATCACTGAATCAGACTGATTCATCGACTGTGACTGCTTGAAGCACTCCCTGTTCTCATGAACATACGTCTTGAACATCTTCAGACGTAACGGTAACATGTATCACATCCGTTTTAATATTTTTTTTCATTCATCATCTAGATTCACTCTTGGCTAAGGAGTAAAATACTCTTCTAACTTAGTATCTCGTGAGATATATGGAAGAAAAATAAATTTTTCTTACCATCCTTGTACAGGCTTGATCATCACAGCGTGAACCTGTCATTCATAAGTACTTTCAAATGAGATCAGTTGGCACTGACGTAAGAGATTATGCCACGTAGGCAAGAGGAAGCTTGTGTGATAAGCCTAGACTAATCGCACTGAGCTGTCCTTCATCGGCTTAGAACTTAACCCAAAATTTCCACAGCCTACTATCTAAGTTAATTGTTTTCCAAGTAATTTCATCAGATCATTAAGGGATCAGATTCACTTCATCAGATTGTTGGGAACCCAATTTGAGTGATTTCATCAGATCGTTAAGGGATCAGATTCACTTCAAGCAATCTAATTCTCAATCTGACCCTCAGACTGTGGAACCTGAGTTTATTGAGTTTCAACAGTTGAGACAGCCAAAATTGAAAAAGAATCTTTTTCCATGCTGCATGCCAAGTGCGCTGTAACAGGTCATTTGAACATGTCTCACATTTCACATGTCGTGAATGATCAACTCTACCTCTCAGGAAATTTAATAGATTCACTGACCATGGATAGAAGATCAACAGTTCGCTGTGAATGTGAACCTACCAACAGATCCCATCTCTCTTTAGATAGATCATAAATTAAGGAGAAATGGTCAGCTCGACATAATAGATTGAGCCCGATCTGATCTGTACTGAACAGATCATGATCATACAGTTCAACCTTTTAAAGGCTAAATTTGCTCACTCAATCTGTTGAGTCAATCTGTTTGTCAAGAAAATAGATCATCAATTCAGGGGGAATGAGAGATTTCGTATCAATCTCTTGTGCTATATTTTCCTTTTATCTATAATTGTGCCATACTTAATCATCATTTATTTTCTGACACAAGTAGATTCTCTCAGAATCTTTTCTCCAATAATATGAAAAGTTTTACATTAAACGAGGGATTTATGTTAATCAGCCGACTGTTCAGTGAAAAGGCTAGGCGCGTGTAACGCACTCTCATTTTCACTCGCAGTCCACTCGCCCACTTTTCCGCCCACGACTGCACGTCAAACACGACTCACACAATCTCACCATCCATGATTAGTCACACTAATCTCAACCATCGATTTGAAACCCAATAAATATGTGATGTTGTGTTTATGGTTCACCATTCCTCACTTGTGCAAATTGTTCTTCATTATCTCTGCAACTTCTACGTATTCCTTGGATTTTCTACATCCCTCAAAATTTCTCTTCTCTCACTCTCTAAAATGGCTATAGAATTATCCTTTACACAACAAGCTGAAGAAATTAAGTCTAAAATCTTCTTCGAGAAAGTTGGCGTTCTCGACAACTTTGGGTACACCAGCCTTAATTCGATGTTCGAATTCATCACTCAGTGCAATGGGTTCTTCAACATCATCACTGCAAAGCCTTCTCACTTTCTCAAGAAGTACGTCGCTCAATTCTATTTCTCTCTTGCAGTAGTAGATGTTGGGGTTGATATACTGAAAAGCATACTTTATGCTTGTATTATTAACAATTTCTTCCTGGTTTTGGAAATAAATATTCTGTCATATGTTTTGCATATTAATTCGTGTTATGGTTATGCAAATAAATGTCCGGTACTATATATTATAGATAATATGGTGTGGGTGGTCGCACGGAAGATCATATTATCGGTTTCTTATATAGTTAAATGGTGTTCGCAACCGAAAGTAATCTTGGACAAATTACTTGTTAAGGTTGTAGTATAAGCTGGATAATAGTTGGTCTTGGCTATTAGCTTATACTAGTGCATACGATCAGAGTTGCACTGAACGGGATCGAGGTGAGATAAATCCTTTTATACTGACTTATTAAGGATCACATCTCGGACGATTATTATTTCTTAATTCTAGTTGTCATAATATTCAATTATGTATTTATAATTGTTATTACTTTGATTTACCATGAGTGAGAGTTATCGCAACTCAAAGAATCTCCGTATCTTGGGTAATAATATTATAAATAGGATAATTAATATTATAGCTAGAAATCGTGTCTCGGTGCGCCGAGTTGATGATGTCCCCTTGAGGCGTTCTAAGGATTATTATATCAAAACCCTGCAGGTGTATTAAGTTCCGATATAATAATAAGGTCGAACGGGTACACTCTCGGAATAAGATATTAATTAATTAGAGCAGTCAGTAGCTTAAATTAATTAATGGACATGCGATATCTTAAACACGGGAAATAATATAATTCAAAGAGGAGCCCGGTATGTAGTAATTTGGGAATGGACGGCGATGCAATATTATTTTACTATAGTGGAAAGGCTATAATATTAATATAATTAAATAGAGTATTCGGGGCCAGAGAATACTTGGATTATTTAATTATATTGGAAGGCCCAGTCCATGTCCTCCTCAAGATCCCTGGAGTAGCCCAACAGAGCATAGCCTGGCCCATTAGCGAAGGCCCTAACTTCTCCACCACTCCACTTCTTATATAAATAAGGGATAAGTGGAGAGTGAACGTACGTGATTTTCATTCCTCACAAATCTGAGAGAAGGGGGCGCCACTTCTGGGTAGTGCAGAGAAGATAGATTTTCGCCCACTCAAAATTTTTCTCGTTGCTAGGGAATACTCCAGAAGATCTCGGGGTTTACGATCAAGAGCTAGATCTCGTGTGCAGAGATATAGTGCGTGGAAGATCATTACCTCGACTCAGATTCCACCGGTGATTACGCAAACAGGTATATATATGATTTCTAGATCTGTTTCCGCTTTCAAGATCTGAATTCATATGTTAATAATTATTGTAATTAATTAAATCTACATCCGAGGGATCCCGGATCCAACAACTGGTATCAGAGCCAACTCGGCTCTGTAGATTTAATTATGAATAATTATTGGATTCATATTATTTGTATTGGATGCAATTGATTGTTTTTTGCAGAGATCCAATTATCATGGTTAATATGAATGTTTTGGTTTTAATAATTGTATTAAAATCAGCCTGTTTGTGGCTGCGTTGTAAACACACGAGGGTTGATCGTGTTAGAATAGGATTTTTTTTTCGATTGTAATTTCGATGTAAAATTTTCAATTCTTGTAATACGATTGTGCAACCATGATCGGAGGAAACCTCGGCGACCATGGCTGCAGATATGGAGGAAGCGGCGGACGTCCCATCGGACGTCAGACGGCTCACGGCGGCACTGCAACGGTAAAGAAATCGGCGATTAGGGTTTCGGCCCTATCGTGGCGATTTTGATTTGCCGGATGTTGCAGCAGCCCCGTCGGTTGTTCTCGACGATGAGGACGATGCTCCGGAGGTGCAGCAGCGACGGTGGGAGCGGTGGCAGCTGAAGACGATCATCTTCATCGCTGCTGTTTGGATCGGCGGCTGCAGCTAGGGTTTTTCGAAACCCTAGCGGATTGCAGCGGAACTAGTCGATTTCCACGCTCCCCTCGACGATGTTAGGAGCTGCTGCAGGTAGAAGGCAAGGCTGCTGGACGTAGACATGGGACGATGAAGGCAGCATGAGAAGTAGCAGCGGCTGTTGCTGCGTTTTACACAGCAGCGGAAGTTGCAGATTGCTTCCGGCTGTTTTCCGGTGAGTTCCCGGATGCACGTCCAGTGGGAGAAGCACTCAGCAATCTCCTCTCCAAGCTCGTGTGAAGACGATGGCAACGGTGGTGGCGGATGGCTGAAGACGGCGGTGAGAGCTGAGGAGGACGACGACTAGGGTTTCCGGAAGTTAGGGTTTTTCGAAACCCTAACGGGCCAAACCCTAAGCCCGATGGACCTTCTTCTCGGCCCGCAACTTCAGCTCAACGTCTTGTCTCAATTTTTCAAGCTCGTTCGAAGAATTTGAAGGCCATGATGATTGGATAATTATTTATTTAATTAATTATCTTGTGCTTAATTTTTCGATGTTTTGTGGATGGCATGTTGTTTAATTATTCGCGATTTTTAATTACATGCTATGCTTGAAAAATGAATTAAAACCTTGGTTTAAAAATGACTAAGTGGTATTATATTAATTTTAATTTTCGATTAATTCCGTATTTTTCTGAAAATTATTATTAATTCTAGCCTCCATAATTGGTTTAAAAATGAAATAATTAGCATTTGCTCACTGATCCGGGCGTATCCCTACGGAGGTGCTAATTATGGATTTCATTGGTTTAAACTTCATATGATAATATTGAAAAATAATTTCATATCGATATCACCTCCCTACGGTAGGGTTATTCTTATGAAATGGTATTTTTCGGAATATTAAATTATGGTATTTCACTTAGATGTGAATTTATTAATTATTTCCCGACGGAAAGGTAATTAATTAAATTTACATGGCTAGGAGTGACCGACTGTTAATTTCATCAATCATAAGGTGAAGGTTGATTGGATAATGAAATTAAAGGCGTAAAAACCTACTTATAGAGATTATTTGTAAACGTCCACCCTACGTGGCTTACATATAAAATCTTGAGGAGTCGGGGGTTGCATATTATATTGATTTAAGGTTTTACAATATAATGAATGCTTCGAAGTATATGACATTTACGTTATTTATTTTCAGCTACATTATGTATTTCAATCCACTTGCTTCAATTCTCAAAGAAAACAAACTCGAAGGTTCAAATTACCTTGATTGGAAGCGAAACTTGGATATTGTCCTTACTGCTGATGGACATAAATTTGTCCTTACTGAGGAATGCCCCCCTGAGCCAGCTGCAGGAGCCACGGCTGAACAACGTGAGGCTTATACCAGCTGGAAAAGGGCAGATGAGATGGCAAAATGCTACATACTGGCTTCAGTATCACCCATTTTGCAGCATCAACATCAGAATGTCGAAACTGCAGCTGGTATGATCCTAAGCCTTCACGAGATGTTTGGCCATCACGGTCGTCAGGCGCGTCAAAAGGCTATGAAGTCAATTTTGACGCTGAAAATGTCTGACGGGGAATCCGTGAAGGAACATGTTCTTAAGATGATTGGTCATCTTAATGAGCTGGAGGTTCTAGGTGCTGAAATCGATGCGGAATCGCAGGTCGATATCATCATAGAATCCCTTCCTAATTCATTCAACCTGTTTCGGCTGAACAACAACATGAATCCTAAGGATTACACGTTGGCCCAACTGATGAATGAGCTGGTGCAAGCTGAGACGGTGATCAAGTCTGAACCTCAGGCTCACAACACTACAGCTTCTACTTCTTCTAAGCCTAAGGGTAGATTTAGAAAGAAGAAGAAGCAGGGTAGTCAGAATCAAGGGGGTGGCAGTCAGAAAGGGAAGGGACCTCAAGGTGGCATTCAGAAGCCTAAAGGGAGGTGCTACCGTTGCGGGCAGAAAGGACACTACAAGGCGTCTTGTCCTCAAATGAGGACGGGCAGTGGCCAAGGTACATCTTATGCACTAGTAGTCAAAACTTGTTTAGCGGCTAGTTCTAACAACACTTGGGTTGTAGATACTGGAGCTACTGATCATGTATGTTTTGACTTGCAGGGGTTCAACCAAACCCGGCGGGTTAGTGCAGGGGAGATTACCGTCACCATGGGAAATGCTGCGAAAGTGGCGGTTTCTGCAGTGGGAGTTGTCAGTTTACCGTTTTTAATAAAACTTTGGTTTTAAGAGATGTTTTGTTAGTACCCCGGTTTTCGGAGGAACTTGATTTCGGTTTCCAAATTGTATTTGGATGGATATTTTGTTTCTTTCGGTTTTGGAAATGTTACTATTTATCGTAATGGTGATGTTATCTGTTCTGGTACTATGTCTAACAATCTCTATACCATAAACTGTACACATACTGCATTGAATAGCGCATTATCATATTCTAAGAAACGTAAGTTTTCTTCGAGTGTAAATCAAACACAACTCTGGCATCTGAGGCTTGGACACATCCACCTTAAGAGGATTCAAAGGTTGGTGAAAGATGGTCCTTTGGAAGAACTCCGAATGGAACCATTACCAACTTGCGAATCGTGCTTGCAAGGAAAGATGGTTAAAAGAAATTTTAAGTCCAAGGGAAACAGATCCGAGAAAGTGTTGGATTTGATTCACTTGGACGTGTGTGGTCCAATGTCGATTCAAGCTAGAGGTGGTGTTGAGTACTTCATTACTTTTATTGATGATTACTCAAGGTATGGATATGTTTATCTGATGAAACGGAAGTCTGAATCCTTTGAGAAATTCAAAGAATTTAAGGCGGAAGTTGAGAATCGTCATGAAAGAACTATCAAATCCCTTCGATCTGATCGAGGAGGGGAGTACCTCAGCGGTGAATTTTTGGAATACATGTCGAAAGCTGGGATTACTTCCCAGCTTACTGCTCCGGGGACGCCACAACAAAATGGCGTGGCGGAACGAAGAAATCGTACACTTATAGAAATGGTTCGATCAATGATGAGCTATTCAGAATTACCTACTTCGTTTTGGGGTTATGCATTAGAAACGGTAGCGTATGTTCTAAATTTGGTTCCTTCCAAATCGGTACCTAAGACTCCTTGGGAATTGTGGACTGGGCAAAAGCCTAGTCTGGAACATATTCGGATCTGGGGATGTCCAGCACATGTGCTGAATAAGGATGCTGATAAGTTGGAATCAAGAACTGAACTACGGTTTTTCGTGGGGTACCCTAAAGGCACGAGAGGTGGGATGTTTTATAGTCCTAGGGACCAAAAGATCGTTATTAGCACTAATACACAATTTTTGGAAGAGGATTATATGACTAATCATAAACCCATGAGTGAAGTCATTTTAGAAGAAATGAGGGACACTGAGACGTCTGAACCACCTGTATCAGATGTTACACCAAATACTGCACCTCGTGTTGACACTAACACTAACTCTCAAGTGGTGCCTCGTCGTAGTGGGAGAGTCATCGTCCAACCTGAAAGATGGTTGTGTTATGGGGAATCTTCGGATATCATAACTGGGGAAGATGACTTTGACCCATGGACGTACAAAGAGGCAATGCAAGAGAAAGATGCTCGGTTTTGGCAAGATGCTATGGATTCGGAAATCCAATCCATGCATGATAACGATGTGTACGATATTGTAGAAGCTCCCCAAGGCGTTAAGCCGGTTGGGTATAAGTGGGTCTACAAACGTAAGAGAGGAGCTGACGGGAAGGTTGAAACCTTCAAGGCTAGACTTGTGGCGAAAGGTTTTACCCAAAAAGAAGGAATTGATTACGATGAAACCTTCTCGCCTGTTGTCATGCTTAAGTCAATCCGGATTCTCTTAGCCATTGCGGCGCACATGGATTTGGAAATATGGCAAATGGATGTCAAGACTGTTTTTCTGAATGACAATCTTGATAAACCCATTTATATGAAACAATCAAAGGGTTATGTTGCCGAAGGAAAAAAGCATCTTGTATGCAAGCTTAAGCGATTCATTTATGGTCTTAAGCAAGCATCTCGTTCTTGGAACACACGGTTTGATGAGGTAATCCAGTCATATGGATTCATCCAGTGTGATTATGAGAGTTGTGTGTAAAGAAAGTGCAACGGAAACGACTTGGTGTTTCTGATACTGTATGTTGATGACATACTCCTAATTGGAAACAACGTGGAGACGTTATTGGACATACGGATGTGGTTGTCCAAGCAATTCAAAATGAAGGACTTGGGAGAAGCTGGTCACATTCTTGGGATAAAGATCTTTAGAGATCGTAAGAAGAGGATGTTGTGCCTATCTCAAGTAGCCTACATTGATACTGTGGTAAAGCGGTTTAGCATGGAAAATGCTAAGAAAGGTTTCTTACCTTTCAGGCATGCAATACATCTATCTAAGGCTATGTGTCCTAAAACACAGAAAGAGATAGATGAAATGAAGGCAGTTCCTTATGCATCTGCAGTAGGAAGCCTCATGTATGCTATGCTTTGCACCAGGCCCGATATCTGTTATGCCGTTGGCATGGTTTCTAGATATCAGTCTAACCCTGGCAGGGAATACTGGACTGCTGTGAAGAATATAATCAAGTATCTGAAAAGGACTAGGGATTATATGTTGGTCTTCCAGTCTGACAGTCTAATTCCTTTGGGTTATACGGATTATGATTTCCAATCGGATAGGGATGAGAGGAAATCTACCACTAGGTATGTCTTTACGTTGGGAGGTGGAGCCATACATTGGAGGAGCATAAAGCAGAAATGCATTGCGGATTCCACCATGGAAGCTGAGTACGTCGCAGCCGCAGAAGCGGCTAAGGACGCTGTATGGTTCCGGAACTTCATGATGGATCTGGATGTGGTTCCTAATTTGCCTCAGGCGATCACAATTTATTGTGACAATTCTGGTGCAGTTGCAAATTCGAAAGAACCAAGATCTCATCAGGCCAGTAAACACATAGACCGGAAGTACCATATCATACGTGATTACGTAAAGAGAGAGGTGGTAGTTGTGTCAAAGATTGCATCTGAGGATAACCTTGCTGATCCATTCACGAAAGCACTTCCTACAAAGGATTTCGTGAGGCATGTGGAGGGCTTGGGAGTCAGATGTATGACAGCATTGCTTTGAGTATCAGTGGGAGAAATTGTAATGTAGTAGTAGTATACTTGAAAGCATGCTTTTGAGTATAAGTGGGAGATTGTTGGGGTTGATATACTGAAAAGCATACTTTATGCTTGTATTATTAACAATTTCTTCCTGGTTTTGGAAATAAATATTCTGTCATATGTTTTGCATATTAATTCGTGTTATGGTTATGCAAATAAATGTCCGGTACTATATATTATAGATAATATGGTGTGGGTGGTCGCACGGAAGATCATATTATCGGTTTCTTATATAGTTAAATGGTGTTCGCAACCGAAAGTAATCTTGGACAAATTACTTGTTAAGGTTGTAGTATAAGCTGGATAATAGTTGGTCTTGGCTATTAGCTTATACTAGTGCATACGATCAGAGTTGCACTGAACGGGATCGAGGTGAGATAAATCCTTTTATACTGACTTATTAAGGATCACATCTCGGACGATTATTATTTCTTAATTCTAGTTGTCATAATATTCAATTATGTATTTATAATTGTTATTACTTTGATTTACCATGAGTGAGAGTTATCGCAACTCAAAGAATCTCCGTATCTTGGGTAATAATATTATAAATAGGATAATTAATATTATAGCTAGAAATCGTGTCTCGGTGCGCCGAGTTGATGATGTCCCCTTGAGGCGTTCTAAGGATTATTATATCAAAACCCTGCAGGTGTATTAAGTTCCGATATAATAATAAGGTCGAACGGGTACACTCTCGGAATAAGATATTAATTAATTAGAGCAGTCAGTAGCTTAAATTAATTAATGGACATGCGATATCTTAAACACGGGAAATAATATAATTCAAAGAGGAGCCCGGTATGTAGTAATTTGGGAATGGACGGCGATGCAATATTATTTTACTATAGTGGAAAGGCTATAATATTAATTTAATTAAATAGAGTATTCGGGGCCAGAGAATACTTGGATTATTTAATTATATTGGAAGGCCCAGTCCATGTCCTCCTCAAGATCCCTGGAGTAGCCCAACAGAGCATAGCCTGGCCCATTAGCGAAGGCCCTAACTTCTCCACCACTCCACTTCTTATATAAATAAGGGATAAGTGGAGAGTGAACGTACGTGATTTTCATTCCTCACAAATCTGAGAGAAGGGGGCGCCACTTCTGGGTAGTGCAGAGAAGATAGATTTTCACCCACTCGAAATTCTCCTCGTTGCTAGGGAATACTCCAGAAGATCTCGGGGTTTACGATCAAGAGCTAGATCTCGTGTGCAGAGATCTAGTGCGTGGAAGATCATTACCTCGACTCAGATTCCACCGGTGATTACGCAAACAGGTATATATATGATTTCTAGATCTGTTTCCGCTTTCAAGATCTGAATTCATATGTTAATAATTATTGTAATTAATTAAATCTACATCCGAGGGATCCCGGATCCGACAGTAGATGCCGATCCCTTAACGGCGACGGTTCGACTTCTACTCGAAGGAGAACCTGTTCAGAATGTTCCAACTCTACTGCTCATACTTCAAGCATTCAATCTTGTGGACACAGGATCTATCTGCAAGATTGAGGATATTCGTCATGCCGCCGTACAGAAAGTCTACAAGTAAGCCCTCATCGAACCAAAGGCATCGTACAATCTGTCGACCCTCAATCAAAGGCAACTAAAGCTGGAGTACCGAATTCTTTTTGAATTCGTACATAATGTACTCCTCTCCTACGCCGACTTTAATGAATCAATCACTTTGCCCAAGTTCAAGGTGATGTCAGTTGTGTTGGAGAAGTTAGACATTAATTGGGGTAGGCTGCTTGTCAACTTGTTTCTTGAGCAGGCTGCATTCATTTCCCACACTTTCCATGGAGATCGTTTGATGAAGATCAAAGCCAAACGAAACCTTCATCATGGGACAAAAATTAGCTTTTTACTGCTGAATCATCTCACCAATCGAGTTTAGTATCGCGTTGTTCCACTCCCCATGGAGCAGTTGGTACCGCACTCTCTGAGGCAGTTGGAGATGCTGCTTGGTGTTACCCCGCACCTGATCTCCAACTCGAGTGAAGCTGCTAAGGCATTGCTACTGGAAATGAAAGCCAACAAAGCAGGACCGGCCGAGGTTACTGCCACTGAAGAAGCTGGCCCATCTGGCTCTGACAGGAAAGGAAGAGGAAAGTCAACCCTCTCTCCTACCTCACCAAGTCCGGGAGGGTCACTCGCTCCCAAACCTCAGCTGCAGTTCGCTCACCTACACACTCTTCTTCACCTCCTGTCTCTCCGTTCCTAGCTGTCAAGCTGGAAGCTGGATCATCAACAGGTCAATCCGTATCTCTCCCCCTCCCCACCTGTCCAACAAAAGGAAGGACCATCTGCTGCCGCTCCATCCTCTTCATCCGTCAGCAATCATGCTGAAATTGAAGGACAAATCATGGCCTTTGTCAAGGCTGAGCTGCATACAATGTCCAGAAAACTCGATATCTTTGAGTGTTCTGACATTCGAAGACACAAGGTTGTCAATGAGAAGATTGACAAGGTGGACGCGATCCTCACTGCGGATCTTCAAGGGTTGAATGTCAAGTTCGATCAGTGCATCACATAACTGCAAGAAGATGTCACCGCCCTCTCCAAGGCCGCAGCTGAAGATGCTCTCAAGACCCTCGCTCCTGCAGTCCTTGCAGCTCATGATCTAGCCAAGACATCTGATGTCTCGGCTCTTAAGATTCACTGCAAAGACTATGTAGATCAACAGGTCGAGACTCTTAGAGCTGAGAATGCAAAATTCTGAGAGTTCATCAGAACTCATTTTGACAACGTCAAAAAGGGTGATGATGGCAAAATCTTGGTAGAGAAGAAAAACCCGAAGGATCATGCAGGCTCGTCATGCAGAGGAGATTGACAAACAAGAGCACTAAGGATTGAGAAAATTCTATCAATAAGATGGTCTACAGCTTACAAGGAAGAGATAATCCAGGATCTCTATAACAAGAGACTATCTGTAATCTCAATATCTGACAATCCTGAGAAAAGTAAGTGATTAACACGTATTTTATATGCATTTCAAGTGTATTTTACATGTGTT
Organism: Mentha longifolia; assembly: GCA_001642375.2. Classification (NCBI taxonomy): domain Eukaryota; kingdom Viridiplantae; phylum Streptophyta; class Magnoliopsida; order Lamiales; family Lamiaceae; genus Mentha; species Mentha longifolia. The sequence goes on along the minus strand of CM038113.1, from coordinate 20,508,091 downwards.
TGAGTCTCGATTTATGTGCTTAAATATTAGAAATGATAGGGTTTCTTAACTTGTAGCATACTTTATACTTTTCTCATTTTCTCTCAGTTTTCGATCTATTTTTGTATTGGAAAGAGCATTCAAGTAGCTAAGGATCAAGATCCGGAAATGAGGAAGAAACGAGCTTAATTAGAGTGAAATTTATGTTTAAAAATGTGGAATTTCAAGTTATATAGCTAGGGTTTCACTAGTTTTATTTCATTTATATTTTCCTCGTTCTCTCGAGTCTTTTTATACTTTTTGCAGGAACAATGAAGAACTTATTTGGCCAATTGAACTATTCCAGGTCGAAGAGGAGTTTGTTAGGAAGCCATAGCAAAAAGCGGATCGAGATTCTGAGTTCGGACGAGGGAGAACGAGCCAAAATAAAATTGTTGCGAAGCGGGAGCAACATGGGCGCGACCACACGCGCGACCGCTTCAGAAGCTGCCCCCGGTCGCACGACAATGAAGAAAAGTTGACCTTGGGAGCGCGACCTCCGGGAGCGGGCGCGCCGCCCCAGTTTTTTCCTCTGAAAATTCGATATTTCTCCCCATTTTCTATCTTTTTCTAATTATGTTTTGACCCCCACTCAATATAATGATATAAATAGGATATTATACTTCATTTGGGGGAACTTTTTCATCTTTAATTCACCTTAGAACCCTAATTACATTTCATACTTTCTACATTAATAGTTTGATCAATTGATGGTGATTTAGCTTGAAGATTTGATGATCCTTCCACTATTTTGTTCCTTATTGAAATCTCTATCTTTTGATTATAGTTTTATGCATTTTCTATGGTTTATTTTTCTTAATCATGTCTAGCTAGTTCTCTTTGTGATTCCAATTATATGTAGATTAGGGATAAGTGATGGAATTAGCTCTAATTATGAATTTACCTTCTAATTTCATGTTCATTTCTCTTGGGGCTATGTTTTATTATGTAATTGTGATTGATCACCATAGTTGCATATCAAGTGTTTGATCTAATGCTTAGGAGGCTTAGATTAAATGCTAGGATCAAGAGATTTGCATGCTAAAGAATAGTAGGGCTAAGGAACTCCATAAGCTATTGGGAGTTAATGAATTGCTTGATATCTTAGTAGGAGTCATGCCTTTCATTAATCTACTTGATTTCATCACAATGAGAGTTGAGTGAATCATACTTAGGAGGTTTCCCATATGAAATTGGATTAAAATGGCTAATTCTAGTTAGAGTGTTACATCCCTATCACCTAGACCTAATTGAAGTATAATTGGAGTCACTTTCATTTCCTATTGAATTTTATATCATTTGATATTTGTTGCTTGTTTAGTTATGTCCTAAGTTTGTTAATTATTTTCCTTTTGTTACTAGTTAATCAAAAACCTAAAAACATGTTAGTTGGTAGCTTGGATAGTAGTTAGATAACTAGGTTACTACTTGAAATTCTTACGTCCTAGCATTCCTTGTGGATTCGACTCGATTATACTCAATCGATTATCATTGCATCCTCTACCCTCAAAAAGTAGAGCGATCAATTTTTGGCGCCGTTGCCGGGGAATGTTTAGTTTGAGTTTCAATAGTCGATTTGGTTATTGAGTTACTAATTCAAGCATTGTTTTCTTTTGATTTTTGTTTTTGTAGGTTTATGCACACAAGATCCAAGGGAAGACTAGTTCAACCTTTGATCTTGGAATTCGAAAGAAGGCATAGAAGAAGGAATTTTATTAAAGAACAAGAAATGGCTAACAATCAAGATTATGAGGCTCTTAGGAAGGAATTAGAAGATATGCGAGCTTGGAAAGATGAGCAAGAAATGAGGGCTCAAGAAGCTCAACAACCTCCACTCAACCAAATGTTTGAATCTCCCACGGATCAATTTCAAGGAGGAGCATGGGGACCTCGTGTCAATGCAAATAATTTTGAGATAAGGACCGGCCTCATCCAAATGGTCCAATCGGAACAATTTGGGGGAGACCCGATGAAGATCCTAATGCTCATTTGAGCACATTTCTTGAGATATGTGATACGGTGAAGTATAATGGAGTCCCGGAAGATGCTATAAGGATGAAGCTCTTCAACTTTTCATTGAGGGATCGAGCTAAAGAATGGTTCAAGAGCTTTGATAAGAGTGAGATCACCACATGGGAGAGGTTGTGCAAAGCATTCCTTGCCAAGTACTTTCCACCTTCAAAGGCCCAAAAGCTTATTTCGGAGATTTCTCATTTCTCATAGCATGGTGATGAGACACTATTTGAGGCGTGGGAAAGGTATAGGGACTTGCTACGCAAGTGCCCTCAACACGGTTTTAGTGAAGCACAACAAATAGTAAATTTCTATAGTGGACGCTCTCCACACACAAGGAGCATAGTTGATGCAACTTCCGGTGGTTGCCTTGTGAACCGGAATGCTAAAGAAGCTTTGAGGATCATAGAGGAGATGGCGGCCAATAGTTATCAATGGCCAATGGAGAGAGGCCCTACAAAGAAGGTGAACTAGGTTCTTGAGGATGCAAGGTATGATGCTTTAACCTTGGAGCTTGCCAACTTGAAGAAAACATATGAAAATGAAAGGAAAGCTCACTCTAGAGGGACTTTGGAGTTCAATGGAGATGAAAATGGGAGTTATATTAATCAAAGTCCTTATGGCAATTACAACAAGCAAGGTTTTCAAGGACACCAAGGGGGATTTCAAGGCAATCAACAAGGTGGTTATTCATATGGTCAACAAGGAGGTTATCAAGCCTACAATCCTAACACTAGAAATTCTTCCAATCCCTCCTATGGAAATCCAAATAGTGCTCAAGTTCCACCTTCCGGATTCTCCGTCTATCAAGGGGTGCTTGAAGAACCTAAGAAGACATCCCCTACTCTTGAGCAAATTGTGCAACAAATGGCCAATCAACAAAGCTCATTCACCACTCAAATCGGCTAAAAGGTTAATGTATTGGAGAACACGGTGTCTTCTTTATCCAAGCAAGTCAAGATGATGGAAGGGAAAATTAGCCATATAGCTAACCAAATGGCATCTCAACACAAAGTCGAAGAATTTCCTAGTAACACTCAAGTGAATCCAAATCAACAATGCAACGCAATCCATGTGGTGAGTGAGGTATCTTCCAAACCCTCACAAGAGATCCAAGAGGACAAAAAGCCATATGTGCCATTTTATATGAGGAAAAAGTGGGGTGGTCAAAGCGTCCCTCCTTGGGATCCATCTCATGATCATACCCTTTATGAGAAGGAATGGACACTAAAGAGTTTCACTAATGATATATACTCCGTGACGGTCCCAGATTATTGGCCTCCTTTGGAAGACATTGAAAGCAAGTCGAAGGAAGAGATTCATGAATATCATAAAAGGATGAAGCTCAACAATGGAATTCCGGGATCGGAGGATAAGAATTTGATGGAAAGAAGAACAGGTGCTTATTATGTTTCGGAGATAAAGAAGTTACTTGGAGAAGAGAAGTTTAATGAGAAGGCAAAGTTCTACAAGAAACCACAAGGTACTTGATTAACACATATTTTAGCTGCATGTTGAGTGTTTTGGAATGTGTTTGAGTCTCGATTTATGTGCTTATATGTTAAAAATACTAGGGTTTCTTAACTCTTAGTACATTTTAGACTTTTCTCGTTTTTCTTGGTTTTCGATCCATTTTGGTAAGAATTGTAATAGTATTCATGTGGTTAAGGATTGAAGGCTGGAAACGAGGAAGAATTGAGCTTAATTAGGGTGAAACCTAGGTTTGAAATGTGGAATTTAAATCTATAGAGTTAGGGTTTCACTAGTTTGATTTCAATTATGTTTTTCTCATTCTCTCGAGTCTCTTTATGCTTTTTTCAGGGATAATGGAGAGTTCATTTGGGCCATTTGATCATTCCATGTTGAAGAGGGGTTCGTTGGGAGTCCATAGCAAAAAGCTGATTGAGAATCGGAGTTCGGACGAGGGAGAACGAGGCGAAACCATAGGGCTGCGCACGGAGAGGATCGCCGGCGGCCTGGCCAGACCGCCGGCCAGGTGGCTAGACTGCAGAGGAAACGGCAGCCTAAATGGCGGCCTGACCGGCAGCCTGCCAGACCGCCGGCCAGACCGCCGCCGTTCCTTCCCCCTTCACTTCTTGACCGAGTTAGCTCGTCTAACTCGGTCCAACTCGACCCAAACTTGATTTTCTATGTATTTAATCCTAGAATTCACCCCATTTGTGTATCTTTTCATATTTTTAATTCCCCAAGAACCCTAGAAACATTTCCCTTTTTCATTTTTAGTATTTTGAAGATTGTTGAAGCTACATTGGTTGGATTTGCAATTGGAGACCATCTTCTTCTTCCTTATTGAATTCTCTTTCTTTTAAGCATGATTTCAATTACTTTTTATGGTTTATTTTCCTTAATCATGTCTAGCTAGTTCTCTTTGTGATTTCAATTATATGTAGATTAGGATTAAGTGATTGGGTTTAGGCTTTAATTGTGAATTTACTTTCTAATTTCATGTTCATTTCTCTTGGGGCTATGTTTTATTATGTAATTGTGATTGATCACCATAGTTGCATACCAAGTGTTTAATCTAATGCTTAGGAGGCTTAGATTAGATGTTAGGATAAAGAGATTTGCATGCTAGAGTATAGTAGGGTTAAGGAACTCCATGAGCTATTGGGAGTTAATGAATTGCTTGATGTCTTAGTCGGAATTAGGCCTTTCATTAATCTACTTGTCTTCATTGCAATGAGAATTGAGTGAACCATAGTTAGGAGGTTTCCCACATGAAATTAGATTAAATTGGTTAATTCTAGTTAGAGTTCTAATCACCCATCACTTGAGCCTAATCGAAGTATAATTGGAATCACGTTTATTTCCTATTGATTTTATATCCTTTGCTTATTTGTTGCTTGTTTAGTTAAGTTTGGAGTTGATAATTACTTTTTGGTATCATTAGTTAATCAAAAACACAAAAATATGCTTGTCGGTAGCTAGAATAGTAGGTTTAGTAGCTAGGTTACTACTTGAGACTTGAGCGTCCTTGCATTCCTTGTGATTCGACTTGATTACTTAATCGATTATTATTGCTCTCTATCCTCACCCTAAAGTGAGGGCAGACCAATTTTTGGCGCCGTTGCCGGGGAATGCATAGTTTAAGTTTCAATAGTTGATTTGGTTATTGAATTACTAATTCAAGCATTTTTTTTCTTTTGATTTTTGTTTTGTAGGTGTATGCACACAAGGTCTAAAGGAAGACTTGTTCAACCTTTAATCTTGAACTTTGAAAGAAGACATAGAAGACGGAATTCTATTGAAGAACAAGACATGGCAAACAATCAAGATTATGAGGTTCTTAGGAAGGAACTTGAAGATATGAGAGCTTGGAGAGATGAGCAAGAAAGAAGGGCAAATGAGGCTCCACCACCTCCTCTCAACCATATGTTCCAACCTCCAACGGAACAATTCCAAGGAGGAGAGTGGGGGGACGATCAATGCCAACAATTTTGAACTCAAATCCAGACTTATTCAAATGGTGAAGAGTGAACAATTTGGTGGAAGTCCCACGGAGGATCCAAATGCCCATCTTAGCATGTTTCTTGATATGTGCGATGTACGGTCAAGTTAAATGGAGTGCTAAGTGATGTTATTCGTATGTGGATGTTTGGGTTTTCTCTATGGGATCGGGCCAAGGATTGGTACAAGGGATTGAACAAGGCCAACATTCATACATGGGATGACTTGTGCAAGGCCTTTCTTTCCAAATACTTTCCACCATCTAAAGCTCAAAAGCTCATCTCCGACATCTCACACTTCTCTCAACAAGGTGACGAGACCTTGTTTGAGGCATGGAAAAAATATAGAGAGTTATTAAAGAAGTGCCCTCAACATGGTTTCAACAAGGGACAATAAATCACCACATTCTATAGTGGCCTCACACGTCACACGAGAAGCATAGTGGATGCTACTTCCTGAGGATGCCTTGTGAATAGAAATGCAAAGGAAGCTCTAAGGATTCTTGAGGAAATGGCTTCTAATAGTTATCAATGGCCCATGGAGAGGGCTCCATCAAGAAGAGTTGTTTTTATTGATGATGAGAAGTATGATGCTCTAGCAATGGAAGTTGCTAATATGAAGAAGCAATACGAAGAAGAGAGGAAAGCTCAATCTCAAGCTCAAGTTCAAAGTGTTCATCAATATCAAGAGAACTTGGAGCTTAGTGGAAGTGAAGACTTGAATTTTGTTAACCAAAGGCAATATGGAAATTTCAACAAAGGAGGTTTCCAAGGTCAACAAGGAGGAAAATTCTTATGGGTATCAAGGAGGTTATCAATCATACAATCCCAACAATTGACCTCATCCTAACCTCTCTTATGGTAATCCTAACAATGCTCAATTGCCACCTCCCGGATTTTCGGTATCTCAAGGAGCTATTGAAGAACCAAAGAAGAATTCTCCATCAATGGAGCAAATGATGCAACAAATGTTGGCAAATCAAGCTCAAATGTCTTCTCAACAAGGAAATTTCATCACACAAACCGGGCAAAAGGTGAGTGCCTTGGAGAATTCACTTACATCTTTAACAAAGCAAGTGAAGATGATGGAGGGTCAAATAAGTCAAATGGCTAACCAAGCCACCAATCAACACACACCGGGAAAGTTTCCAAGCAACACGGAGATGAATCCTAAAGGGTGTAATGCTATCACCTTGAAGAGTGGAAGGGCTTATGAGAATGAAGCTACATCCAAGAGGAAAGAAGAGGAAGTTCTTGTTGAAGACATACCCTATGAAGAGTCTCCAACTATTGATGAAGAATCAAGGAAAGAAGTTCAAGGAGAAGCTCCTAGGGCGCTGCTAGTAGAGGCTCATCTTCCTACCAAGGATGTAATTACAAAGGCTCCATTCCCTCATCGTTTAGCCAAGCCTAAGGTTGATGAGAAGTTGATGAGATTCTTGGATATATTCAATAAGGTACAAATCAACATTCCTTTGCTTGATGCACTTCGTGATATACCCGGCTATGTGATGTTTTTGAAGGATGTCGTGGCTAAAAAGAGGAAGTTAGTGCGGTGATTCAAAGAAAATTGCCTTTGAAGAAGAAGGATCCCGGAAGCTTCACAATAGCATGTGTGATTGGAGGAAAAAAGTTTGGAAATGTCTTATGTGATCTAGGAGCTAGTATCAATTTGATGCCATTGTCTATCTTTAAGAGATTGGATATTGGAGAGATCAAACCTACATCTATTTTTCTTCAAATGGCCGATCGTTCTATATCATATGCTCAAGGAATTGTTGAAGATGTTTTGGTAAAAGTGGAGGGATTCATATTTCCCGTGGATTTCGTTGTTTTGGATATGCCGGAAGATGAGAGGATGCCTCTCATTTTTGGGCGTCCTTTCCTAGCAACCGGAAGAGCTCTTATTGATGTGCAAGACGGAAATCTCACTTTTAGAGTGAATGGAGAGACCCTCACTCTTTCAATCTTCGATGCAATGAAGCGAGGAGATGACTGAACTTATGAGGAGTGCAATGCAATTACCACTTTGCCTACATCTATGGCAAAAGACCTCACGGAGGAAATCATCTCCAATTCTTTCTATTCCTATTCCGATTTAGATGATGCTTGTGATGACTTATTGGAGTCCATTGCTTATTTGGAAGCAAATCAAGGATCATTGAAGGATGAGGTTCATTACCTTGACATCAACTAACCGGGGGAAAGTGGGAGTTCAACTAAGCAGGAATCTTCTTCAAGTGCCTCTCAAGAATTGAAACCTCTTCCCGATCATCTAAGGTATGCCTTTCTTGGTGGTAATGACTATTTTCCCGTTATAGTGTCACAACACTTGTCAGAGTCCGAATTGGACAAGTTGTTGAGAGTCCTTAGGGAGTTTAAAGATGTTATTAGTTGGTCTATTGATGATATCAAGGGTGTTTGTCCATCTATATGTACGCATCGTATTTTATTGGAAGATGATTGTCGTCCCAAGGTTCAACCTCAAAGGAGGTTGAATCCGGTTTTGCAAGAGGTGGTGAGAAAAGAGGTGTTGAAGTTATTAGATGTGGGAATGATCTACGCCATTTCGGATAGTGAATGGGTGAGTCCTACCCAAGTAGTTCCGAAGAAAGGAGGGATGACCGTGGTCAAGAATGAGAAGGAAGAAGTTATTGCTACAAGAGTTGCCACCGGATATAGAGTTTGCATTGATTATAGGGCTCTAAATGCAGCAACAAGGAAAGATCACTTTCCTTTGCCCTTTATTGATCAGATTTTGGATCGTTTGGCGGGCTATGAGTACTATTGCTTTCTTGACGGGTATTCCGGATACAATCAAATTGCCATATCCCCGGAGGATCAACACAAGACGGCCTTTACATGCCCCTATGGAGTATTTGCTTATAGGAGGATGTCTTTTGGGTTGTGTAATGCTCCGGCCACTTTCCAAAGGTGCATGATGTCTATTTTCAGAGGTTTGATTGAAAATATTATGGAGGTATTCATGGATGACTTCTCGGTTTTTGGGGAGAGTTTTGATTCTTGTTTGGATAATCTCACCAAAGTTTTGCAAAGATGTAATGACACTTCTCTTGTCTTGAATTGGGAAAAGTGCCACTTTATGGTTCGAGATGGAATTGTGCTTGGACATAAGGTCTCTAAAGATGGTTTGGAAGTTGATAGAGCCAAAATTGTCGCCATAGAGAAGCTTCCGCCTCCAACAAATGTGAAATCAATCCGAAGCTTCCTTGGTCACGCGGGGTTCTATAGAAGATTCATTGAAGGTTTTTCAAAAATTACCAAGCCACTTTGCAATCTCTTGCAAAAAGATGTGAAGTTTATCTTTGATGAAGAATGTTTGAAAGCCTTTGAGACATTGAAGAAAGCTCTCATCTCTACTCCTATTCTCATCAAGCCTAATTGGAGTGAATCTTTCATTCTAAAGTGTGATGCAAGTGATTATGCTTTAGGAGTGGTCTTGGGGCAAATGAAAGATAAGGTGTTTCGAGTCATTCATTATGCTAGTAGGACATTGGATAGTGCTCAAAAGAATTACACAACAACCGAGAGAGAATTCTTGGCCATTGTCTTTGCTTTTGACAAATTCTGGTCATATCTTGTTGGGAATCACACTATTGTCTATTCGGATCATATAGCTATATGACATCTCATGGCGAAGAAGGATGCAAAGCCTCGTTTGATTTGTTGGATCCTCCTTCTTCAAGAATTTGACATGGAGATTCGTGATAGAAAAGGGGTACATAATGTGCTAGCCGATCATTTGTCAAGGCTTGAAAAGCCGGTTGAAGGTGAAGATTTGAGATTGAGTATCAATGAATGTTTCCCGGATGAGAAGATTATGGTCTTGAAGTGTAAAGATTCTTGGTTCGCCGACTTTGCCAATTACCTTGTGCTTCGAGAATTGCCACCAAATCTCTCGGATTATCAAAAGGCCAAGTTCCTTAGAGATGTGAGGTTCTATTATTGGCAAGATCCGTATCTATGGAGGAGCCGATGGAATTATTCGTAGATGTGCTATGGACAATGAATGACTCAAGATTATTGGAGATTGTCATGAGGGACCGAATGGGGGTCATTTTGGGGCTAATCGTACTGCTTGGAAGGTTTTTCAAAGCGGATTCTATTGGCCTTCGATTTTTAAGGATTGCCAAACTTTTGTGAAGAGCTGTGATAGATGTCAAAGAATGGGGAATATCACAAGGAAAGATGAGATGCCTCAAAACATTATGATTGAGGTTGAGTTGTTTGATGTTTGGGGGATAGACTTTATGTGACCATTCCCTAATTCTTGTGGTTTTTCCTACATTCTTCTTGCTATTGAGTATGTTTCAAGATGGGTTGAAGCAATTCCTACTTCGACTAATGATTCCAAAGTTGTGATCAAGTTTTTAAAGAAGAATATTTTGACTCGGTTTGGAACTCCGAGGGCTTTGCTTAGTGATGGGGGGTCTCACTTCAATAACAAATGGTTGGGAAGTGTTCTCGCTAAGTATGGAGTGAAGCACAAGATTACATCTCCATACCATCCTCAAGCCAATGGTCAAGCCGAGCTTGCAAACCGGGAAATCAAGCAAATTTTGGAGAAGACAATCACTACTCGAAAGGATTGGGCAAATAAACTCAATGATGCTTTGTGGGCCTATCGAACCGCCTACAAAACCCCCATTGGTATGTCTCCATATCAACTTGTCTTTGGAAAGTCTTGTCACTTGCCTTTGGAGATTGAGCATAAGGCATTTTGGGCTATGAAGAGAATTAATCTTGAGTTTAAGGAGGCCGGAGTGAATAGGAAAAATCATCTTGTGGAATTGGATGAATGGAGAAACGAGGCTGATGAAAACTCTCGGATTTACAAGGAAAGAGCCAAGAAGTTTCATGATTTGGAGATTCGAAGCAATGTGATCATTCCGGGCGACGAGGTTCTTCTTTTTAACTCTCGTCTTCGTCTTTTCCCCGGAAAACTCAAATCAAGGTGGACCGGTCCTTACATTGTGAGTAGGAGTTTCAAGAATGGCACATTTGAACTTCTAAAGAATGATGGTTCTACCTTCGTTGTTAATGGACATCGACTTAAGCTCTATTTCAATTCGAAGAAGTTTAAGGAGGAGTCAACCATTCTTCTTAATGATGCTTGATCTTGGAGACTAAGTTGAGCTAACGACGTTAAACAAAGCGCTTGTTGAGAGGCACCTCAACACATATCCTTTTCTTTTTCGTTTTTGTGAGTTTTTATTTCATTTTTCAATTTTTGAGTTTGTTGCAATTTTCGTTTGATTTTTGAGAAAAACCATAAAAAATATAAAATGTTGAAAAAGAAAGTTGAAAAATGCTTAGGGAGAATGAAGGGAAAGTCGAGAAGGGCCCGGTGCTTCGAAAAAGGTCAAAAAAGGTCGAGAAACGCGTCGAAAGAAGGTCGGAAACCGGGTAAGAAGGGGCGTCGGCGGCTTGACCGGCGGCCTGCCAGACCGCCGGCCAGGTAGCTAAGGGCAGAGGAAACGGCGGTCTACACGGCAGCCTGACCGGCGACCTGCCAGACCGCCGGCCAGACCGCCGCCGGTCCTCCCCTCCCCCTATTTATTATTTTTGATTTTTTCACTCCCTTTTCTTCATTTTATGTTTTTCAAACCCTTTTTCAAGCATAAACATCACTTTCTCTCACTAAAACATTTGAAATTTCATGTTCTAATTACTCTCAAATCACTTTGAATCTTGTTAAGTCCTTCCATAGTCTCATTACCCATCCCATAAGCTACATTTTAAGCCCTAGAAATCACTTGTTCATTTACCCTAACCTAAAAAACGAAAATCTTATGTTCTTGTTCAAAGTTGTGAAGTTCTTCAAGTTTCCCCAAGAAAATGAGGTAAGATGTTCTACACCTTTGCTTTTATGGGATTTCTACACTCATTCTATGAATTGGTATGCATTTTGCCCATCATTTGTGATAGTTTGAATAGAATTCCTAGCTTAGGTTTTTCTTGAATTTTTGGGAGAAATTTTTGAATTTTTGAATTTTTGAATTTTGGGAATGAGCATGAATTGAATGGCATTAATTCTTGCATTTATGAATTGTGCTATATCTTTTTGATTTGAATATTCATGGAAATTTGTACTTCTTTCTACTTGAGCATTCATGACTAGGATTGAAGGAATTTGTATGAATTTTTCGAGAACATTGTAGGACTTCACATTTTGATACTTGTTTAAAATTCATTTTTTCTTTTCTTTTTGGGAGCATACATGTTCAAGGGAATCATGAGTTCATGAGAAAAGTTGCTTATAATATGAAAATTCTTAGTTTATCTTCTTGAAATTTATTTGGAATTTTTCATAATTTGTAGGAAGGAGTCTAGAGGAAAAGGAAAAGAAAAAGCAACAACTTCTAAGGATTTGATTGCTTCTCTTACAAACAAGAAGAGAAAGGATGCTTCCTACTCGTCATTCCAACCAAGAAGGGATCCTACAACACCGGAAGCTCATGATATTCGATTGGAAACATATGAGGAAAGGGATAAATCCGCCACTCTTGTGAAAAAGGGCATTATTCCAACAAGGTTTCCTTCAAAAGAGGTTTTGATGAAGATAGGGCTTTACGATAATGTAAAGTCACTTTTTGATAATATTGGTTGGGGACGTATCTTTGATGATACTATTGAGGATAGACAAACTTATGAAAAAGTTGTTCTTGAAGTTATGAGCACAGTGGAGGCCGAAAATATTCATCTCATGCAAGGTATTCAATTCCAATTGTTTGGTGAAAGACATGAAATGAGCTTGGAGGAGATAGATGATATTTTTGGAGTACCACATGTGGGTGATGTGTTGATAGAGCAAGCTTTCGAGCACTATTCCATTTGGAACAAGCTTGTACCGCTTTCCCCGGAAGGTTTCAAGTCGGGATATTCTAAATCAAATGAGGTGCGGAATCCGGTGTTAAGAATGGTGCTTAAAATCCTTGGCCACACAATTGTTGCAAGAAAGGAGAATACCTCGGTCAGGATCGATAATCTTTTCATTCTTCATGCTATTTTGACCAAGAGGAAGATAAGTTTTACACATCTCTTTATCCCTCAATTGTTGAAGCAAGCAAGAGTGAATTCCGGAAAGGTCAACATTGGAGGAATGCTTACTCCCATTGCCAAGTGGATCAAGGAAGATCTTGGTGGATACCCTCCATTGAAGGGAGCATATCTTATGGATTTCATGAAGTTAAGGTACTTGAGGTTTATCAACGAGGATTGTGAGAAGTTCCCTCTCCCTAATGCCGCGAGTATATTGGTCACCAATTTTCATAAACGAGAAAATTGGCAATTGAACTTGCCAATGCACAAGTTGATCATGGAGAATCATATCTTCAAGTATGGTGAAGAGGATGAGTACACTATTGGCAATGGAGGGGAAGAAGTGCATATGGATGAAGAGGACGAGGAAATGGAAGATTCGACAAGAGAAGAACAAATGTCAAGAGAACAAATGTCAAGATACAATGAAAGATTTGGAACTCTTGAGACTAGAATGGAAAGTATGGAACGGGGGTTCAAATCTCTTGATGCACAAGTCACTGTGATGAGGCAAGAGGTGACTTCGATGAGAGTCACTCAACTTGATGAGGTGGAAATGAGTAAGAAGATGGAAAAGCAAGTAACATCGATGATGGAGCTTTTGGAGAGCTTCCGAGAGCATCAACTCAATCAAGGGGTGACTTGGCCCCATCCTCCACCATCATCATAGCTTGGAATGTTGTTAGTGTAATTTAAATCCATTATATATCTTTCCCTCCAACCTTATTTTAGAATTTATTTTCGAAAATAAGTTTGGGGGAGGGGGGTAGGATAATGAATTTAAATTACTTTAAATTTATGTCTTGCTTTATTCTTCCATGCTTTGTTTTCTTGCTTTAAACTCTTGTCTTAGTCTCTTGGTTTTTTTTTTTCTCTCATGTTTGATGTTGGTTGGCTTTAAAATTGTGGTTTGACGTATTTTTGTGGTTTGATGGTATCTATTTGATTGTTGTTTGCTTGGATTGTGGATGAGAATTTTAGGTTGTTGACATGGGGAAATGAATTTCTTTGATGATGAGTTTGAAGTTGTGGGATGTTTTGAAGGACTTTGTGTTATTTGTTGAGTGTGTTTGATGGTTTTTGAATTTGTGTGGAAGTTTGTGTTTTGTTTTGTGCAATTGGGGATGAATTAGGGTTAAATAATTACTCTTCATGAGTTTATGGTTGAGTTTGTGGTTTTGAATGCAAAATTTTTAAGAAAGGAAAAATTTTAAGTGAATGAATGCATGCATGCTTGAGTGCGAAAGCACGTGTTGAATTGCTCAAGTGCATTAGAGTGAGATGCCTATGATTTATGCTTAAATGGTGACATTTTTGAAATTTCTCAAGTTTAAGTCAAACATGATTAGGGTTATTTCACTTGAATGGCTTGGAAGGATTGAACTTAGACACTTAGGCTCTAGACAAAAAGTTTGAGAGGATTTTGAGCCTTAAACTATGCATTTTACATAGTGAATATCCCTTCTTGAGAGTATGATCTTGCATTGCATTTTCTTTACTAGAACTTGCCTTGATACTCTTGTTAGAAGTACTACATGTTTCCATGATTAGGAGATGATCTTAGGCCATCATTGCATGGCCCATTATCCCTAAACATTAACCTATCTCTCATTACCATTATTGTCCCATTTTGAGCCTTGAATAGAGTCTTTTCTTATTAAACCGGATGATAGGGGGTGAAGGATGGTTAAGGGAACCTTGGTGAAAGTTAAAAATTCATAAAGAATGATGGGTGATGGTGAAGGGTCTAGATGATTGGTGTTGGAATGAAAGGACACTCCTATAAGCTCTAAGTTAGAAAAGGAAAGAATAAGAACAAAGTTCTTATTGAAAAAAAAAAAAAAAAAAAAGAGCATAAAAGGGTGTTTCTTTAGGAATTTTGAAAGAAGCTTGTGGTTTCATTTGATAAAAAGGGGTTGGAAGAGGTGGAAGATGAAGAATCTCATACTTTGAAAGGAGAAGAAAGGGGGTAAGAGTACTTGAATGCAAATTTAAGTCACTTAGCCGATAAATCCTTACCTTAACCAATGTCCCTACATTACAAGCTTAATAAAAACCTTTTTGATCCTAATTTGTGCATGCATTGTAGTATTAGAAACTTGAGTTGATAGGCAAGCTTATGGCTAAAGTTATGCTTTGCATGATTTCGATGAGTGCTTACCTTTTCCATATGTAGAGGGATCGCGTGATACACACATTCTTTGTGAGGTCTAGAGTCGAAGGTGTTTGAGTGATTAATTTCTAAGTTAGGAGAGTGAGTGATCTTTTGAATGTTTGGCTTGACTTGAGAATTTCCTTGAGCTAAAATGGTTTTTGATATGATATGAGGCATCGAGGAACTCAAAATGCACACTCCATACGTGTTTAGTGTTTTGATTGTTCGTTTCATTGTTCGGGACGAACAATGGCTTAAGTTTGTGGGAGTGATTAACACGTATTTTAGGTGCATGTTGAGTGTTTTGGAATGTGTTTGAGTCTCGATTTATGTGCTTATATGTTAAAAATACTAGGGTTTCTTAACTCTTAGTACATTTTAGACTTTTCTCGTTTTTCTTTGTTTTCGATCCATTTTGTTAAGAATTGGAATAGTATTCATGTGGTTAAGGATCGAAGGCCGGAAACGAGGAAGAATTGAGCTTAATTAGGGTGAAACCTAGGTTTGAAATATGGAATTTAAATCTATAGAGTTAGGGTTTCACTAGTTTGATTTCAATTATGTTTTCCTCGTTCTCTCGAGTCTCTTTATGCTTTTTGCAGGGATAATGGAGAACTAATTTGGGCCATTTGATCATTCCATGTCGAAGAGGGGTGTGTTGGGAGTCCATAGCAAAAAGCGGATAGAGAATCAGAGTTCGGACGAGGGAGAACGAGGCGAAACCGTAGGGCTGCGCACGGAGAGGATCGCCGGCGGCCTGGCCAGACCGCCGGCCAGGTGGCTGGACTGCAGAGGAAACGGCGGCCTGAACGGCGGCCTAACCGGCGGCTTGCTAGACCGCCGGCAAGACCGCCGCCGTTCCTTCCCCCTTCACTTCTTGACCGAGTTAGCTCGTCTAACTCGGTCCAACTCGACCCAAACTTGATTTTCTATGTATTTAATCCTAGAATTCACCCCATTTGTGTATCTTTTCATATTTTTAATTCCCCAAGAACCCTAGAAACATTTCCCTCTTTCCTTTTTAGTATTTTGAAGATTGTTGAAGCTACATTGGTTGAATTTGCAATTGGAGACGATCTTCTTCTTCCTTATTGAATTCTCTTTCTTTTAAGAATGATTTCAATTACTTTTTATGGTTTATTTTCCTTAATGATGTTTAGCTAGTTCTCTTTGTGATTTCAATTATATGTAGATTAGGATTAAGTGATTGGGTGTAGGCTTTAATTGTGAATTTACTTTCTAATTTCATGTTCATTTCTCTTGGGGCTATGTTTTATTATGTAATTGTGATTGATCACCATAGTTGCATACCAAGTGTTTGATCTAATGCTTAGGAGGCTTAGATTAGATGCTAGGATCAAGAGATTTGCATGCTAGAGTATAGTAGGGTTAAGGAACTCCATGAGCTATTAGGAGTTAATGAATTGCTTGATGTCTTAGTCGGAATTAGGCCTTTCATTAATCTACTTGTCTTCATTGCAATGAGAATTGAGTGAACCATAGTTAGGAGGTTTCCCACATGAAATTAGATTAAATTGGTTAATTCTAGTTAGAGTTCTAATCACCCATCACTTGAGCCTAATCGAAGTATAATTGGAATCACGTTTATTTCCTATTGATTTTATATCCTTTGCTTATTTGTTGCTTGTTTAGTTAAGTTTGGAGTTGATAATTACTTTTTGGTGTCATTAGTTAATCAAAAACACAAAAATATGCTTGTCGGTAGCTTGAATAGTAGGTTTAGTAGGTAGGTTACTACTTGAGACTTGAGCGTCCTTGCATTCCTTGTGGTTCGGCTCGATTACTTAATCGATCATTATTGCTCTCTATCCTCACGCTAAAGTGAGGGCAGACCAATTTTTGGCGCCGTTGCCGGGGAATGCATAGTTTAAGTTTCAATAGTTGATTTGGTTATTGAATTACTAATTCAAGCATTTTTCTCTTTTGATTTTTGTTTTGTAGGTGTATGCACACAAGGTCTAAAGGAAGACTTGTTCAACCTTGAATCTTGAACTTTGAAAGAAGACATAGAAGACGGAATTCTATTGAAGAACAAGACATGGCAAACAATCAAGATTATGAGGCTCTTAGGAAGGAACTTGAAGATATGAGAGCTTGGAGAGATGAGCAAGAAAGAAGGGCAAATGAGGCTCCACCACCTCCTCTCAACCATATGTTCCAACCTCCAATGGAACAATTCCAAGGAGGAGAGTGGGGGACGATCAATGCCAATAATTTTGAACTCAAATCCGGACTTATTCAAATGGTGAAGAGTGAACAATTTGGTGGAAGTCCCACGGAGGATCCAAATGCCCATCTTAGCATGTTTCTTGATATGTGTGATACGGTCAAGCTAAATGGAGTGCCAAGTGATGTTATTCGTATGCGGATGTTTGGGTTTTCTCTATGGGATCGGGCCAAGGATTGGTACAAGGGATTGAACAAGGCCAACATTCATACATGGGATGACTTGTGCAAGGCCTTTCTCTCCAAATACTTTCCACCATCTAAAGCTCAAAAGCTCATCTCCGACATCTCACAGTTCTCTCAACAAGGTGACGAGACCTTGTTTGAGGCCTGGGAAAGATATAGAGAGTTATTAAGGAAGTGCCCTGAACATGGTTTCAACGAGGGACAAAAAAACGGTTCGCAAATCGATGTTCGGATGAGGGAGAACGAGCCGAAACAAAATTATTGCGCAGCGGAAGCAACATGGGCACGCGCCGGGTCTACCCCCGGTCGACCTCTGGGAGCGGGCGCGCCGCCCAACTTCTTTCCTCCGAAAATTCAATTTTCTCCCATTTTCTATGTTTTTCTAATTATGTTTTGACCCCCACTCAATGTAATGATATAAATAGGATATTATACTTCATTGGTATTATCTTTAGAACATATTTTATTCTCCCAAGAACCCTAGAAACATTTCCCTCTTTCCTTTTTAGTATTTTGAAGATTGTTGAAGCTACATTGGTTGAATTTGCAATTGGAGACGATCTTCTTCTTCCTTATTGAATTCTCTTTCTTTTAAGAATGATTCCAATTACTTTTTATGGTTTATTTTCCTTAATGATGTTTAGCTAGTTCTCTTTGTGATTTCAATTATATGTTGATTAGGATTAAGTGATTGGGTGTAGGCTTTAATTGTGAATTTACTTTCTAATTTCATGTTCATTTCTCTTGGGGCTATGTTTTATTATGTAATTGTGATTGATCACCATAGTTGCATACCAAGTATTTGATCTAATGCTTAGGAGGCTTAGATTAGATGCTAGGATCAAGAGATTTGCATGCTAGAGTATAGTAGGGTTAAGGAACTCCATGAGCTATTGGGAGTTAATGAATTGCTTGATGTCTTAGTCGGAATTAGGCCTTTCATTAATCTACTTGTCTTCATTGCAATGAGAATTGAGTGAACCATAGTTAGGAGGTTTCCCACATGAAATTGGATTAAATTGGTTAATTCTAGTTAGAGTTCTAATCACCCATCACTTGAGCCTAATCGAAGTATAATTGGAATCACGTTTATTTCCTATTGATTTTATATCCTTTGCTTATTTATTGCTTGTTTAGTTAAGTTTGGAGTTGATAATTACTTTTTGGTGTCATTAGTTAATCAAAAATACAAAAATATGCTTGTCGGTAGCTTGAATAGTAGGTTTAGTAGGTAGGTTACTACTTGAGACTTGAGCGTCCTTGCATTCCTTGTGGTTCTACTCGATTAGTTAATCGATTATTATTGCTCTCTATCCTCACGCTAAAGTGAGGGCGGACCAGTACTACTCCTACTCCAACTCCTAAAGCTTCTCAAGAGCATGTTGAGTCGAATTGTTTGGAAGATTTAGCATTGCCTCTTGATTCGGATGATGAGAACTTGTATGAGAGGAAGGGTAGTAATGCCATCACATTGAGGAGTGGGAGAGCTTATGAAAATCAAGCCACATCCGAAAGAAAAGAATAGGAAGTTCTTATGGAAGACATACCCTATGAAGAGCCTCCAACCAATGATGAGGAATCAAGGAAAGAAGTTCGAAAAGAGGCTCCAAAAGAAGTGTTGGTTGAAGCTCCTCTTCCCACCAAGGATGTGATCATAAAGTCTTCATTCCCTCATCGTCTAGCAAATCCAAAGGTTGATGAAAAGATAAAGAGGTTATTGGATATCTTCAACAAGGTACAAATCAACCTACCTTTACTTGATGCACTTAGTAAAATGCCGGGTTATATGAAGTTCCTTAATGATGCCGTAGCTAATAAGAGGAAATTTGGTTCTTTTGAGACCATTAATCTTACGGAGGAAGTTAGTGCGGTTATCCAAAGGAAATTACCCTTCAAGCAAAAGGATCCGGGAAGTTTTACTATTGCATGTGAAGTTGGAGGGGAAATATTTGGTAGAGCTTTCTGTGATCTTGGTGCTAGCATTAACTTGATGCCTTTGTCTACTTTTCGGAAGTTGAATATTGGTGAAATTAAGCCTACCACTATTTTTCTTCAAATGGCCGATCGTTCAATTTCTTATGCTAGAGGAATAGTGGAAGATGCTTTGGTAAAAGTTGATAAGTTTGCCATCCCGGTTGACTTTGTGATCTTGGATATGCCGTAGGACAAGGATATACCACTCATCCTTGGAAGACCTTTCTTAGCAACCGGTCGAACTCTCATTGATGTGCAAGAGGGAATTCTCACTTTTAGAGTGAATGATGAGAAAACTCACCATCTTAATCTTTGATGCAATGAAAGGAGTGGATAAACCGGAGGTTGAAGAGTTTGATGAAGAGTCGGTGCTTGATAGAGGAAGGACCTCATTCAAAGCCTCTTGAAAAGGGCAAAGAGTTATCGTCGACCTAACGATGTTAAACTAAGCGCTCATTGGGAGACACCTAATCCGCCCTCACTTTAGGGTGAGGGTAGAGAGCAATAATAATCGATTAAGTAATCGAGTCGAACCACAAGGAATGCAAGGACGCTCAAGTCTCAAGTAGTAACCTAGCTACTACACCTACTATTCAAGCTACCGACAAGCATGTTTTTGTGTTTTTGATTAACTAATGACACC
This sequence comes from Mentha longifolia, assembly GCA_001642375.2. Taxonomy (NCBI): domain Eukaryota; kingdom Viridiplantae; phylum Streptophyta; class Magnoliopsida; order Lamiales; family Lamiaceae; genus Mentha; species Mentha longifolia. The sequence goes on along the minus strand of CM038113.1, from coordinate 20,488,326 downwards.
AAAAAGTAATTATCAACTTCAAACTTAACTAAACAAGCAACAAATAAGCAAAGGATATAAAATCAATAGGAAATAAACGTGATTCCAATTATACTTCGATTAGGCTCAAGTGATGGGTGATTAAAACTCTAACTAGAATTAACTAATTTAATCCAATTTCATGTGGGAAACCTCCTAACTATGGTTCACTCAATTCTCATTGCAATGAAGACAAGTAGATTAATGAAAGGCCTAATTCCGACTAAGACATCAAGCAATTCATTAACTCCCAATAGCTCATGGAGTTCCTTAACCCTACTATACTCTAGAATGCAAATCTCTTGATCCTAGCATCTAATCTAAGCCTCCTAAGCATTAGATCAAACACTTGGTATGCAACTATGGTGATCAATCACAATTACATAATAAAACATAGCCCCAAGAGAAATGAACATGAAATTAGAAAGTAAATTCACAATTAAAGCCTAAACCCAATCACTTAATCCTAATCTACATATAATTGAAATCACAAAGAGAACTAGCTAGACATAATTAAGGAAAATAAACAATAAAAAGTAATTGAAATCATGCTTAAAAGAAAGAAAATTCAATAAGGAAGAAGAAGATGGTCTCCAATTGCAAATCTAACCAATGTAGCTTCAACAATCTTCAAAATACTAAAAAGGAAAGAGGGAAATGTTTCTAGGGTTCTTGGGGAATTAAAATATGAAAAAGATACATAAATGGGGTGAATTCTAGGATTAAATACATAGAAAATCAAGTTTGGGTCGAGTTGGACTGAGTTAGACGAGCTAACTCGGTCAAGAAGTGAAGGGGGAAGCAACGGCGGCGGTCTGACCGGCGGTCTGGCAGGCCGCCGGTCAGGCCGCCGTTTATGCTGCAACTCAGCCACCTGGCCGGCGGTCTGGCCAGGCCGCCGTCCAGGCCGCCGGCGATCCTCTCCGTGCGCAGCCCTACAGTTTCGCCTCGTTCTCCCTCGTCCGAGCTCTGATTCTCGATCCGCATTTTGCTATGGCTTCGTATCGAACTCCTCTTCGACATGGAATGAGCAAATCAGCCAAGTGAGTTCTCCATTATTCCTGCAAAAAGCACAAAGAGACTCGAGAGAACGAGGAAAATATAAATGAAAGCAACTAGTGAAACCCTAAATATACAACTTGAAATTCCACATGTAAGAACACAAGTTTCACTCTAATTGAGCTCGATTCTCCCTCATTTCCGGTCTTCGATCCTTAACTACTTGAATGCTCTTTTAAAATTCTCACAAAAATAGATCGAAAACTGAGAAAAACGAGAAAAGTCTAAGGTATGCTGAGAGTTAAGAAACCCTAGCATTTCTAAAATTTAAGCACATATATCGAGACTCAAACACATGCAAAACACATTCAACATGCACATAAAATACGTGTTAATCACTCCCCAAAACTTAAGCCATTGTTCGTCCCGAATAATGAAACGAACAATCAAAACACTTAACACATATGGAGTGTGCATTTTGAGTTCCTCAATGCCTCATATCATATCAAAAACCATTTTAGCTCAAGGAAATTCTCAAGTCAAGCCAAACATACATAAGATCACTCACTCTCCTAACTTAGAAATCAATCACTCAAACACCTTCGACTCTAGACCTCACAAAGAATATGTGTATCACTCGATCCCTCTACGCACTCATCGAAATCATGCAAAGCATAACTTTAGCCATAAGCTTGCCTATCAACTCAAGTTTCTAATACTACAATGCATGCACAAATTAGGATCAAAAAGGTCTTTATTAAGCTTGTAATGTAGGGACATTGGTTAAGGTAAGGAATTATAGGCTAAGTGACTTAAATTTGCATTCAAGTACTCTTACCCCCTTTCTTCTCCTTTCAAAGTATGAGGTTCTTCATCTTCCACCTTATCCAACCCCTTTTTATCAAATGAAACCACAAGCTTCTTTCAAAATTCCTAAAGAAACACTCTTTTATGCTCTTTTTTTTTTTTTTTTTTTCAATAAGAACTTTGTTCTTATTCTTTCCTTTTCTAACTTAGAGCTTATAGGAGTGTCCTTTCATTCCAACACCAATCATCTAGACCCTTCACCATCACCCATCATTCTTTATGAATTTTCAACTTTCACCAAGGTTCCCTTAACCATCCTTCACCCCCTATCATCCGGTTCGAGAAGAAAAGGCTCTATTCAAGGCTCAAAATGAGACAACAATGGTAATGAAAGATAGGTTAGTGTTTAGGGAAATTGGGCTATGCAATGATGGCCTAAGATCATTTCCTAATCATGCAAACATGTAATACTTCTAACAAGAGTATCAAGGCAAGTTCTAGTAAAGAAAATGCAATGCAAGATCAAGCTCTCAAGAAAGGATATTCACTATGTAAAATGCATAGTTTAAGGCTCAAAATCCTCTCAAGCTTTTTGTCTAGAGCCTAAGTGCCTAAGTTCAATCCTTCCACGCCATTCAAGTGAAATAACCCTAATCATGCTTGATTTAAACTTGAGAAATTTCAAAAATATCACCATTTAGCATTAATCATTGACATCTCACTCTAATGCACATTAGCAATTCAACACGTGCTTTCGCACTCAAGCATGCATACATTCATTCGCTTAAAATTTTTCCTTTCTTAAAAATTTCGCATTCAAAACCACAAACTCATGAAGAGTAATTATTTAACCCTAATTCATCCCCAATTGCACAAAACAAAACACAAACTTCCAAACAAATTCAAAAACCATCAAACAACTCAACAAATAACACAAAGTCCTTCAACACATCCCACAGCTTCAAACTCATTATCAAAGAAATTCATTTCCCAATGTCAACAACCGAAAATTCTCATCCACAATCCAAGAAAACAAATCTCAATCAAAAAGATACCATCAAACCACAAAAATACCGCAAACCACAATTTTAAAGCCAAGCAATATCAAACATGAGAGGAAAAGACCAAGAGATTAAGACACGAGTGTAAAGCAAGAGAACAATGCATGGAAAAATAGCAAGACATAAATTTAAAGTAATTTAAATTCATTATCCTACCCCCCCCCCCCCCCGACCGCTGCCGGTCCTTCCTCCCCCCTATTTTCTATTTTTGATTTTTTCACTTCCTTTTCTTCATTTTATGTTTTTCAAACCCTTTTTCAAGCATGAACATCACTTTCTCTCACTAAAACATTTGAAATTTAATGTTCTAATTACTCTCAAATCACTTTGAATCTTGTTAAGTCCTTCCATAGTCTCATTACCCATCCCATAAGCTACATTTTAAGCCCTAGAACTCACTTTTTCATTCACCCTAACCTAAAAAACGAAAATCTAAGGTTCTTGTTCAAAGTTGTGAAGTTCTTCAAGTTTCCCCAAGATAATGAGGTAAGATGTTCTACACCTTTGCTTTTATGGGATTTCTATACTCATTCTATGAATTGGTATGCATTTTTCCCATCATTTGTGATAGTTTGAATAGAATTCCTAGCTTAGGTTTTTCTTGAATTTTTTGGGAGAAATTTTTGAATTTTGGGAATGAGCATGAATTAAATGGCATTAATTCGTGCATTTATGAATTGTGCTATATCTTTTTGATTTGAATATTCATGGAAATTTGTACTTCTTTCTACTTGAACATTCATAAATAGGATTGAAGGAACTTGTATGAATTTTTGGAGAACATTGTAGGAATTCACATTCTTGATACGTGGTTAAAATTCAATTTTTTTTTTGGGAGCATACACATTCAAGGGAATCATGAGTTCATGAGAAAAGTTGCTTACAATATGAAAATTCTTGGTCTATCTTCTTGAAATTTATTTGGAATTTTTCATAATTTGTAGGAAGAATGAGTCTAGATGAAAAGGAAAAGAAAAAGCAACAACTTCTAAGGATTTGATTGCTTCTCTTACAAACAAGAAGAGAAAGGATGCTTCCGACTCGTCATTCCAACCAAGAAGGGATCCTACAACACCGGAAGCTCATGATATTCGATTGGAAACATATGAGGAAAGGGATAAATTCGCCACTCTTGTGAAAAAGGGCATTATTCCAACAAGGTTTCCTTCAAAAGAGGTTTTGGAGAAGATAGGGCTTTACGATATTGGTTGGGGACGTATCCTTGATGATACTATTGAGGATAGACAAACTTATGAAAAAGTTGTTCTTGAAGTTATGAGCACAGTGGAGGCCGAAAATATTCATCTCATGCAAGGTATTCAATTCCAATTGTTTGGTGAAAGACATGAAATGAGCTTGGAGGAGATAGATAATATTTTTGGAGTACCACATGTGGGTGATGTGTTGATAGAGCAAGCTTTCGAGCACTATTCCATTTGGAACAAGCTTGTACCGCTTTCCCCGGAAGGTTTCAAGTCGGGATATTCTAAATCAAATGAGGTGCGGAATCCGGTGTTAAGAATGGTGCTTAAAATCCTTGGCAACACAATTGTTGCAAGAAAGGAGAATACCTCGGTCCGGATCGATGATCTTTTCATTCTTCATGCTATATTGACCAAGAGGAAGATAAGTTTTACACATCTCTTTATCCCTCAATTGTTGAAGCAAGCAAGAGTGAATTCCGGAAAGGTCAACATTGGAAGAATGCTTACTCCCATTGCCAAGTTGATCAAGGAAGATCTTGGTGGATACCCTCCATTGAAGGGAGCATATCTTATGGATTTCATGAAGTTAAGGTACTTGAGGTTTATCAACTCTATCACACCCCCATTCTATTTTCTTCAAGAGGATTGTGAGAAGTTCCCTCTCCCTAATGCCGCGAGTATATTGGTCACCAATTTTCATAAAAGAGAAAATTGGCAATTGAACTTGCCAATGCACAAGTTGATCATGGAGAATCATATCTTCAAGTATGGTGAAGAGGATGAGTACACTATTGGCAATGGAGGGGAAGAAGTGCATATGGATGAAGAGGACGATGAAATGGAAGATTCGACAAGAGAAGAACAAATGTCAAGAGAAGAACAAATGTCAAGATACAATGAAAGATTTGGAACTCTTGAGACTAGAATGGAAAGTATGGAACGGGGATTCAAATCTCTTGATGCACAAGTCACTGTGATGAGGCAAGAGGTGACTTCGATGAGAGTCACTCAACTTGATGAAGTGGAAATGAGTAAAAAGATGGAAAAGCAAGTAACATCGATGATGGAGCTTTTGGAGAGCTTCCGAGAGCATCAACTCAATCAAGGGGTGACTTGGCCTCATCCTCCACCATCATCATAGCTTGGAATGTTCTAAGTGTAATTTAAATCCATTATATATCTTTCCCTCCAAACTTATCTTAGAATTTATTTTCTAAAATAAGTTTGGGGGAGGGGGGTAGGATAATGAATTTAAATTACTTTAAATTTATGTCTTGCTATTTTTCCATGCTTTGTTCTCTTGCTTTACACTCGTGTCTTAGTCTCTTGGTCTTTTCCTCTCATGTTTGATGTTGCTTGGCTTTAAAATTGTGGTTTGACGTATTTTTATGGTTTGATAGTATCTATTTGATTGAGATTTGTTTGCTTGGATTGTGGATGAGAATTTTTGGTTGTTCACATTGGGAAATGAATTTCTTTGATGATGAGTTTGAAGCTGTGGGATGTGTTGAAGGACTTTGTGTTATTTGTTGAGTTGTTTGATGGTTTTTGAATTTGTGTGGAAGTTTGTGTTTTGTTTTGTGCAATTGGGGATGAATTAGGGTTAAATAATTACTCTTCATGAGTTTGTGGTTGAGTTTGTGGTTTTGAATGCGAAATTTTTAAGAAAGGAAAAATTTTAAGCGAATGAATGTATGCATGCTTGAGTGCGAAAGCATGTGTTGAATTGCTCATGTGCATTAGAGTGAGATGCCAATGATTAATGCTAAATGGTGATATTTTTGAAATTTCTCAAGTTTAAATCAAGCATGATTAGGGTTATTTCACTTGAATGGCGTGGAAGGATTGAACTTAGGCACTTAGGCTCTAGACAAAACGCTTGAGAGGATTTTGAGCCTTAAACTATGCATTTTACATAGTGAATATCCTTTCTTGAGAGCTTAATCTTGCATTGCATTTTCTTTACTAGAACTTGCCTTGATAATCTTGTTAGAAGTACTACATGTTTGCATGATTAGGAGATGATCTTAGGCCATCATTGCATAGCCCATTTTCCCTAAATATTAACCTATCTTTCATTACCATTGTTGTCCCATTTTGAGCCTTGAATAGAGTCTTTTCTTCTTGAACCGGATGATAGGGGGTGAAGGATGGTTAAGGGAACTTTGGTGAAAGTTGAAAATTCATAAAGAATGATGGGTGATGGTGAAGGGTCTAGATGATTGGTGTTGGAATGAAAGGACACTCCTATAAGCTCTAAGTTAGAAAAGGAAAGAATAAGAACAAAGTTCTTATTGAAAAAAAAAAAAAAAAAAAAAAAAGAGCATAAAAGAGTGTTTCTTTAGGAATTTTGAAAGAAGCTTGTGGTTTCATTTGATAAAAAGGGGTTGGATGAGGTGGAAGATGAAGAACCTCATACTTTGAAAGGAGAAGAAAGGGGGTAAGAGTACTTGAATGCAAATTTAAGTCACTTAGCCTATAATTCCTTACCTTAACCAATGTCCCTACATTACAAGCTTAATAAAGACATTTTTGATCCTAATTTGTGCATGCATTGTAGTATTAGAAACTTGAGTTGATAGGCAAGCTTATGGCTAAAGTTATGCTTTGCATGATTTCGATGAGTGCTTACCTTTTCCATATGTAGAGGGATCGAGTGATACACATATTCTTTGTGAGGTCTAGAGTCGAAGGTGTTTGAGTGATTGATTTCTAAGTTAGGAGAGTGAGTGATCTTATGTATGTTTGGCTTGACTTGAGAATTTCCTTGAGCTAAAATGGTTTTTGATATGATATGAGGCATTGAGGAACTCAAAATGCACACTCCATATGTGTTAAGTGTTTTGATTGTTCGTTTCATTATTCGGGACGAACAATGGCTTATGTTTTGGGGAGTGATTAACACGTATTTTATGTGCATGTTGAATGTGTTTTGCATGTGTTTGAGTCTCGATATATGTGCTTAAATTTTAGAAATGCTAGGGTTTCTTAACTCTTAGCATACCTTAGACTTTTCTTGTTTTTCTCGGTTTTTGATCTATTTTTGTGAGAATTTTAAAAGAGCATTCAAGTAGTTAAGGATCGAAGACCGGAAATGAGGGAGAATCGAGCTCAATTAGAGTGAAACTTGTGTTCTTACATGTGGAATTTCAAGTTGGATATTTAGGGTTTCACTAGTTGCTTTCATTTATACTTTCCTCTTTTTAGCCACGGCATCCTTCAAAAACTTCACATAGCCGGGCATATCACGAAGTGCATCAAGCAAAGGAATGTTGATTTGTACCTTATTGAATATATCCAAGAATCTCATCAACTTCTCATCAACCTTATGCTTGGCTAAACGATGAGGGAATGGAGCCTTCGTAATAACATCCTTGGTAGGAAGAGGAGCCTCTACTAGCACCGCCTTAGGAGCTTCTCCTTGAACTTCTTTCCTTGATTCTTCATCAATAGTTGGAGACTCTTCATAGGGTATGTCTTCAACAAGAACTTCCTCTTCTTTACTCTTGGATGTAGCTTCATTCTCATAAGCCCTTCCACTCCTCAAGGTGATAGCATTATACCCTTTAGGATTCATCTCCGTGTTGCTTGGAAACTTTCCCGGTGTGTGTTGAGTGGTGGCTTGGTTAGCCATTTGACTTATTTGGCCCTCCATCATCTTCACTTGCTTTGTTAAAGATGTAAGCGAATTATCCAAGGCACTCACATTTTGCCCGGTTTGTGTGATGAAATTTCCTTGTTGAGAAGACATTTGAGCTTGATTTGCCAACATTTGTTGCATCATTTGCTCCATTGATGGAGAATTCTTCTTTGGTTCCTCAATAGCTCCTTGAGATACCGAAAATCCGGGAGGTGGCAATTGAGCATTGTTAGGATTACCATAAGAGAGGTTAGGATGAGGTCGATTGTTGGGATTGTATGATTGATAACCTCCTTGATACCCATAAGAATTTCCTCCTTGGGGCCTTCCTTGAAATCCTCCTTGTTGACCTTGGAAACCTCCTTTGTTGAAATTTCCATATTGCCTTTGGTTAACAAAATTCAAGTCTTCACTTCCACTAAGCTTCAAGTTCTCTTGATATTGATGAACACTTTGAACCTGAGCCTGAGATTGATCTTTCCTCTCTTCTTCATATTAGCAACTTCCATTGCTAGAGCATCATACTTCTCATCATCAATAGAAGCAACTCTTCCTGATAGAGCCCTCTCCATGGACCATTGATAACTGTTAGAAGCCATTTCCTTAAGAATCCTTAGAGCTTCCTTTGCATTTCTATTCACAAGGCATCCTCCGGAAGTAGCATCCACTATGCTTCTCGTGTGAGGTGTGAGGCCACTATAGAATGTGGTGATTTGTTGTCCCTCGTTGAAACCATGTTGAGGGCACTTCCTTAATAACTCTCTATATCTTTCCCATGCCTCAAACAAGGTCTCGTCACCTTGTTGAGAGAACTGTGAGATGTCGGAGATGAGCTTTTGAGCTTTAGATGGTGGAAAGTATTTGGAGAGAAAGGCCTTGCACAAGTCATCCCATGTATGAATGTTGGCCTTGTTCAATCCCTTGTACCAATCCTTGGCCCGATCCCATAGAGAAAACCCAAACATCCGCATACGAATAACATCACTTGGCACTCCATTTAGCTTGACCGTATCACACATATCAAGAAACATGCTAAGATGGGCATTTGGATCCTCCGTGGGACTTCCACCAAATTGTTCACTCTTCACCATTTGAATAAGTCCGGATTTGAGCTCAAAATTGTTGGCATTGATCGTCCCCCACTCTCCTCCTTGGAATTGTTCCGTTGGAGGTTGGAACATATGGTTGAGAGGAGGTGGTGGAGCCTCATTTGCCCTTCTTTCTTGCTCATCTCTCCAAGCTCTCATATCTTCAAGTTCCTTACTAAGAGCCTCATAATCTTGATTGTTGGCCATGTCTTGTTCTTCAATAGAATTACGTCTTCTATGTCTTCTTTCAAAGTTTAAGATTAAAGGTTGAACAAGTCTTCCTTTAGACCTTGTGTGCATACACCTACAAAACAAAAATCAAACGAGAAAAATGCTTGAATTAGTAATTCAATAACCAAATCAACTATTGAAACTTAAACTATGCATTCCCCGGCAACGGCGCCAAAAATTAATCCGCCCTCACTTTAGGGTGAGGGTAGAGAGCAATAATAATCGATTAATTAATCGAGTCGAACCACAAGGAATGCAAGGACGCTCAAGTCTCAAGTAGTAACTTAGCTACTAAACCTACTATTCAAGCTACCGACAAGCATGTTTTTGTGTTTTTGATTAACTAATGACACCAAAAAATAATTATCAACTTCAAACTTAACTAAACAAGCAACAAATAAGCAAAGGATATAAAATCAATAGGAAATAAACGTTATTCCAATTATACTTTGATTAGGCTCAAGTGATGGGTGATTAGAACTCTAACTAGAATTAACCAATTTAATCCAATTTCATGTGGGAAACCTCCTAACTATGGTTCACTCAATTCTCATTGCAATGAAGACAAGTAGATTAATGAATGACCTAATTCCGACTAAGACATCAAGCAATTCATTAACTCTCAATAGCTCATGGAGTTCCTTAACCCTACTATACTCCAGCATGCAAATCTCTTGATCCTAGCATCTAATCTAAGCCTCCTAAGCATTAGATCAAACACTGGGTATGCAATTATGGTGATCAATCACAATTACATAATAAAACATAGCCCCAAGAGAAATGAACATGAAATTAGAAGGTAAATTCATAATTAAAGCTTAAACCCAATCACTTAATCCTAATCTACATATAATTGAAATCACAAAGAGAACTAGCTAGACATAATTAAGGAAAATAAACCATAAAAAGTAATTGAAATCATGCTTAAAAGAAAGAGAATTCAATAAGGAAGAAGAAGATGGTCTCCAATTGCAAATCCAACCAATGTAGCTTCAACAATCTTCAAAATACTAAAAAGGAAAGAGGGAAATATTTCTAGGGTTCTTGGGGAATTAAAATATGAAAAAGATACACAAATGGGGTGAATTCTAGGATTAAATACATAGAAAATCAAGTTTGGGTCGAGTTGGACCGAGTTAGACGAGCTAACTCGGTCAAGAAGTGAAGGGGGAAGGAACGGCGGCGGTCTGGCAGGCCGCCGTTTTTGCTGCAACTCAGCCACCTGGCCGGCGGTCTGGCCAGGCTGCCGTCCAGGCCGCCGACGATCCTCTCCGTGCGCAGCCCTACGGTTTCGCCTCGTTGTCCCTCGTCCGAGCTACGATTCTCGATCCGCTTTTTGCTATGGCTTCGTATCGAACTCCTCTTCAACATGGAATGAGCAAATCAGCCAAGTGAGTTCTCCATTGTTCCTACAAAGAGCACAAAGAGACTCGAGAGAACGAGGAAAGTATAAATGAAAGCAACTAGTGAAACCCTAAATATACAACTTGAAATTCTACATTTAAGAACACAAGTTTCACTCTAATTGTGCTCGATTCTCCTTCGTTTCCGGTCTTCGATCCTTAACTACTTGAATGCTCTTTTAAAATTCTCACAAAAATAGATCAAAAACCGAGAAAAATGAGAAAAGTCTAAGGTATGCTAAGAGTTAAGAAACCCTAGCATTTCTAACATTTAAGCACATATATCGAGACTCAAACACATGCAAAACACATTCAACATGCACATAAAATACGTGTTAATCAGCACCCCAACAACTATCCTTTTCTTTTTCATTTTATTTAGTTTCTTTAGTTTGATTTTGGTTTTTGTTTCTTATTTTCGATTTAATCGTTTATTTTACTTGTTACTTATCTCTATGCTAATACTTCCTATATTTAAGTTCATTTCTACTTCAAAAGTTTCATGTGTTTTATTGTTAATGCACGAGGTCGAATCGTGATGGTAACGAGTGAAGGAAGAGAATCAAACTGATCAAGCAAGTAATGAATCGAATGGCTTTCAAAACCACCTTCAACATAGCTTTGGACATTTATAAGTGTAATTTAAATTTCTTATTATTCTTCCCTCCAAACTCATTTTAGACTTTATGATCTAAAATAAGTTTGGGGGAGGGGGTAGGATAAGAAATTTAAATTACTTTACTCTTGGGTTTTTCAAGTTTTTATGTAATGTGGTATCATTATGATTTCATTGAAAATATATTTAGGCTTGCTTGATGATTGTGGTTGATTAGGGGTTAATTGAAGAATGTTGTTTGTTAATCTTTGTTTCGAGTTTGGGTCAAGGAGCTTAATTGATGAAAAAATTCTTCTATTGTTTGTTAGTTCTTGAATGTGAGCTTGAATGTGAAATTTTTGAAAAATATTGAATTTTTTTTAATTGAATAATGAATGTATGCTTGCATGTTTGAGTGCGAAAGCACATGTTTGTCATTCCATTGTGCATAAGAGGGAGATGTCTATGATGAAATATGGAAAATGTGAAAGTGTTTTGAAATTTTTCAAGTTAAAGTCGAGCATGATTAGGTCATTTCACTTGAATAGCTTGGAATGATTGATCTTAGGCACTTAGACTCTAGACAAAAAGCTTGGGAGGATTTTGAGCCTAAAAATTATGCATCTTACATAGTTAATATCCTTTCTTGAGAGCTTGATCTTGCATTACATTTTCTTTGCTAGAACTTGTCTTGATACTCATGTTAAAACTGTTATATGTGTGCATAATTAGGAGATGATCTTAGGCCATCATTGTGTAGCCCATTTTCCCTAAACACTAACCTATTTTTCATTGCCATTGCCTTCCCATTTTGAGCCTTAAATAGAGCCTTTTCTTCATGAACCGGATGATAGGGGGTGAAGGATGGTTAAGGGAATCTTGGTGAAAGTTGAAAATTCATGAAGAATGGTGGGTGATGGTGAAGGGTCTTGTTGATTTGTTTTGAGTTAAAAGAACACTCCTATAAGCTCGAATGTTAGAAAAGAAAAGAATAAGAACAAAGTTCTTATTGAAAAAAAAATATAAGAACAAAGTTCTTACAACAAAAAGAAAAGAATAAGAGCATAAATGAGTGTTTCTTTAGATTTGTTGGTAGAAGCTTGGATTTCATTTGATAAAAAGGGGTTGGATAAGGTGGAAGATGAAGAACTTCATACTTTGAAAGGAGAAGAAATGGGGTAAGGGTACTTGAATGCAAATTTAAGTCACTTAGCCTATAATTCCCTACCTTAACCAATGTCCCTACATTACAAGCTTAAGAAAGACCTTTTTGATCCTAATTTGTGCATGCATTGTAGTATTGAAAACTTGAGTTGATAGGCAAGCTTATGGTTAAAGTTGTGTTTTGCATGATTTCGATGAGTGATTACCTTGTTCCCTATATCGAGTGATGAGTGATACACACTTCTTGTGAGGTCTAGGGTTTGAATGTGCTTGAGTGATTGAGTTCTAAGTTAGGATAGTGATTGATCTTATGAATGCTTGGCTTGACTTGAGAATTTCCTTAAACTAAAATGGTTTTTGAGGTGATATGAGGCATCAAGGAACTCAAAATGCACATCTCATACGTGTTAAGTGTTTTTATTGTTCGTTCCATTATTCGGGACGAACAATGGCTTAAGTTTGGGGGAGTGATTAACACGTATATTATGTGCATTTCAAGTGTATTTTGCATGTGTTTGAGTCTCGATTTATGTGCTTAAATGTTAGAAATGCTAGGGTTTCTTAACTTGTAGCATACTTTATACTTTTCTCATTTTTTCTCGGTTTTTGATCTATTTTTGTATGAATTGGAAAGATCATTCAAGTAGCTAAGGATCGAGAGCCGGAAATGAGGAAGAAACGAGCTTAATTAGAGTGAAACCTATATTTAAAAATATGAAATTTTAAGTTATATAGCTAGGGTTTCACTAGTTTCATTTCATTTATATTTTCCTTGTTCTCTCGAGTCTTTTTATGCTTTTTGCAGGAACAATGAAGAACTTATTTGGCCAATTGAACTATTCCATGTCGAAGAGGAGTTTGTTAGGAAGCCATAATCAGAAGCTGCCCCCGGTCGCGCGACAATGAAGAAAAGTTGACCTTGGGAGCGCGACCTCCGGGAGCGGGCGCGCCGCCCTATTTTTTCCTCTGAAAATTCGATATTTCTCCCCATTTTCTATCTTTTTCTAATTATGTTTTGACCCCCACTCAATGTAATGATATAAATAGGATATTATACTTCATTTGGGGGAACTTTTTCGTCTTTAATTCACCTTAGAACCCTAATTACATTTCATACTTTCTACTTTGATAGTTTGATCAATTGATGGTGATTTAGCTTGAAGATTTGAAGATCCTTCCACTATTTTGTTCCTTATTGAATTCTCTATCTTTTGATTATGGTTTTATGCATTTTCTATGGTTTATTTTTCTTAATCATGTCTAGCTAGTTCTCTTTGTGATTTCAATTATATGTAGATTAGGGATAAGTGATGGGATTAGGCTCTAATTATGAATTTACCTTCTAATTTCATGTTCATTTCTCTTGGGGCTATGTTTTATTATGTAATTGTGATTGATCACCATTGTTGCATATCAAGTGTTTGATCTAATGCTTAGGAGGCTTAGATTAAATGCTAGGATCAAGATATTTGCATGCTAAAGAATAGTAGGGCTAAGGAACTCCATAAGCTATTGAGAGTTAATGAATTGCTTGATATCTTAGTAGGAGTTAAGCCTTTCATTAATCTACTTGATTTCATCACAATGAGAGTTGAGTGAATATACTTAGGAGGTTTCCCACATGAAATTGGATTAAAATGGCTAATTCTAGTTAGAGTGTTACATCCCTATCACCTAGACCTAATTGAAGTATAATTGGAGTCACTTTCATTTCCTATTGAATTTATATCATTTGATATTTGTTGCTTGTTTAGTTAAGTCCTAAGTTTGTTAATTACTTTCCTTTTGTTACTAGTTAATCAAAAACCCAAAAACATGTTAGTTGGTAGCTTGGATAGTAGTTAGATAACTAGGTTACTACTTGAAATTCTAACATCCTAGCATTCCTCGTGGATTCGACTCGATTATTCTCAATCGATTATCATTGCATCCTCCACCCTCAAAAAGTAGAGCGATCAGCAAGAAACTGAAGTTGATAGCTGATAGTGTTCTGCTGTAGTAAAGAAGGGCATGGAAATTATTCAAATCTCAGTTTATGTTTTACTGTATCATTTTTTTCCTGCAATCATCTCTCTTGCTCTGATACTTAATGAAAATGAGATTATCATTTGCCCAAAAAACAAAACCTCTTTGTCTAGACTTATGCCTCTGCCATTCTCAAATAATTTTAGACTACTAAATTTATTTTTGTGTTACATTCTCAATTATGGAAATCACTATCAAGATCTTAGTAGGAATTTTCTAAGTTTTTTTAGAACTCTCAGAGAGTGGCTGAATGATTAGCCTTCTTGATAAGATAGTCATGATTGTGAACGTAACACACCGTGTTATTTATTTGATGAATCTACTTATGTGTACAATGATAAAATCTCAAGCATAAAGAAGATCGACAATCAGATCGAGCTATCTCCCAGACCTGCTTATCACGTATCAATCAGGAGTCTAGCTTATATGTCAGGAGAAGATCATATGATCTCGATCGATATAACAGCTAGGGGGAACTGATGTAACTGCATCGAGCCACTTCTCAACAGCTCAGAATCAACAGTTCAATCCCTCTCACCTTTCACAAAAAGCCACAGTTGACCAGATCGATAATCAATGTGATGTTGTTTCAAAAAGCAGATCGCTGCCTCAAAAACAGGCCGTGGCTACAGATCATACTCTCCTCGCTAGCTCAACTTACAACATATCCAAGCTTTCTGATCGATCTAATTTTCGTAGGGTATTCAATGAGCGTAACGAGATTGTAAAAAGGACACAAAGAAGTATCGTGGTTCGATCTCTTAGGATAGATCTACGTCCACAAAGCAAGAGTATGGATTTTATTGAATAATATGAGTATTGATTACAAGGTTGCTTTCTCTTTTTTCCTCCCCCCCCCCCCCCCTCATTCTATTTTAACCCCTATTTATAGATGATCATATGAATTTCGACCTTAATACAAAGTCTATTCCTATAAGGACTCTTTGAGCTTATCTCAATCTTTATGGTAGACATCTTAATCTTTTACATCTCTATTGGAGTTTGAGTTGTAGTCGATTAAGAAGTCTTCCTTGCTTGGTGAAGAAGTCTTTCTTACTTGGGCCGAACTTGTGTAGGCCGAGCTTAATATCGGGGCCCATTTATATTGGGCCTGATGCTTGGGCCTAGTAGTTGGGCCATATCCTATCACATACCCCCCCCCCCCCCCAAAAGGTGTAGAAATGAGGATGTGATGTAAGGGGAATAGCTGAGTCAGGAGTAGTGAAGAAGAAAAGTACCTTGCCTCGTCCAAAAATAAATGTGACGAAGTCAAATGCGTATCGCCCCGTCGAAGACGAGGTAAAGGAAAAGTGCATTGCCTCGTCAAAAAATAAATTTGACGAAGTCAAATGCGTATCGCCACGTCGAAGACAAGGTCGGGATGTGTCAGCTACTTTTAATAAATGCAACGATTGGGTTCCCGATAAAGTAGGGGCGCGATTGTGATAGGGGGAAAGTGAAAAGGTGAAATAGGAATATAACTTCCTTGATACGCCATTTCATCACCTTTCCCAAAATTTCAAAAAGTTTTTTTGAGTTTATGTCATTTCCATCGCCGCAGCTCACCACCTTCGGAATTTCCAACGTTATTGTTGTAGAGAGTTCTGGTTCCAAGTCAAGCACAAGTAAGTCATTCATCCATGGCTTCCTCTTCTCGTATCAGTCAGTCTCACGGCGACAAAGGCCGTGAGGAGTCCGTGTCGCCATCGGGTTCTCCGGCGGTGATATCAAGTCGGTCGCCTGACGTAGATATAAAGTGTTTCACCGTTGATTCCTTCATTCCTAGGGCATATAGGGTTGTTTTTCCTGCCGTAGAAAGGTCCGGTAGGGTTTCTGATTTTGCATCGAGTCTAGATACCCCCTCAATCAAAAAATTTACCAAAAAATATTTATTTCCAAACTTTGTTCTTATTGTCGTTCCTCGTCCGGAGGATAGGGCTTGTGCGCCTCCGGTCGGGTTTTTCACCATTTACGAGGATTGCCTAAGTAATGGTCTTCATCTTCCCCTTCCGCCCGTATACGCCGAATTGCAACGGAAGTTCGGCATTGCCTTAGGGCAGATTATGCCGAACTCCTTTAGGCAATTAACTGGTCTCGGCGTCGTAGCCGGTCGTATCGGTTTTCCACTTACCCTAAGGATGATCCTTAGGTTTTTTCAATTTAAACCTAGTTCTGGGTGGCATTACCTATCCCCTCATCTCAGCTTTAGAGTCAAGACGAAAACAAAAAATTTCGAACTGGCTGAAGAAATTTTTCTTCTGTCGATCTAGAGAGGTCTTCCAATTCGCCTGGAAGACGGAGAAATTAGAAGACCAAGGCACCGAAGATACATTTGGTGACCTTGAAGAAACTTTGGGAGAGCTCGGCGTCGTCTCCGAAGAGTATAGCGAGACCGAGCTCGCCATGGTGGGGCTGAGCCCTTATGATCCTACTACGATGGTTGATCCGGTGAAAGGTGAAGCCCTACTCTGTGTCTTGTGTGTCTTCTTATTTTGTCTTGTTTTTCTTGTTTTAATACATTTTTTGTTTCGTTGCAGTGAACTTCGGCGGAAACAAGAAGAAGAGGCCAAGGTCTGCTATGGAGGCAGAGAAGACGATGTCCGCAGCCTCTTCGGAGAGGACCGTAGATGTGTTGGGCTCTCCTCCGGCGGGCTCTCCACAGTTGGGCTCTCCACCGCCTCACTCCACTACGCGTAGTCGTTGTACCCTCCGAAGAGGAGGAGGGTACCATTGTTAGTGGTCAGCCATCTGACCAAGTGGCGGCTCGACATCGGCCATTTCCCAAGGTATTACGCTCTATTCTCCTTGTGCATTATGTTGACTCTTACTGCCTTATTTAACGCTGAGTACATGGTCGCGGAGCTTACGGACTTCCTCAACAATGGGGTCGTTCAATATCATAAGCTGGCCCGGGTCGTTCCGGAGTTAAGAAGGACAAGGATGATCTTGTCAACAAGGTGGCCATAGCCGAGGCAAAAGCCCAGGAGGCGGAGAGGAGGGAGGCCGCAATGCTGGCGGCAGCAGAAGCGGCGAATACCGAGGTGGTTTCGCTGAAGGCTGAGGTGGCCTCGAATAAGGCTAAGGCGGCCTCAATGAGGGCAGCGGTGGAGGCGGCAAGGTGCCGGGAAGCCAAGGCAGCGGCCTCGCAGGGGCAAGTACTCCGCGCTTTCGCGGAGAGGCTGTTCTTGTCGGGGAAATTCTCCGAGCTGGCGAATGAGCTGGCCACCGTGCTGAACACGACCGTGGTGTCGGACGTAATCGACGAGATCACCACGGATTACCCGAAAACTCATGTTTAGTTTTCGTGAAGATTAGACGGAGACTGAAACTGATTCTCAGTCAGTATGAACAAGAGAGAAGTAAGGAATTTCACCTACGATGGTAGCTGACATGGACGTAGGGAAGTTTACCCGAACCACGCTAAAAATCGACTGTCTATACCTCTCTCTCTCTCTCTACTCTACTTATAGTTGATCTTACTTCGTATTTACTAACCTATATACATAGCATTCAAACTCTTCATACAAACTTGTGATCTGGTTTTAAAGAAAAAAATTTCAAAGAGTAGCCAAACTCACTTACCAACTTCCGCACTGCACATACGATCTGTAAGCTCAACAGTGAACCTGTCTTTGCTTAACAGATCGTCCTCATCTGATACTAGTTGACCCGATGAGTCAATCTGATCGTAAATTTATTTTGAAAGTCAAAATTGTTGGCAATTGGTGTATTCCCCCCCCCCCCATACACCAAATTACTCTTTCTGGGACCAACAGATAGTATTATATAAATAACTTTTCAATTTAGAATTTAGGTTTTTTAGTAGATTATGTTTTTTCTTTATGTTTTTTTATAAGATATATTAATTGTAATTTTTCTTAAGTATACTATCATCAAGTCAACTGTTAACAAATTAAATATGCCTATAATGAGTTGAGTAACATTTGCTATAATTATAAATCATTGAAACTTTGGCAAGCTATTAATTAGTTTGCGTTATCTTTTGGCGAGACACCTTGGCAAGACACGTGTTTGGATTACTTGTCATTTAGTATAATAAAATAATAAATTAGTTTACCGAATGATTG
Source organism: Mentha longifolia (assembly GCA_001642375.2). Lineage (NCBI taxonomy): Eukaryota > Viridiplantae > Streptophyta > Magnoliopsida > Lamiales > Lamiaceae > Mentha > Mentha longifolia. Next base: position 20,470,002 of record CM038113.1, on the reverse strand, counting down.
TCGTCTTATGCAAGCTTTAATGGCCGAATCCCTACCACTTTATTATAGGTCTCCTTAGAAAATTCCCTAAAATGAATAATGAATTTCACGTGGCTAACATGGGGGCTTGGATCGCGTGCTGTGGGGTGAAACACAGCACGGTGCTGTCCCCACAAACGACGACGTTCCAGCCCCCAACAACACCCCCAATTCATTCTATTCTTTTTGTTATTATATTTACTTGTTTTTCCTTTTTTACTTAATACGAATACTACTCCATATTTTAGTTTACATTTCATTTCTCCAAATTATTAATAAAGTTACATATTTGATCATTTTTTTATATAATTAATTTCGTATTAATCTTTTTCATAATTCAGCTTTATGTTTTATTAATTCATAAATTTCAGTTTTTAGTTTTTAGGTAAATAATTATAAATAGGTTTAATTATTTTGTAATAACAATTTATATAAATGCTCCTCTACTCACTGTGGGCACACTTAATGTGTCCACCACTGATGTGGAAATACCACGTAAGTAATATTTCCTATTTAGGGTTGAGTTTTTTAGTAAGTTTAGCTTTTTTTAGTAGGGTTTAGTATTTAGGATATATTATATATTTAAATTAGCTTTCATATTTATTGCATTGTCACGTCATCCGTGAGCATTGTTACTCTAAGGATTGATAGTGTTTTGTTTTATTTTTAACCAACCATTTTAGTTAGGGTAAAAGGAATTTATAATTATATTTATTATAATAAAGTCTAATTATGGAAATTGGTCAATTAAAAATTAAGTGAATACAAAAATGTTGTCCATAATTTCAGAGAGAGAAATATTGTCCATAATTAATCCTACTTATAACACCAACTAACAATTATCAACCATAAATTAAATTAAAAACATAGTACAAAAAAACTACAGTAAAATGCAATAACAAAAAAAAAGAAAAGGTAAAAATCAAATCAGAATAAGAGGAAAAAAAGAAAAAATATATATATTAAAAAAAATGATGAAATACGTAACTTCTATGAAGCACAAATACGCCTAGGAGGGTAGGCGTATTGGAAAAAAAGCGTATTTAATACTAATACGAAAATAATACGCTTAAAATACATATTTAAAACGTATTTTTTATTTAATTAATTTTCATTTATTTTTTATTAAAAAAACGTATTAAATACGTATTTACACAAACAAGAAAATATAATGGGCTTTCTGTTGGCAATTTTAAATGCTTTTGGGCTCATTAATTGTTGTTCAATGCTCATTAATTGCTGCTTATTAATTGCTTACAAGTTACAAGTAGAATTGAGAAATTTAGAGATTTAGAATGCATTCAATAGCAGTAGCCAGCAGCATTAGTCAAAATGGATATACTATGACACCGAATCCAAATTTTGATAGTCGTAAACCACTAATAATATTATTACTAATAATATATAAAAATATTATTAAAAAATATAAACGTATTTTTAACGTATTTGTATTTTGATTTTTGGAAAATTAACGTATTTGCGTATCGTATCGTATTTGTATTTGTATTTGTATTCGTATTTGTGCTTCCTAGCGTAACTCTATTATGGAATAAAATATTACAATAATTAACAATTGGAGAAATGGAATGTAAACTGAAATATGGCGTAGTATTCGTATTAAGATAAAAGGAAAAACAAGTAAATATAATTAACAAAAAGAATAGAATGAATTGGGGGTGTTGTTGGGGGCTGGAACGTCGTCGTTTGTGGGGGACAGCACCGTGCTGTGTTTCACCCCCACAGCAGGCGATCCAAGCCCGCTAACATGTTGTAATATATTTACATTATCATATGAATTATGGAACTGATCTTTCCAATGCTATAAGCTAAAGTGACACCTATTCACCTTATGGCCATACATATATTCGGATTTAAATCACATTGACTAATAGCAAGATTATAATTATATAGTTTAATAGTATGAATTTGGATGCTAATATGTGTCTTGTACGTCACACGAACGAATCTTATATTATACGTAGTATAAAGAGGGAGTTTGAAATTGCAAATCGGAATGGCAATTTTGTTATTTATATAAATAATACGGCTATTTCCTTATTAGACGTTTTTTTATTCCGGTTGTACTAATATGACGTGTGTTGTTGATAAATCCATATATATAGGGAATATTAGACGTTTCCTTATTTTCGGTTAATTACTACTCCCTCTGTTTTTTTTTTATCTGACCCAGTTTCCTTTTGGGGTGTTTTTTTTTAAGTGACTCATTTCTATTTTTGGGCCAAAATTAGCACATTAACCCAATTACCTACACCAAACCCTAATTAGTGAGAACCCTAATTCCCCTTCAACTTATGAATGAAATTTTCTTTCTTTTTCTCTCATTATTGGTAATTAATGTTTATGTTTTTCCTTACAAATATGAAAGGCCGTGAAAATTAAAAAAAAAAAAAAAAAAAACAAAGGAATAAATATATCACAGCCATTACAAATTAAAAAAAACAAATATAATAGAAATATAATAATTATAGAAATAAAAGAAACAATCAATCATCAACTTTAATCTACACTAATGATTCTATAGTGAGTAGTGTTTAATCTCTAATCTTTATTTCCTTAATTTTTGTGCAAAAAGGAACTAGGCCATATCGAAAAAAACGGAGGGAGGATATTGAAATAAAGTAATACTTCACTTAATATTGATTTTTAAATAAGTTAATAACTACTAATTTTTCTTTTGAATAAATTAATTGACAATAAATTTTATTATTATTATTATTATTATTATTTGCAATAAACGAAAAAAATTATATGCAAGACTAATTTAAAGAATGACAGCAGTGCTACTTTTGAATGATAACAAACGATATACATACATGAACATAAATTTAGAGGATCAATGGTAACTTTTCGTTAGGGAAATTATTAACACCGGAAGTCAGATAACTATGTCAAATTTTATTAATCGTAAAATTGTTTCAAAAATAATACTCTAAATGACTAGCTTCTGAAATCAAGTATGAGAGATTACTTATCTAAAACAATTATTGATTCCCTCAACTGTGGAGTCTAAATTAAAATTGTAATTTCTACTTTTTCTTTTCTTTTTTCCTTTTTAGTTAGGGGAGAAAAATTGACATTGAACAATGGTCTCATCCATAATTATTAGAATGAAATATAAGTGTTCTACTACCTATTGTGAACACATTTAATATTCTCACATATGATGCTACAATACCATATAAACTTCTATTTAGTATAATTTAGATATTTCTTAATAAGATTTAATTTTTAGGGCACATATTAGTAGTAGATTCCTCACTTCGTGATATACTCACTTTAATCATTGACACATTAATTATTAAATATGTCAAGGGTAAATAAAGGAACATTCCTAAGGAATGAGAAATACCACTAGCTAGCTAGTATAGATTGAGTTGTATAATGTTAATAAGAAGAGTAGTAGAAGTGTATATTTGTATTGTGAGTATGTTAATTATAGTAGTAGTTTAAAATTATACAATAGTGGTCCATTGAAATTGTATAATATTTATTTATTTTCAATGAGTCTTCAATATATATGAATAATTAAATACTAAATAATTCAATTGATTTGAGTTTAATATATTAAATAGACTACATTTTCTAATGTGCAAAAATCTATATATATAATAGCAAAATAAAGGTCGATCAACCACGATTTTTCTTGATTATTTTGCTAAATTCTCATAATTTTGCCTAATTAATTAATATTTTAATCTAATTAATATGTATCTTTAATTTGATATATATCTCTAATTATTTCATAGTAATATACTCCATATATCTTTAATATATTTTAATTATTAAGATGAATTATTCTAAATTAATAATTATCAATAGATTATAGGATTTGATATGTTATGTTTTTCGTTAAGATAATTTATTGCTCATATTAAGAAGATAAAAAATAATATTGTTTATCCACTTATAATATTAGTATATAATTAAGCTACTCCGTAGTTGATAGTTATAATTTAAAATTCAATATTATGCTTATCTTAATCTTATGGTTTTCAATTCGAAATTTGAGAAATATTCAATTTTAAATAAAAAATTCTTTAAAATAGATCACCCGAGGAACCCAAAGCTCCCTACCTACCTTAGACATAGTTTAAGATTTTTTCCGACCAACATGGCAATGCCATGTCTATGATTTTTCCCTTAGACTTTAGCTTTTTTTAGTAGGGTTTAATTTTTATTATTATTTTTTTTTTGGTAAAGTTTATTTTTTTAAGATATATTAATAACATTTTTTCTTAAGTATACATTTGCCACGTCAACCGTGAGCACATTATGTATTCCCACACATAATAAAAACTTTGCAATTCAAAGACAATAAAAAAATTTAGAATTATCTCTATAAACAATTGGCATACAATATTATACATGTACTAAAAAGTTTATGTGAGAGATAAAACTCATATAAAAGAAGACATCACACATTCAAAATTATTCATATCTACCTTTACATTTAAAGAGTAAAAATCAAATGATTAAATTTCATGTTTTGCAATAAAAAAATATTAATAAAAAGATATGTACACACAATGTTTTATTTACCTTACTTATCAATTGATATTATATGCAATTGGTTAAGAATTGCGGAAGCAAACACTAAACAAAAGGTAACCTCTCATTGAACTATTTTGTTATATGACACATGAATACTTATTTAATTTATACGATTAAAATCTTAAACCCAAATTAAATATGTAATTTTATTGAAGATAAAATTATACAATTTTATATTTTTTTTTCAAGTGGTTCAACATTTGAAATTTCTAAAAGAATGACATGATATTGTGCAGTAGAACAACGCATCCTTTATATTATTAGTAAAAAAAAATTATAACAAATGTGATTGACTCATTTCAGTTTTATCCAAAGTAAGACTTCAGGTTAACGGAAAAATTATACGATTACGACTTATAGTTTGTTTGTTGAGTAGGGGCGGGCGGATGGGAAGATGACTTCATTGATAGGAAAACTCAAATATGATGGAGTAATCCTTAATCAATATTTAAAAGAGTAGATGGAAGACTTGAATTGAAAACTGATCGATCTTATTTTCGCAAGGTAGTTAATGCATGTAGACAAGGAATTAACGAACACGAAAGTAAACGGAACACAAAGGGATTTACGTGGTTTGATCTATTGGAATAGATCTACGTCCACAGGCGGAAAGAGTATAGATCTTTATTGCTTGTATGAGTAGTGATTACAAGATTGTCCTTCCCTCTCCATCTATTCCAAACCCCTATTTATAAGTATCTACACATGGAATTCGACTAAGATTACAAGTCTTTTCCTACTAGGACTCTTTGGCTTGATCTCCCCCTTTACTGGATAAACACCGAGCTTCTATATCTCTTGGAGCTTGAATTGTAGTCGATGTAGGAGTTGCCTTGGTGTAGAAGTCTCTTTGAAGTAGGTTGTAGTTGACTGGGCCGAGCTGCATAGGGCTTTAGTTGGGCTGAGCTGCGTTGGCCGAGCTTAACTGTCGGGGCCCAATTATATTGGGCTCGATGCTTGGGCCTAGTAGTTAGGCCATATCCTATCACATCCCCCCCCAAAAAGATATAGAAGTGAGGGTGTGACTCGGGGTAGAAAGTTGAAGTAGGAGTATTGAAAGTGCATTGCCCCGTCGAAAATTAGATTTCGACGAAGTCGGAATGCTTGCCACCTCGTTAAGACGAGGTGGGTATAAAATTTACATTGCCCCTTCGGAAATTGGATTTCGACGAAGTCGGAATGCTTGTCACCTCGTTAAGACGAGGTGGGTATGAATTTTGTATTGCCCCCTCGGAAATTAGATTTCGACGAAATCGGAATGCTTGCCACCTCGTTAAGATGAGGTGGGTATAAAATTTGCATTTCCCCTTCGGAAATTGGATTTCGACGAAGTCGGAATGCTTGCCACCTCGTTAAGATGAGGTGGGTATAAAATTTGCATTTCCCCTTCGGAAATTGGATTTCGACGAAGTCGGAATGCTTGCCACCTCGTTAGGACGAGGTGGGTATAAAATTTGCATTTCCCCTTCGGAAATTGGATTTCGACGAAATCGGAATGCTTGCCACCTCGTTAAGATGAGGTGGGTATAAAATTTGCATTTCCCCTTCGGAAATTGGATTTCGACGAAGTCAGAATGCGTACCGCCATGTGATGACGAGGTCGAACGAAATTTCGCATTGCCCCTTCGGAAATTAAATTTCGACGAAGTCGGAATGCGTACCGCCTCGTTAGGACGATCACGTGATGTGTCAGTTACATTAAATGCGCCGTTTGGGGTCCCGATAAAGTAGGCGCGTGCGTGTTAGAGTTGGAGTGAAGAGGCGGAAAGTTACTAAAACTTCTTTCAGACGCCACAACAATTTCATTTTGAAATTTCAAAACCCTAAAAATTTTCGGCACTCCATCTTCTACGTTCTCGCTTGCAAAATCGTCGTTGGTGATATACCAAAACCCAGTGAATTATCTATTGTGGCCATAGTCGTCCATCGCCATAAAAGTAAGTTTCCATGGCTTCTGCTTCTTTTATTTGCGAATCAAGCGGTAGTAGTAGTCAAGATTCTGGCGAAAGGTCTATGTCGCCGCCGGTATCACATTCGCCGGAAAATATAAATGTGGATGTATATACTGTAGAGTCGGACGTTTCCGCAAAATGTAGGGTAGTTTTTGCTTCTCCCTTTGATTCAGTCGGAACCGTCTCCAAATTCTCTTCAACTCTAGATTCATCTGCAATGCTGAAGATTGCGATAAATTATTTATTTCCTGATTGGATAGAGATGTTAGTTCCTCGGCCGGAGGATAGGGCATCCAACCCTCCGGTCGGCTTCGTAACTATCTACGAAGATTGCTTAAGCCATGGTCTTCGTCTTCCCCTCCCCCCTGTTTTTGCCGATCTTCTTCGGAAGTTCGGCATTCCTTTAGCTCAAATAACGCCGAACTCGTTTAGGCAGCTTATCGGTTTGGGCATAATCAGTAGCCGTCACGGGGTCAGCCTGTCAGTAGAGCTGATCCTAAAATATTACCAATTTAATTCATTTAACGGGTGGTACTACTTGACACCCCGTCTTGACTTTAAAGTGAAAACGAAGTCAAAAATCCCGAACTGGCAGTCTAAGTTCTTTTTTTGCCGGTTCGGTGAGGTCCCACATTTCGTATGGAATGTGGGTAAGTTGAGGAACCAAGGCACCAAAGAGAAATTCGGTGCGCTTGAGGGTGTGTTAACGGGTTTCGTCGATGAAGATTTCACCAAGGCCGATCTTGCAAGGGCGGGTCTGAGCCCTTATGATCCAGACTCCATGGTTGAGCCGGTGAAGGGTGAGGCTCCACTTGGTCTGTTTTTATCTTGTTGTTTGATGTCATGTAATTGTGATATGGCTTCTACTGTTTATTTGCAGTGAAGCTACTCGGTAAGAAGAGGATGAGATCCAGCTCGACTGAAAAGCCATCATCCGAGGCGTCCTCGGAGCGAACCGAGAGCGGACTGATCTCATCACCAATGGAATCCCTTCCAGAGCGACCTCTCGTTCGTAAAAAGAAACAGCAGAAGTTGGTTGTTGCTATTACAAACGAAGAGGAGGATTGCGGTGTTACTGCAGTTCGGTCATCTCGTGGTGTGGGAGGCCAGGGTTTTGGAGAACTGGTGAATCGGCGACAGCCGTTTCCCGAGGTAACATCATATGCCCTCATCTAAACTTCGGCACCTCCCCCTTTTATTTTATTTATTATTTTTTAACTAATATATGTTGATGTAGGGTACCGAGGATATGGTGACGAGGCTGAGTGATCTGGCCTCGGAATTGAGCGGCTTCCTGAAAAGGGCTCAGGCTCGCCGTAACCTGGAAAATGAAAAGGGCGGCCTCGCCAACCAATTGGCTGTGACCGAAGCCAAACTGGTTGCGGAGCGAGCTGCTACCGAGGCGGCTAAGACAGAGGCGATCTCATTGAGGACTGAGGTGGAGGCGGTGAGGCGACGCGAGGCTGAAATGGTGGCCGGGCAAGGGCCTCTGCTTCGGGCGTATACAGAGCGACTCTTCCGGTCTGAAAAGTTCTCAGAACTTGCCGGGCAGGTGGCTTCGGTTCTGAACGCTCGCGCGGTCAGTGACACCATCGACGGCATTGCTGCTGATATGCCGGACTTAGATAAATCCAAGTACGGTTATCAGGAGATGTCAGATGAGCTCGTATACCGCATGTATGCCGAGGCTTTACTGAAAAGTATCCAAGGTATCCCTCTGTTGGATAGCTTGGCCTCGGCATCCACTTTTTTGACTGCCGAGGTAGTTCAAAATTGCCCAGTCGACCGGGACGATGAGCTGGAGGAGGTGATCGCTAACCTCCACCGCACTTCGGAGACCGAGGTGAAGGATGCTGGCCACGAAGAAGTGGAAGCTGAAAAGAATGAGGAGGCTGAAGTCAGGGGTGAGGATGAAACCGCTCCGGCTAATGATGAAGCTCGTTGTGAGGACGAAGAGAATGCCGGAGTGGTCAGTTGATCACCCTTTTTCAATATTTCTCCCCTTAGCATGTACTTCGTCATCAGTAGGATGGCGCATTTTGCTGAAGTAATGAAAACTTTATTTCTTATTAGAAATTCGTTTCCCTTTTGTAGTCTTCTTCTTCTCCAAAACTTTTCGATGCATCTCCGTATATAGCTCAAATCAATAACTTACTGTGGGCTCTTGAAGCTAAGAATGTCAAAGTTCTTCGTTTGAGAGACCAAGCTAACCATATCCAGGATGAGGCCGACATGAGACTTAGAGCCGCTCAAATCAGAAATGACGAGCTTCAAGCTCGGCTCCTAGAGCTTGGAGATAAGTATGATGCCATGAAGGAAGAATCTAGAAGGATCGCCGAGGAGCATGCTGAATACGAGGCCATTGTCCGCCGAAACGGCGGAAAAACCATTGCTGAAGTGGATGCAAAGGTAACAGAAATCGCAGCCTGGTGTAAGGATTACCAAGAAAGATACGGGGCGGACTCCTGGCAACTCCAAGATCAGATGGTCGAGCTGAAGCGAATAGCTGGTATGTACGATGTGATTCTAGCTCGGCGTCCGAAATTGGCTGCTCGACTGGGAAAGGACTCTCATCCTTCAAGTTCGTCCACTACCACTGATCCCTCGAGATCGTCAACTCCTGTGGATCGATCAGACATGAGATTCACGCGGCACTCTAAAGAGTTTTATGAACAAGAACGACAAAGATTGGCTCGACGAGGTCGAGGTCTGAGTCTTCAACCGGGTAGGGGTCGGAGTCGAGGATGAGGTAGTGGTGAACGAGGTCAAGGTCGCTTCAATATAGATGATATTTTAAATTTCAACTCCGACGGTGATTTTCCTACAAGATGGCTTAGTTTTAGCAAACCCAAGCCTTCGAGTTCGTCTTAATCACCATGTATTGTACTTTTCCATTTTTGAAATATAACGGAATTCTCTGTACTCATATTAGCCTTTTACCTTGTTTTTAACATAGATATATTTCCTTGTATTATACAAAGGTAGGCCATAATGAGCATTACCTCGTCAAAAGATGAGGTTTAGGGTTGAGTAGCCCGACTTCATCAAAGATGAAGTGTAGGCTTTAATTAGCATGACCTCGTCGTCCGACGAGGTTTAGGCTTTTAGTAGCACGACTTCGTCAAAGACGAAGTTTAGGCTTTAATTAGCACGACCTCGTCGTCCGACGAGGTTTAGGCTTGGAATAGCACGACTTCGTCAAAGACGAAGTTTAGGCTTTAATTAGCACGACCTCGTCGTCCGACGAGGTTTAGGCTCTTCTCTGTTTTAAACAAAGGCCGTATCTTTGTTTTTAACCGAGGTGGTGCCTCCTCATTTTAAACAAAAGTACTTCTTCCTAGCTTTTAACAAAGGTGGTTCCTTCGTTTTAAGCCCAGGCAGTTTGAACTTCTATTTTTAACAAGGTTAGGTCGGTACGCGCGCGTTTAGAATTTACCCCCAATGTGGAGTTTATTAAATTACCCTCGTCAGGGTTTTAGAATAAAAGATCAAAATACTAAGCATAAGTGGAATAGAGAGACATGCAAGATATGATATGCAAGGATTTAAACGAATAATAAAGGAAAAATAAAACTTTATTGATAAAAAAACCAAAAAAAGAAAAACAGCTGACAAGACGACCTGACTCTTGACACCTACGACTTTAAATGAACTGATCCTAGACATTACTCTCCTCCACTTATACAAAGTATTTTTTTAAATGATTAATGTGCCATGTGCGGGGTAAGGGCTCACCGGATAAATGGGCAAGCTTGTACGACGCTTTGCCGAGGACTTCTTCAACTTGGTACGGTCCTTCCCATGTGGCTTCGAGCTTGCCGAGCCTTTCCGCTTTACTGACCTCGTTATTCCGAAGTACAAGGTCGCCTACTTGGAATTGTTGGTACTTCACCCTTTGGTTGTAGTACCGAGCTACTTGTTGCTTGTACTTGGCTTCTCTTATGTAGGCGAGCTCTCGTTTTTCTTCCAGCAGATCCAGTTCGGTTCGGAGGTCTTCCTCGTTGACTTCGGCTGTGAAGTTGATAGTGCGCGGGCTCGGCAGGCCTATCTCTACCGGGATCACTGCTTCGGTTCCGTACACCAAACTATAAGGTGTTTCACCGTTCGAGGTCCGGGGAGTTGTTCGGTACGACCATAGGACTTGGGGTAAATTTGCTGCCCAATCTCCTTTGGCTTTGTCGAGGCGGGTCTTGAGTCCCTTGACGATCGTTCTGTTCGTAACTTCGGTTTGGCCGTTCGCTTGAGGATGAGCTACCGAAGTGAACTTTTGGTGAATGTGAAGCCCTTCACACCATTCTCTGAATGTCTGATCGGTGAATTGCGTTCCATTATCCGAAACGAGGATGCGAGGATGCGAGGTACACCGAAGCGGCAAACCACATTCTTCCATACGAAGTTGAGGGCGTTCTTGCTTGTGATCTTTGCCAAGGGCTCAGCTTCGACCCACTTAGTGAAGTAGTCGATGGCTACGATGAGGAACTGGAGTTGTCCGGGAGCTTTATCAAATGGTCCGACGATGTCAATTCCCCATTGCACGAACGGCCACGGGCTTTGCATGCTTATGAGGTCGGTTTGAGGTAATCTCGGCACCGTCCCATGGATTTGACATTTTGGGCACTTTTTGACTAGTTCGACTGCGTCTTGAAACATTGTAGGCCAATAGTAGCCCCAGCGCATGACCTTTTTTGACAGTGCTCGAGCTCCAATATGGCTTCCACATGACCCTTCATGAACTTCGCTTAACGCATAGTTTGCTTGGTTCAGCCCGACACATCTTAGGAGAGGTTGAAGGTATGACTTTCTGTACAGAATTCCTTCTTGTAGAACGTACTTTGGTGACTTGGTTAAGATCTTTCTTGCCTCAAGCTTGTCACTGGGTAGCTCACCCTTCTCCAAATAATTCCGAAGAGGAGTCATCCAATTCGGTGCTTCATCATCAATTACGAGGCCGACCTCGGCTTCTTCTATACTTCGGTGTTTGATTCCTTCCACTGGAGAGCTTGTTGACGAGGACGCCAATTTGCTTAAAGCATCAACTCGGGTATTTGCTCCTCTTGGGATTCGTACCAACTCGAAGTAGGTGAAGCTTTCTTGCAGACTCTTAGCTTTTTGGAGATACTTCTTCATTCTGTCGCCCTTTACCTCGTATGTGCTGAGCATATGGCTAACTATGACTTGGGAGTCACAGTAGACTTGTACAGCTCGTACTTGAAGACTTTGAGCGAGGCGAAGTCCTATAATTAAGGCTTCGTACTCCACTTCATTATTTGTGGTAGGGAAGTCGAACCGAAGTGCATAGGTTATCTCCTGCTCGTCTGGACTGAGAAGTATGATGCTTGCACCGTTTCCTAATTTTCCAGAAGCCCCGTCCACGTATACCTTCCAACAGTCTTTGGGCGGTTTACTTGTGGGTTCGGCTCCGACAATATCCAAGGCGGCATCGGGTGGCTTCGGTGCTTCCGTAAACTTAGATTCCACAAGGAAGTCAGCTAAGGCTTGGCCTTTGATAGCACTGTGTGGACAGTAGCTGATGTCATGCTCACCTAGCTCGACTGCCCATTTCGCAATTCTCCCCGAAGCTTCAGGCTTCAATAGCACTTGCCGAAGTGGGAGGTCAGTGAGGACCTGTATAGGATGTGCCTGGAAATAAGATCGTAGCCTCCTCGCTGCGTTTACTAACGCTAGTGCGATCTTCTCTAATGGCTGATACCTCGTCTCTGGTCCTTTGAGTGCTCGGCTGATGAAGTAGACCGGGAGTTGCCGACGTTTCTCTTCACGCACTAGGACTGCACTTATAGTCTCATCCGAAGCCGCGAGGTATAGGGATAGAATCTCACCTTCATGCGGGACCGACAAAGTTGGAAGCTTGGAGAGGTATTTTTTCAGGTCGGCAACCGCTGATTTCTGTTCCTCTTCCCATTTAAAAACTGGGTTCTTCTTAAGAATCTTGAAGAACGGGAGTTGCTTCTCTGCCGCTTTCGAGAGGAACCGACTAAGGGCAGCTAGGCAGCCCGTCAATTTGTGCATGTCGTGAATCTTCTCTGGAACTTTCATTTCTTGGACAGCTCGGACCTTGGACGGGTTAGCCTTTAATCCTTCTTGAGAAACCCAGCATCCTAAAAATTTTCCGGATCGGACCATAAAGGTGCACTTTTCAGGATTCAGCTTCAGGTTAACTTTCCGAAGGAGGCCGAGGACGATCTTGAGATCGTCGACACAGGTGGCTGGCTCTTTGCTTTTGACGACGATGTCATCCACATATACTTCCACATTTTTACCGATGTGGGGCTCAAATATCTTGTCCACCATTTTTTGATAAGTAGCTCCAGCATTCTTTAGTCCGAATGGCATTTTCTTATATGCGAAGACACCGAAGTCAGTGATGAAAGCTGTCTTTGGTGCGTCTTCGTCACTCATCAAGACTTGGTGATATCCTTTATACAGATCTAAGAAATTGAAAACCTTGTGGCCGACCAGAGCCTCGACTTTCTTGTCGATGTTGGGGAGAGGATAACAGTCTTTGGGGCAATGTTTATTTAGATCGGTGTAGTCAATACACATTCGCCAACCTCCTCCTTGTTTCTTCACCATCACCGGGTTAGCAATCCACGTCGGATACTTGACCTCGAAGAGTATTCGTGCCTCTAACAGTTGGTGCACTTCGTCATGTATGACCTGGTTCCGGTCTGCTGCGAATACCCGCTGCTTTTGCCGGACTGGCTTTACTCCGGGGTCAATGTTCAGCCGGTGTGTGATAACATCTGGTGAAACTCCGGTCATGTCGAGTGGTGACCAGGCGAAGACATCTTTATATTCCCGAAGTAGTTGGACAATTTGCTTGCGAAGTTCGGCTCCTCCAGCGAAGCCAACCTTAACAACCTTAGTTGGGTCGTTTTTGTACACTACAACAGCTCCTACTGGCTCGTAGAATGCAGAATTGTCTTCCAACACTTCGGATTTCTGTAATTGCTATGCTTGCGGATGCTGAGGTGTCCCAACACCTCGTAGGGCAATCTGCATGCACTCCTTCGCCCTTTTCTGGTCACCACGAACTATAATCACCCCATTCTTCGATGGAATTTTGATTGTTAGGTGGTACGCCGAGCATATTGCCTTCATTGCAACCAACCAATCTCTTCCCAGGATGATGTTATAGGGGGAGTTCGCCTTCACAACAAAAAAACTGACGAGCTTAGTGGATGACAATGGGTGTTTACCCACTGTCACTGGGAGTTGAACTATCCCTTCGGTTTGCGTCTCTTGTTGGACGAAGCGAGGCCCCACTGTCGATGAAGATTCGCTGGACGAGCTTATTAGCCACCACTGCCTCAATCACAATAGCGTCTTGGTGAGGTATCATTGGTGGCACCGGGTCCTTCTCTGAGAAGGTAATGACCTCGTCTTTTTTGAACCTTTTCTGTAAAGGCTCGTCTGTAGAGGGACTTCTGGCCTCGGCCTTGAGCGACAACTTCGTTACTCTGTGGGAGCCCGGTAATAGCAGTGACGACTCTGTCGATCCGGGGTTGATCTTCGTCTCCCTCCTCATCATCAGGCCTGGGCTTTTTGTCGACATGGGGGGCGCAATTGTTCCCTCCTCGGTTTCTGCGCTTTCCCCTACCCTGGGGTCGGGCATCATATTGGCCGTGACTTTGGTACTTTCTGAACGTACCGTCACGTACCAGGTGCTCGATATCCGCAGCTAGCTCCCTGCAATCTTTCGTGTCATGGCCGTAGTCCTCATGGAATCGGCAGTATTTATCCTTAGACCGGCGTCTTGACCTATCACGTGACATGGGCTGAGGTCTCTGAAACAGGTTGGTATGAAGCTCATAAATCTCCGTCCTCGGCTTTGTCAGTGGCGTGAATTGGGTCTTCTCCGAAGTTTGCCGAGGTCCAAGTCGGGATTCAAGGGGGCCTCGCTGCAGTCTATCTAAGGCACTTCGGCGGCTCTGACTTCGGTCATTGCGCTCTTCTTTCCTCCGATCGGATGGTTCAGGCTTATCAGCCTCGCGCTTCTTCCTATCCGCTTCATCTGCTCGTGCGAAACGATCCGCGATGCTCCACAACTGCTTCAACGTCAATGGCTCTTCCCTGATGATCTCCTTGTAGAGAGCACCAGATTGGATGGCATTCTGGAAGGCTGAGATAAGGACTTCGTCGGTCAAGCGATCGACTTTCAGGCTTTCCTCGTTAAACCTAGTCATAAAGTCACTTATTGATTCTCCTCGTCTCTGCCTAATGGAAAGAAGTTGGGCCGGGGTAGTTTTTGCCTCGGCATTCTGGAAAAATCTACGTTCGAAAGCTTCGAGTAGGTCTGCGTATGATCCGATACTGCATGGAGGCAGGCTATCGAACTAACTACGAGCGTTATCGACAAGCAGTTCGGGAAATACCTTACACATGTAGGTATCCTCACTGAGACCTTGATTCATCATATTATATTGGTATTGGGACAGGAAATTGCTCAGATCGCATAAGCCGTTGTAAGGCTTGATAGGAGGTACTCGATACTTCTCAGGGAGAGGAGTGTAGAGTATATAGTTGGTGAAGGGAGTAGAGATCTTACTGTAAACAGTAAATCTCCCTCCTCGGTGATCGTCGTCACGCCGAGGTGAAGCAGTGTGACGACGAGGTGGGGTGATGGTACGGCAAGGTGAAGGTCTGTAGTTTCCTCGGCGTTTATCATCGAACCTCCTTTGACGAGGTGCCGCGTCTCGTGCGCCCACAATTTGGATGCTTTGAGAATCGTGTTGCTGATGGGAACGGGATGTAGCTCCACGTTCTCCATGCTGTATTCCAGCTCTTTGTTGGTTGACGAATTGTAGGAATTCTGGGCCTTTATATGCAAGGAAACTCTTCACTGCATCTTCGAGTTCATGCGGCTGAAGCTTTGGAATCTCCTCTTCGTCATGGCCACTGTTATGACCTTCTTGGCTGGGATGGAGTGGTTTGCCGAACTGGTCCACCAAGATGTCTCCCACATGCCCTTCTGGAGTCTGTACATGTTCTTTCCCGGGGCGTTTTCGATTGGAGTTGGGGGGCTGGCTGGAGGCCTCAGCAGATTTATGAGGGGTTTGCTGGGCGTTTTTACGCTGGGCTTCCTTCTCCTTAGCAGCGGCAGCGGCAGCCTCGGCGGCAGATTTATTAGCGGCAGCAAGCAGTAGATCGTGTTGATTTCCCGGCCATCGTGATTGCAGCAAAACTTGCAAAATTTGATCGAGATTTACAGGTTTGATAGTTCCCACAGACGGCGCCAGTGATCGATCTTATTTTCGCAAGGTAGTTAATGCATGTAGACAAGGAATTAACGAACACGAAAGTAAACGGAACACAAAGGGATTTACGTGGTTCGATCTATTGGAATAGATCTACGTCCACGGGCGGAAAGAGTATAGATCTTTATTGCTTGTATGAGTAGTGATTACAAGATTGTTCTTCCCTCTCCATCTATTCCAAACCCCTATTTATAAGTATCTACACATGGAATTCGACTAAGATTACAAGTCTTTTCCTACTAGGACTCTTTGGCTTGATCTCCCCCTTTACTGGATAAACACCGAGCTTCTATATCTCTTGGAGCTTGAATTGTAGTCGATGTAGGAGTTGCCTTGGTGTAGAAGTCTCTTTGAAGTAGGTTGTAGCTGACTAGGCCGAGCTGCATAGGGCTTTAGTTGGGCCGAGCTGCGTTGGCCGAGCTTAACTGTCGGGGCCCAATTATATTGGGCTCGATGCTTGGGCCTAGTAGCTAGGCCATATCCTATCAAAAACCTATAAATCTATCCAAGAAATATCGTCTTTCCTCAACAATCATCGAAATGACGGACTATCAAAATATTTTCAATTATTTTATTTGTTTTAGATAAAAAAAATTCAAGTGTTCAAAGAATGAAATTTCTAAAAGAACGACATGATATTGTGCAACAAAACAACTGATTCTTTATAATATTTGTAATATATTCTTATAATTAACAAATATGATGGAGTCATTCAGTTTTATCTCAATTAAATATTTAAAAGACTTTACATTAACGGAAAATTATAATATTGCGACTTATAGTCTATTAGCTGAGTAGGGACGGGGATGGGAAGATGACTTCATCGATAGAAAAATTCATACATGATGGAGTAATCCTTAATCAATATTTAAAAGAGTAAATGGAAGACATGAATTGAAAACCTGTGAAACTATCCGAGAATTGTCAACTTTCATCAATAATCATCTAAATGACTGGCGGCTTGATATTATATCCTTCAATTATCGAGCAACGGAGGACTTTACATTGAAATGAATGTAACCACGCGAAAGAATCCGACCTCTCATTCACCAATTTTTTTTTCGAGCAATAAGAAACTTGATATGAAAAACACAACTACAATTGAAAAAATGTTATCAATCATCAATTTATTTCTATATTACAACGTACAATTGATGGCTTAACATTCAAAATGAGTATTACTACCTGAGAAATGTAACATCTCTTGTATTTATTTTTCTAATACCATGATCAACGGCTACTTGCATTCAAAATGAGTAAAACATAACAAACCGAGAAATGTCACACCTTATTGATATATCTTTATTTTTTTTCTAATTTAGTTTAATGCTAATTTTTCGAATGTATCCTAACAATACTACAATCTTACAATAAATACTTATATTACTATTTTTTTATTATTTTTTGCTTAATAATTACAAAATCAAATGGCTCCCGTCGAATTTCGACGGGCACTAAACTAGTTATTATTATATTTGGATTAAGTTTTGAGTTTAATAAAAATGTTAAGTTTGACTTAACAATAAATATTTGTACGTATATAATATTAGTAATAAATAAATAAAATAACAAATAGATATTTAACTTATAATTTTAGTTTTCCTATTAGATTATTTTATTACTCCTTTAATCTATTTAAATTAAAATTATTTTTCACTAAATTTTTTTTTACTATTCAGTTGTAACATATTATTTCCGTGCATCACGAGCAAATTCTAGTTATTCACAAATTATCAGATTATGATTTTAAACGATTGATACCCCCAACAAACTTTTGACGTGTTGTTAGGTATGCTTATTAGTGATCGTCATCATAGTGTTTTGATTGATTAGCATGATTTAAATATCAATATAATCCAAAAATATTTTATAAAAGATCATCATATCTTGTCTGTTTATATTATATTATTATAATTAAGATTTTTGGACTCCAGCATTTTGAATTTTTTTATTGCACGAATCAACCAGGATTGAAAACAGTTTTTTTATTGATAAGTCTGTTCTTATAATTTTCAAGTTTAAAGCATTGAGATTTTGATTCGTTCGTTTATAGCTATAACGTTAACGTCAATAATTATTCTAACCATTATTCACAAGACACTAACATTTTACTTCGAGGGGTTTTCTTTAATTAGGGTAACACAAATTTATTATTAAGTCAAATTTTGAGCATACAAAATCAAGATGAAAAATCTGAACTTCCAAATGATCACACTTTGAATCTCAGCAAATTTAGATAAATTATAAACGGCTTTATCGTTGCAATATTACATCTCGTCAAATATTGATTTAATGCCTTTATTTTTATATAAAAAAAGGAGAGAATTTATGCCTATAATATAAAAATAAAAGTACATCAAATACTTTTCAACCATGAAATTCATATGTTATTTAATTTCTTGCTGCAAATTCAAAGTACCGACGTACTTGGTTTGAATCACATCCTCTACTTCATTATCCAGTCATTCATCGTCGAGGATAAGCATCAAACGAGATAGTACAATTTTCCAATCTTGTGAAATATTCATAAAAATCGAAATATAATAATTAAGGGACACACTTGGGTCAGCCGGAGGCACCGTGCGGCCGGGCTAAAATAATGACACTTTTATTCATATAGATTGATACTTTTCTGTATAAAGATTGACACTTTTAAAAATTATCATTTTATTCGTAAAATAATTATGTTAAAGATT
This sequence comes from Mentha longifolia, assembly GCA_001642375.2. Taxonomy (NCBI): domain Eukaryota; kingdom Viridiplantae; phylum Streptophyta; class Magnoliopsida; order Lamiales; family Lamiaceae; genus Mentha; species Mentha longifolia. The sequence continues at coordinate 20,451,489 of CM038113.1, read as the reverse complement.
AATATTTTTATTCATATAGATTGACACTTTTCTATATAAAGATTGACACTTTGACCCCGGCCGCACGGTGCCTCCGGCTGACACAAGTTTTTATCAATAATTAATTGTTAATTAATTACTGTATACTTATTTATTTCATTAGCCAATAGGATAGGGTATCTTTTATGACTGCATTCTCCTAAAGTCTTGGATAGGTACAACCTTCGATGCTGACTCAGCACCACCATTTTGGAGTGGATAAAATCACCCCAAATGTGGTCCCTTTTTCAATAATTTTCACCTTACATTTTTAGACATGCTTTTTCCCCTCACATTATTAGATAAATTGGATTTGAGATCTAATTGCACTTGCATATTTGTTGATTTGATCTTAATATTAAAACTACTTATTTTTTTTTCTTTTTTTTTTTTGCTTTTCAATTTTGATTGTCATAGATACTTGCACAAAAAAAACATTTGGGTTGGTTTAATTTGACATAGTGCCGGAAAAGTAGATCCGTCTATGAAAGCAAGAACTCAAATAAATTATTTGTAGCACCTAAATAAAGTAATGAAGAAAAAAAAGGGTGAACTTTATATATACCCAAAAAGAATAAGTATATAAGTTTTATACCCACCACTTTAATTATATAACTTTCATACCCAAAATGTAGTAAAAGGACAACAATACCCCTTTCTTGTATAAAACACTATTTCCAAGTATTTGTTTATCATATGTTTAATTCTTCATGGAATAATAACAGGCCCATCACACTTCCGTAAATAAATTAATGCATACCAACTTCATACCTTTACTGCTGCGGATCTTCTTCGCCGGAAGTTTTACAGACCACGTCCAACCACCCGGAGCACCGTATGGTTTCCTGTCGCGAATTCCTTAGCAGTGATCAGCCTCGCCTTTGTCGATTATCAATCCGAGCAACGCTCCAGGAATTGTGATAACTGCTCAGAGCACTGAGCAATGACTCACTGTGGGCTAAGAAATTGTTGGTAAACAGAAATTTAAAATACGAAGGTAATGAGCAAAAGCCCGAACTTTTATTGGGGAATTATATAATATTTATTATATAAGTATATCTCCTTTAGGGAGGTGACAAACTTGTTTAGCTACCTATGGTAGCGGAATGGAAAACACTCACAAACTAGAAAATTTGAAAACTATTACAAAGCTTATTGTTGAAGAAAACTAAGAAAATGATCGATCATCTTTGCTTCCTTCGCTCATGTTTATTTATAGAGGGTTGAAGACATCCCTCTTGCTTGAATTATTGCATCGGATGCTTTTTTCCACCGATGCTTGCTCCCATGTGAAGCATGGGTCCTTCTTCCTCAATTATCACCGAAAGTAGCAATAATCAAAGGTAGCATGTGGAGATTAGGGTCCTCCATTTTGAATTCCACCGAAAGAAGATGGTAGAATGTCTTCTTCTTGAGTACAGTTCTCAAGACTATTCTTCCTTCACGATTTAAATGATTCTGAACCGTGAATCTTTTAAAACTATTCCCACTTCACGGTTTAATAAAATTTTGAACCGTGTTATTTTAGTGGGAATTACTTTTCTCACCCTTGTCGTTTTCTTTTTGGATGGGATTCTTCTCTTATAGAGTCACATGATCCTCTTGTGTTGGCCACTTAATTTTTTATTGGCGGGGCCTTGGGCATCTTTCCTTTCGGTGACGCCCTTGGTTCTTTCTTGTCATCGGTTCAAGACCTTCATGCTCTTGGCATGAATCCTCGCCCGAACTCTAGCTCCTTCTGATTTAGGCAAGCTGGACAGATATGGTTGATCCAGTTCCCATAATGAGCCATGTTACAAAACTTGCGATGAGTTTCTTTACTTGTTGCAAGTTTGTTTTCCCATAGCAAAGTCCTCTTTCTTTCGAAAGCTTCCTCTACAAATCTCGTTGTTTTTCCTGTCATCATATTTAACAGGAAAGATCCATTCACAGAATTCTGAAAAAATTTGAATGAATACTTGACTTTATCCATCTCGGTGAGGCAGACCCATAAACCCCAAGCCCTGCAGGTTGAGATTTCATCCTCGGTGATTGTGGAGACAAGTGGTACTTCTCCACTTGGAACCTTAATGTTGCAACGGCTCCTCTCGTCGGTTCGCCTAAGCCTTATATAATGAAATGGTTCCCCTTTCCTGCTGGTTCTGGTGATGCACTAATAAAGTAGAGTTCCAGAACATCTCCTCGGCTAAGCTGTTCATTGTTAGCCCATGAGTCGTGTACAACTTCCTGAATCCACTTGGGTAGATTCTTGATCTCTGTAAACGATGGAAAGACAGTATAAACTGAGGCAAGTGCCCCAAATTCATACCATTCCTTGACCTCTTATGGATGAACACCTGGCATCATCCATACTCGAGGGTACTTTCCTGAGACATCAACCAAAGTTTTGTTTGGATTGATACCTCACCTTGTCAGTAACTTCTCCCAGCTAGCCTGATAAGCCTGCCAATAAGAAGAAACTTGTAAAATATTATCAGTATTAATCTTAGAAGTACCTTTCAAGGGCCTAAGATTAATCTTTTCCTCCTTAACCCCGGAGGTGCTGGGTAGAAATGATGCATCAGAATCTGACTTCTGAGTATCATCTTTTCCTTGGGCCGATGGTTCTATTGATACCACCAACTTAGGACTCGTGCAAGAGGTATTTGAATCCTCTGCTACCGTTATAGGGGCCGGCAACCGAAACTCTTCTTTTTCCAGATTCAATTTGGAAGCCCGAAGGATTTGCTCTTGAATTACGTTCCAACACTGTGTTTGTGCTAGCGCGCATGCTCGAATTCTATCAGTGACTTTCGTCTTATCGATAGATTGTATTCTTCTGGCTTGATCAGCCTTTAGAACACACTCGTCCCATTCCCCAATAAGCATTTCAAGGTTTTCCCTGAGATGCTTCTAGGCCATCATGATAGAGCTAACTTTAGTTGGCTCCATCTCTTGTCAAAAAATCTACAAGAACATTCTCATTAGATTTTATAATGACAATATCAAAAATGAAATATTGACATTCAGCTTGCCATCTAAGTAATCTAGCCTTTTCACGTTTAGATTCAATCTTAATGTTTAAAAAAGCTTTAACTTGTGTGTTATCCACTTCCAAAACAAATTTCTTTGCAAGAAGAAAGAGAGGTCATTTTTTGAAAGCCTTTCGAACTGCAAAGAATTCTTTTTCGTTAATGTGCCATCGAATGGCCTCATTTTCATGGAACAAACCACTACAGTATCTGCATGGTTCCTCTCCATTGGGAGTGATGTTTGTAAGCACTGCTGCCCACCAATGATCTCTTGCATCCGTGTATAAGACAAGATCGTCTTCATGTTGTGGTATCGAGAGTTTTGGGAGGTTCTCACAAGCCACCTTTAAATCTCTTATCCCTTTACGGTGTTCATCTATCCAGATAAACGGAATATCCTTTTTCAGCAACGGATTGAAAACCTTTCTGTATTTTGCAAGATTCTTGATGAATGCTCCTGCAAAATTAACAACTCCTAGAAAACTCTGAAGTTGTTTTTTCTCTTTTAGATCCTCCGAGAAATTCTTGACCTTCTGAACAATATGGTCTTGTAGAATTATCCCTAATTCATCTATCTCGATTCCCAGAAATTCCATTTTCCGGGTTGCAATAACTGCCTTCTTTTCTGACAGAACTAATCCTGCTCTAAAACAAACATCTGCAAAAATCTCAAGATGTTTTACTTGTTCATTTATATCTTTTGATGTAATAAGAATATCATCAATATAAACAAACATGAAAGAGAAGTAATCTTTGAAAAGATTATCCATCTTTCTCTGGAAAATATGAGGTGCATTAGCTAACCCCATTGGCATCACGTTCCAAACATAATGCCCTTGCGGAGTAGAGAAGGCTGTAAACTTCTTACTACTTTCCTCCATGCGGATCTGGTAAAAACCTGACTTGCAATCAAACTTGGAGAAAACCTTAGCATTTCTAATGCAGTTAATAAGGTGTTCTCTACTTGGGATAAAATAACCATCAAACTCAGGAACGTCATTAATACCTTTATAATTAATAACGAGTCTGAGTTTATTTCTTTTGATCTCACTATGGTTTCTTACCAAGAAGCCTGGGCTACTATATGGCGAGTTACCTGGTTCAATTAACTTCATATCAAGGTGTTCCTTGATAATCTCCTTCATATCATGTTGATCTCTTAGATTCATCAGGATTGGTCTGAATCTAACAAACTCATTTACCTTGTCTGGCTTTGCCTTTAAGGTAGTTCTGAGTTGATTTTTCTCCCACCATGCCAAAGGATTCTCATTGTAACATCTTACAATTTTCCTTTTGACATCTTCTAGTGAGACCTGTGAATCACTCTCAATATCTTTAGAAATTAAAGATACCTTTAGGATCTGTATTTCAGCTTCGTTGTCCTCAACGTCAGTGTCTATCAGTTATCCTCTTCGTCTGTAGCTCAATAAGGCATCATTGAACCTTCTTTGATCTTGCATTTTAGGGTGTCGAAGTTGCCCTTCATCACCACGCTTGCTGCGAAAGGCTAATGGCATTTGTTTGTTAAATGCTGCGTTTAACCTTTGAACAATGATTTTGTGATCACATTGGGTTGTGAACACTAATCGTTGTTTCTCATTATCTTGCATATATCTTTTGAACATCTGCAAGAAATTATTGCCCAACAGGATATCTGCTCATGTATCATGAAAATAAATTGGTGGAGTCTTAACCTTATACCAAGGTGTCTGGCCTGCTCCTCCAATTAAAATCTCCACCATCTTGACTCCTTTTGTTAGAATCAAGATTTTCTTGGAAAAATCTCTCCCTGCAATACGAGTTAGTTATTCTTCAACTTCTGTTAGGAAGATTCCTCACTTTGCTGTGCATATTCCTGCACCTGAATCAACATAAGCAGCAAAATATTCTGCCTTATATTTCTCATATAACACTCCCATTGGGATGTATATTGAGAATGGACTAGTCATTAAATCAATATTTTTCTTTCATTGATTGTAACTTCCATTCCTTCTTCTCCTTGTTTCCATGGTTTGAATTTCTCAAGGAAATCCAAACCTAAGATGAGGATATTCTCCTCTCTTCCAGCTCATCCTTTGATCTCGACTGCCCATCCTCCAATTTCAATCATTCCTTTGTAATGATGGACTTCTGGTTGCTCGAGATAATACAAGACGTTGCAAGGAAAATTAGTTTCCCATCTTGTAGTATCAAATCTGACAGTTACTCCTCTCCATCCTTCCGGACATTTGATAGTAATAGTTGTCTTATTGTGACTCAGAGCATTTAAAGAGCTCCGAGCCTCTTGTCCCTGTTGAATAAGACTTCTTCCCATGGGTTGAGAAGTAATCCTATCTCCTTGAAATGACAATCTTCCAGATTGTATTCTAAGACTTTGATCATGAGTTATGACCATTTTGTTTTGAATTTGCATATCCACATTTCTCAAACGTGGAAACTCGATTCTATCGAGACAAATCGCCGTTGTCACCTTCTTGAAAATATCTGGTATCTCAATGAACTGCTTTCCAAGGAATAACTCAGTATGATGTGAGTTAGAAAGCACATATGATACCTGATACGTGATGGAATAAGGTCTATTCCCTTCTTCCACCAGCTCTTTCCTCTTGAAGTCCTGATCAAGTGTTAGGGCTCTGCTGAAATTGGTGTCATTAAGATTGTAAGCAATCTTAAGATATATAATCCCTACCACCTATCCAGCACATAGATTTCCCGCAATAGTTCCCATCACAGAATTCTTGAGAATTCTGACTCGCTTATCACAAATAGCGATGTCAATTGGTGAATCAACACCCACAGAAATGGCTGATTTGAGTACTAATTGGATTGCTCCAATATGTATCCAATTCATCTTCTCCGCAATCTCCGGCTTCATCTTTTCAAGATCCTCCCGTATGTCGCTTGCTGAAATCAATTGCATCTCCACTTGATTCCCTGTGAGCTTGATTGGGAACGCCATCTCTCATCTCGTAATACCATAGACAATATGATGCTTTTGAGTCTTGAGACTGAAGTTCCTCAGAGCATAATCTATGCTCCCTGCTGTAAAGCCTTGATACTTCTGTATATTAAGACTTTTCTTCATGATCTTATTGATCTAGCTTTGTGAAATCATCGTTTGGCTTGAATAGCCAGTTTGATTTTCACTTTCTTGATGATAAACCTTCTGTTCAGTCTGATTCTGAATTGGTAGATCCATCAAATTCTCCTTCACTACTAAGGACTTCTTCCTGTTCGTAAATACTTTCATCTAAGGGTATATCCTCAAATTGGTAGACTTGTACGAGATCTTGGAAATAGATCGCGTCTTAGATGTCCGGGGTTGACTCGAACCTCCTTAACATCTTGTTTTCTAGGCAATTTATTGAAATATGCCCGGCTGCACCGCATGTCCAGCAGTTGTAATCCTTGAAACTCTTGTTAGCTCTAGTATGAGCTTTTCGGAAAGTTTTCTTTGCAGGTGATCTCTCCTGGGGTCTGCTTAAACCAGCACCTCTGGATTGAAACCTATTTCTTGACGGACCACTCCTTTGTCCGTATTTGTATGATCTAGCCTTTTGTCTAGACCACATCGCCCTTGGTTTCCAAGATCCTCTCTTGGATCTTCTATCTTTTGAATAGGGTTGATACCTATTCTTCCTGCTCCTTTTGTAACTCGCAGGATCCTCTCCAATGACTGTTGGGAGATCATTGTCTTCATAATTAAGGGGGGCTGATTTGTTGATCCTCCTTAATTTCTTGATGTTCTTCTGTGCAATAGCTTGCTGACACCATTATGCAAGTTTGTTGTGCACAAAAGACATTCATTTTCCCACGCCATCGTAATTACCAGGAACGTAATCACGAATGAACATCTCTCTCCATGGGTTAGGAAATTTTAAGAAGAAAATTTCCTTTGCAAAATTATCATCAATCTTTGATTGATATTGATAGACTGTGAAAAGCTGCAGAAACTTGTTGAGTGACTTTTGATCTAAGACTACAAGTCTTAGATTAAGAAAAGCCATTTTGAATACTTTTTTTTCTCTTCATCATAAGTTCCAAAATAACCAACTCCCAAAAAATGATTCTTTAGGAGATTAGCCGTATTCTGGACTTTTTCTGAAAAGTGCTCACTCTTAAAGCACTCATTTTTTTATCTCTGTGGTTAGACCAGCGTCCCACGCAGTTTTTGCGACTCTTGCGAGACTCATTTCGAGGAATTTGACAAATCCCTCTGTACTCATATCGAGGGTAGATCCTGCCACCCTCATCGCTATTGCCCATTCCTCGAAGACCTTCTCTCTATCTTTGAAATTGATTTCATCGATATTGAGAGTGACTCCATATGGATGGGCTCCAAGGTCGATTTTGCAGAAGGAGTTTCTTGTTTCCATTTTGTCCTTCGTCTGTAGTTGACCTTGAACTGATCTTCAGCAATACCCTCCGTTCTTTGATGGAAGGAAAATCCTACATCAAAATTATGAGGATTCTTTGGCGGTGGTGTTTGTGAACCTCCTCCTTCTTCGGATTTGGCCATCTTGAGATCCACCACCTTCATGTTAGTAAAAGATTCAGCTAACTCTTGTAGATCTTCTAGTTTGATCCTTTCGAGGTTATTCATATTTTTTCACCTCGGATTATTCTAGTAATCACTCCAATTTTGGGTCGCGTTTATCGACCTCTTTTACTGGTAATAGGTATCTTTTTGGTTTGTCGGAAAAGAAACCCTTCTTGGCTCGGCTGGAACATGGTTGTGCTTCCAGCTTCTCCACCCTTTTTTGAATATCCTTCAGTATGTCTATTATAACATCCTGTTTGCTGGATATTTCGTCCGCCTTTTGGGGTACTCCATACAGGCTATTGCTGTAATTTTGCACCATCTTCTGGATTTTCCGTAAATCCATAGAGATTTTTGACGAATCCGGAATAATCTTTATGAAATTAGGGCCGATCTTCTGTCCTGAGAGTTCCATCAGATATGATCCTGATGGGATAATCTCATGAGACGTCTTAGTTTCCCCTCTAGATAAGCATTTATCATGAGGCGATCTAAGTAAAACTTGATGGTCCATGTACATGCACGGATCTCTCTTGGGTTCAGGTTCTCTCGAATCGCCTGTTCGAGACGTTCTCGTCTTACTCGTAATAGAGCAAGATCACTTGTTTTGTTCGCCTCCAAAATTTGGAGATATGAACTGTAACACTCGCAACTCAGACAATAGTCTGGTTCCATTTTAACTTGAAGTCTCCTTCATTAGGTAATAAATATTACATAATAAATAAATATAATTCCCAAATAAATCAAGGCATCTGATACCATTTTAGAAGTGTGGGATCATATCACCAAAGCATGAGATTTTAATCCTCTTTTAAACAACAAAGAAACAATTAAAGCTTGAAAACTAAAGAATTACTTGCCAATAGCAATTCCTTGGTGTGCTCTTAGCAATTCATTAAGGGTATGTTTGTCTTTTTATTAGATTTTGGGTATAAAACTTATAGTTTTAAAATGTAGGGTATAAAACTACTATACTATTTTGTTTTGGGTACATATAACCATTAACACGAAAAGAAATGTCAACGTCAATAAAAAGGAAAAAAAATAAAAATAGTAGTAGTAATAGTATATTTGGTTCATTGTTCCTAGTCAATTAATTAATTAATAAGAGTATAGGATAATTGAGAAATTGAGAAGCAAAACGTCGCCGCTAGAAAGCGATTAATAATGACGGGCCCTTTTGTCTCCTCCCATATCGCAACCATCTTTTCCATCAGTATTTTTTTTCCATATATACCACTAATAATACTATACGCATATGAAAGGACATATATGGATATACCAAGAATAAAAAAAGAACAAACTTTCAAAAGAAGATGAAAATGAAAAAAATAATAACAAGTCAATCATGCATCAATTTTATAGATCATGCATAATGTGTATCTAATGAAAAATTATTAGCTTTGAGCGGCTACAATTTAAATCATCTATTACTTGTAACATCTCGAATTCGTTACAAATGTTTATTCGTGAATTTTCATGAGAAATTTACATTATTATGTAATTAAATACTAATGATCCCCGAATTTATAAGTAATAGATCACAGTAAAAAAAAATAAAAAATCTTATAATTTAAGTACTCCCTCAGTCTCCACTTAATTAGTCAAACTTTATATTTATATGTGAGGTATAAAATAATAAAGGTAGACTAATTAAATGAGACGAAGGGAGTACATGTTATATTTAAGAAAGCACCTTTAGGAAACCTTAGTAAACGGGATAAGAATAGGTTGACTATTTTTATCCAATTTATTTTTATATTTAGACCAAATAATAAGATTACACAAAGTTCGTATTTTATGGTTAAACAATAAATTGTTTTTAGAACCTCAACCGGTGTCTATTAAGTTATCCACCCGTTTGGAATAAATTGAATTGTATTTTTTTATTTTATTTTTAAATATTAGACCAAGGGATTTATTAGCTCACAAATTCCATGTTTAGAGAAAAACAATTGGGTCCTCTACACCCATTTTGGTATTCCAATTGTGTACCAAATTTTAATTTATATTAGTTTTATATATTTTTATTCAATAATTTTAATTTATAATGATTTAGTTTAATTTTATAATTATAATTTAGGTTCACTCATCCAAATTAGGCTTCATAATTATTTTTTAGCATTTAATTCCAATTTTATTAGCTAAAATAGGGTTGATAAATCCAAAATTAGGGTATATTATTTTTAAAAATTCTATTTTTTAGTTATAAATGTTTGTTATGATTTATTATAATATAACAATTTTTTATTTTTATAAAAAAAAATATAAAACTAATAAATTTTAATATTTAGTACACAATTGAAAAATAATAGTTGGTATAGAGGATACCATTCCGAGAAAAAAGAAAAAAGAAAAAAGAAAAAGAAAAAGAAAAAACCATTTCCTTCCACAGTTCCACCTCAAAGGCTCAAACTCAATGGATTTTCCTTGAAGCTCTTCTATAAATAGTGAAAGCGGTGTATGCGTAATTTAAACCGCAACTCATTCAATATCAGTGCTAGACGTGTAGGTATCTCCCCCAACATTGTCCCACCTTTCCCACCCTCACTTCTTTCTCTCTCCTCTTCTTAATTTCCTTTTTTCTTTTTCCTTTTTCCTGCATTTTTTTTTTTCATCAGCTCACGTAAATTAATTCCTCTTCCATGATTTAGGTTTCGCATTCAGAAAAAAAAAAAAAATGTGTGGAATTCTAGCAGTTTTGGGGTGCTCCGATGACTCTCAGGCCAAGCGAGTTCGCGTTCTCGAGCTTTCCCGCAGGTAATTTTCTTCTATTTGTAGTTGCTATGTATTTCTTCTTCTTCTCTTTTTTTTTTTTTTTCAAGTTTATTTGACGTTGATTCTGGTTAATTTGTGTATTTTTTTTAAAGATTCTTCAGTATAATCCGGAGATCATTTGCTGGAACTTTCGCTGTGTTGTTTGTTATTTCGGATTATTTTACGTACTTCGAGCTTTGTTGCCAATTATGGAATGAAATTAATTTTGGTTTTGTGTTGATGTATTACATGTCGGCGTTTTCACACATTCCCTTTCATTATTTGGATCATAGATTTTTTTTTTGGTGGTTACGCAGGAGAATTAAACTCAATAACCTGATTTTATGTGCGTAGAAATCTTTTAACAAATTTATCCGCACCTTATTATAAAAATGATGAAGCAGTTGAAGGCAAAAGTGGCATGGCTTTTTATGTCCTGAGCATCCAATGTGCGTGGAAAGTTTTGTTTTGATATAAAATAATCAATGTGCTATTAATGAAATGAAACGCAAAATATTCTTTGAATGTTCCAAAGATGCGTGGAAACAGGAATGCTTTTTTTGGTTGATGCAAAAGTTGATTTCAGTTGATTACTGTATGATTTCATAGATTGAAGCATCGTGGCCCCGATTGGAGTGGACTGTATCAGCACGGAGATTTTTATCTGGCTCATCAGAGGCTAGCAATCGTCGATCCCGCCTCCGGTGATCAACCCCTTTACAATGAAGACCAAAAGATTGTTGTCACGGTAGGTCCATCCTGCACCTTATACGACGTCGTTTTTCCTCGTTTCCCCTGCTGTCTCTTGGCGTTCGTCACACAAACAGTTGCTTTCATGTATGTTTTTTTTTATGTGAGCTATATGGTCACACGAGAAAGAAAAAGATATAATGAATAATTTAGCCATAAAGATAGCCACAGGGAAGAAATCGTATGTATTTAACATGTTGGGCAGGATTATTTAATGTGAAACCAGCTAAAAACTCATAAGCTGTTGAAGTGTCCTGTTTACTCGATCACAATATATATACAGCTGGATTTCTCACGTAATATTTTCGGATGGATTTAGGTGAATGGAGAGATCTACAACCATGAGGAACTTCGTAGGCGTTTGCCTAGCCACAAATTCCGTACTGGGAGTGATTGTGACGTCATAGCGCATCTTGTAAGTATTGATACCAAGAAAGTCTATCAACTCCGTGAATCTTGCATTGATTGTAATGTGATGTTGTATTTTTCAGTATGAAGAGTACGGTGAAAATTTTATTGACATGTTAGACGGTATGTTCTCATTTGTACTGCTGGATTCTCGCGACAATAGCTTCCTTGTAGCCCGTGATGCAATTGGGATCACTTCCCTGTATATTGGTTGGGGGCTTGATGGTATTGCTTCTTCATCTATACCGTCTATTCATAGCAATGAAAGCAAAGGGTAACTGAATATATAATTATAATATCAATATCCTTGTTTCATCTTTAGGCTCCATCTGGATATCATCTGAGCTCAAAGGGCTGCATGATGAGTGCGAGCACTTTGAATCCTTCCCACCTGGCCACCTTTACTCGAACAAGAGTGGAGGGCTTAAAAGATGGTACAATCCTCCCTGGTTCTCTGAGGCCATCCCCTCAACGCCTTACGACCCCTTGGTTTTGAGGCGTGCTTTTGAAAGTGTGAGATTCAGTTTTAATCCAATGTATATATGTATATATATGTGATTATTATTTTCTCATCTCTGGATGATGTATATATTCAAGGTTTCTTGTACTCAACTTTTGTTTGGTTCTTGTTACATATGCAGGCTGTTATTAAAAGGCTCATGACTGATGTGCCTTTCGGAGTTCTTCTTTCGGGAGGACTTGATTCTTCACTAGTTGCATCTATTACTTCTCGTTACATGAGTGGCACGAAGGCGGCTAAACATTGGGGAGCACAGCTTCATTCTTTCTGTGTTGGCCTTGAGGTCAGTTTTTAATTATTAAGCTTGTGATTTTGAGTTTAAGAAGCCGCGTTCTTTGAAGTTGATGTTAATAGCTTTCACCCACCCTGTTTTTTGAGTAGGGCTCGCCTGATTTGAAAGCTGCTAGAGAAGTTGCTGATTATTTGGGTACTGTTCACCATGAATTTCATTTCACGGTTCAGGTAAGCTCCATTAATATGTGTTTATGTCAACTAAGTTTACTATCTTTAAATTTTCTTCAAATGGGTTGAAATGTATGTGTTGCAGGATGGAATTGATGCAATTGAGGAAGTCATTTATCATATTGAGACTTATGATGTAACTACAATTAGAGCTAGCACTCCTATGTTCCTTATGTCACGTAAAATCAAGTCACTCGGAGTGAAAATGGTGATGTCAGGTGAGGGCGCGGATGAGATTTTTGGTGGATATCTCTACTTCCATAAAGCTCCCAACAAGGAGGAGTTCCACCGTGAAACTTGCCGCAAGGTACAACCTCATGATGCCATTAAATCTCTAATGCCAAAGAACTTAAACAACTTACTTACATCATGATAGACTAATGATGATGTTTGTGGATCTGCAGTTGAAAGCCCTTCACCAATATGATTGTCTCCGAGCTAATAAGGCAACTTCAGCATGGGGTTTAGAAGCTCGTGTTCCGTTTCTGGATAAGGAATTTCTGAATGTTGCAATGATCATCGACCCTGAATGGAAGATGGTGAGGCCAAGTTTAGTAGATATCTATCTTTTAGGGAGTATAATTTTTCTGAAGGAAAATCTACTCATGGTGGTTGCAGCTTGATGTGTAGTACATGTCTTATAATTTTCTCAACTTCGCAGATTAAACCTGACCAAGGGCGAATCGAGAAGTGGATTATGAGGAGGGCTTTTGATGATGAGGAGCGCCCGTATCTTCCAAAGGTATTTAGAAATGGATTCCTCAAGTCCCGTCAGTTATGATTCTCGACTGTGAATCGCTAATCTTAACATTCTCTTTCTAAATTTTTGCAGCATATCCTCTATAGGCAAAAAGAACAATTCAGTGACGGTGTGGGTTACAGTTGGATTGATGGCCTTAAGGCTCATGCTGAAGAACATGTAAGTCGCATCTTCATTTCTCCAGAGGCAACTCGTGCTTTGAGTTCTTGTGAACTTTCATCTCTTTTGCAAAGGCCAATATAATTGATTTATCATCACTTTCACGTGTGAAAAATTACTAGCTTTGAACATTAGAAGATTATACTATATGTGTGTCAACTTACCATGAATATATAGGTAACTGATAGAATGATGCTTAACGCTGATCACATCTTCCCCCATAACACGCCCACCTCGAAGGAGGCTTACTACTACAGAATGATATTCGAGAGATTATTTCCTCAGGTATAGTCCGGTTCAAACAGAGGCCACGATTACTTGTCAATATCCATCTATTCCCAGAAAAAATTGTTTAATCTGTTTGGTGATGCAGAACTCTGCACGACTCACGGTTCCAGGTGGAGCGAGCGTGGCTTGCAGCACCGCCACAGCTGTGCTGTGGGATGCATCGTGGTCGAAGAATCTAGATCCTTCCGGCAGGGCTGCCATTGGGGTCCACAATTCGGCCTATGAGAAGCATCTGGCAAATGGGAATCTGACGACATCGAAGATCATGGACTCCGTTCCAATGAGAGACGGGGTTGGGGCTCCGGGGCTCACCATCAGAGGATAGCAGATAAGCAGAAGCTAAAGTTGATTAGGAAATGTATATCATTAATAAGTACTCTGCCTTATGTAGGACGAATAATTAGTAATCAACTTAAGAGCTCTGTTTGGTTCTGTAAAGGAATATGGTTTGGAATTGGTGGAATATTCTACTGTGTTTTCTAAGTTTGTAATTTGTTTTTTTTTTTTTTTTTTTTCATGTCCAGTTTGTTTGGAAAGGAAAAACAAGTCGTCTCTATTCATTGTGTGGAAATTACTTGGAAATTTGTAGCGTGCTTCTATGATGATTTGCCCAGTTAAGATTGAATGAGTCAGTTTCTTTTAGTTTATGTTTTTCATTTTTAGTTTGAAGAGAAGAGAAAACAAGTTTGTGTCTTGTAACATTACTATTAAGGGGCTGTTTGGTTTGCCTGAGTAGGCATGATTCAATTTCAGATTCAACAATAACCCACATTTGGTTTGCAAGATCCATTAGTTTGAAAGCCCGAGACTCAATTTGAAGATAAGGAAGCCCGAGACTATTTCCATGATTTGAGTCGGACCATTACCCCTGCAATAATTCTCATATCGGGATGGATTTTCATCATTGTCCATTTTCTCCTTTGATATTCTTAATTGTCTTCTCATTTATGTCTTCAACAATTAATGTGCTCCAAGTGAGTTCACCCCCTTTCCAGCAATTAATGTGCAATTAATTCTTGAATTTGTAAGCTCACGCATTTCGATTTTTGAGCATGCATCCAAATTTTAATTCAAATATGCAATACTGTTAATATTTTAATTTTATAAAGTTTCTATTTTTATGAAATTTTATTTATAATAATAAACTTGAATATAAATTTTATGAATATAAATGGGAAGGATATACTCCCTTCGCTCCCTTTCGTTAGCTACGTTTGCTATTTTTATCCGTCCCATTTATTAGCTACGTTTCCTAAAATGGTAAAGAATATTTGATTACAATTAACATTTATCTCCTTCTTCCTTGATTCCTATGCCGATCCCAAATGTAGCTAATTAGAAGGGACAGAGGGAGTATTAATAATGAATTTTCAATTGTAACATAATATAATCATGCAAATCAAACAATTTTCTTGCAAATCTATATTATGTCCATTATTGATTTTCATTATTTTCATAATATTCATTTTCATTATTATTTTATTTTATCATTAAAATTTGCAATCTATATTACTTCCATCATATTCCAATTACGTATGATTAAAATATAAAAACATATATTAAATAACCTTATAGAAGGGTATATTAGTAAATGAGCAATGATATAACATTATACAATCTTGCAAACTAAACATAATTTTCAATTATATAAAAATTAACATGCCAACCAAAAATTAACATCCGAGATACTATCTTGACATATTCCATATTAAATCTTGCTTAATCTAATCTATCAAACTAAACAGGGCCTAAAGAGACTTGAACAAAATGAATGCTGAAGAATTAACAAAAATAGTTGTTAATATTTGAAAATCCAAAAATTTGGCACAGCTTGAATAGGAATTCGAACTCTGATTGAAGATTGTATTTTCGGAATATATATTGCATTATATTAAGATTTTAATAATTTATTTATTCTTTTACACCTCCCAAGAATAACACGGTACAAAGTTGTCTCGGATCATATACTCGTAAGGTAAAAACTTGGGTCAGCCCGGCTGACGGTGAATCCGGGTCAAAGCGTCAATTTTTAACATAATTATTTAATGAATAAAACTGTCAATTTTTAAAAGTGTCAATCTTTATGCATAAAAGTGTTAATCTACACGAATAAAAGTGCCGTCAGCCGGGCTGACCCAAGTGTGCCTCTACTCCTATTACTTATCACTAATAATATATAGAGAAATGATATGCTACTCCTCCAATAATGGGCATCTTCGTCGCTTCTTCGATTTGACATTATTTTGTTTATTTTTTTCAATTGTTTTATATGTTAGTATCATATAAATTAATGTAGAAATCATTAAACTACAAAACCAATAAAAATCAAAGCTCAATTTGTTGTTTTTTCGCTTCTAACTTTGAAAAATGAGTACTAAGACAAAATCAAGTTTTAATTTTTATTTATTTTGTAGATTTAATGATATATTAATTTCTATGATATTAAAATATAAAACAATTAAAAAATCAAACAAAATAATGCCAAATCGAGTAAACGACGAAGGTGTCCACTATTAGGGGAGTAACATATCAGTTCTCTCAATATATATATATATATATATATATATATATATAGGTTAGAGATCAAATGAGATCCTTATCCCTAGGTGTTAACTAGGATCTCATTAAGACCATTGGATTTTTAAGATCAATGGTCACATTCAATTCTTATTTATCATTTAATATGTATTGGTTAAATAAGTGAAAGGTTACATTAGTGATAGGATATGACCCAGCACCTAGGCCCAAAGCATCAGGCCCAATATAATTGGGCCCCGATAATTAAGCTCGGCCAGGCAGCTCGGCCCAATTGAAGACGAGACTTTATCACCAAGGCAACCAAGACTCTTACATCGACTACAACTCAAGCTCTAAGAGAGATATAGAAGCTCGGTGTTTATCTATAAAGGAGGAGATCAAGCCAAAGAGTCCAAATAGGAGAAGAATTCGTATTATAGTCGAACTCCATGTAACTATCTATAAATAGGGGCTTAGAATAGATTGAGATGAGAGAACAATCTTGTAATCACTACTCATACAAGCAATAAAGATCCATACTCTTTTCGCCCGTGGACGTAGATCTATAGATCGAACCACGTAAATCCCTTCGTGTCCTTTTATTTTCGTGTTCATTAATTCCTTGTCTACGTGCATTAATTACCTTACGAAAACAAGATCGATCATTGGCGCCGTCTGTGGGAATCGCTAGAAATTTGTGAATTTTGATCAAAATTTTCCAGGTGAACGATAGCCATGACAAGACCAACACGATCAAACGCCGCTGCCGCTGCTGCCGCTGCCGCCGCCAAGGAAAGAGGGATTCAACAAACAGGACAGGATCCGGTAACAAATCCACCTATCAACAAAGCTGAAGCAAGCCAAGTGCATGATCAGAATCTTGTAGCGAATAGACGACCCGGGAAGGAGCATGTGAAAGACCGAACCCTGGAGGGCTATGTCGATCATGTTCCATTGGACAAGTTCGGCCATGAAAAAGAGAGTCGCGGCAGCAGCAAGCAGGATGACCTTTCAAACTTCCACCAAGAATTTGACGACGCTGTAAAAGCATATATAGCGAAAAATCAGCAAGATTTCCTAGAGTTTGTTAAATAGAAAAGGGATCGCAATTGTGAAGGTGGCCAACCTTCACACGGCGATGATTGAGAGCACGACGCCACATCCGGATCAAAACACCGGAAAAAGTCCCCAAGCGTCAGGATCCTAGGCGCACGGGAAGCCAGGATTCCTCCTAGGCGATTTGCTGATGACTGCCAGGGAAACCCTAATCGCGCCTCACCTCGGCGCGATGCCATCTCACCTCATCGCTACGCTGATTCACCTCGTCGTTACGCTGATTCACCTAGGCAAGATGAGGATAACTACCGAGGAGGAAGGTTCGGCATATATGGGAGAATCTCTACGCCTTTTACTAACCGAATCCTCTACACACCTCTCCCGTCTTCGTATAAAGTTCCGCCAATAAAGCCATATAATGGATCGTGCGACCCGCATAATTTTCTTTCACAGTACCAGTATAACATGGTCAACCAGGGACTCAGCGATGATATCTACATGTGCAAGGTGTTCCCGGAGCTGCTGGTTGATAACGCCCGCATGTGGTTCGATAGCCTGCCATCTTACAGTATTAGGTCGTATGATGAGCTAATGGATGCCTTCGAGCGAAGGTTTTTCCAAAAAGTTGAGGCTAAAACCACTGCGGCGCATCTACTCACTATGAGGCAGAGGCGAGGTGAGTCCATCAATGACTTTATGACAAGGTTCAATGAAGAAAGTCTGAAAGTACATCGCCTAACTGATGAAGTACTTATCTCGGCCTTCTAGAATGCTATTCAGTCGGGCGCCCTGTATAGGGAGCTCGTAAGAAACGAGCCTCGTACTGTGAGGCAATTGTGGAGCATAGTAGATCAGTTCGCCAGAGCTGACAAGGCCGACATGCGTAACTGACAGGGCCGAGCCGTCAGATCGGAAGAAAGAAGAGCGCAATGACCGAGGCCAAGGTCGGCGAAGTGCTCTCGACAGACTCCAGCGGGGACCGATCGAATCCAGGCTTGGACCTCGGCAGAGCCAGGAAAAGAGCCAGTTCACCCCATTGACGAAGCCGAGGATAGAAATCTATGAGCTCCACACTAACATGTTCGAGAAGCCTCATCCCATGTTGCGGAGAGGGTCGAAATGCCGATCCAAGGATAAATATTGCCGATTTCATAAGGATTACGGCCATGACACGGAGGATTACAGGAACCTAGCTGAAGATCTCGAGCAATTGGTGCGCGACGGTACCCTTAAAAAGTACCAAACTTGCGGCCAATACGAAGCCCGATCTCAGGGCAAGGGAAAGCTCAAGAACAGAGGGGAGAATAACTGTGGCCCCAATGTGGATAAGAAGCCGAAGTGCGAGGATGAAGACGAAGACGAGGACCAACCTCAGTTCGACGGAGTCATCACAGCCATCACAGGGCTCCCTCAAGGAGCAACGAAGTCATCACTCAAGGCCGAAGCCCGAAGTCCCCAGGCTGACGAACCTTCACAGAAGAGGTTCAAAAAGGACGAGGCCATCACTTTTTCGGAGAGAGATCCAGTACCACCTACGGTACCTCATCAAGATGCCATCGTGATTTAAGCAGTGATAGCTAACAAGCTCGTTCGTTGAGTCTTTATTGATAGTGGACCCTCGGTGAGTGTTCTCTTCAAGGATTGCTTTGAGAAGCTAGGGGTCGAAGAGACTCGTCTCACGCCGGTGCCGATCCCCCTAAAAAGCTTTGTCCAGCAGGATACGCCAACAGAGGGGACCATTCAGCTCGCCGTTACGGTGGGGAAGCATCCATTATCTTCTACCAAAATGGTAAACTTCTTTGTTGTGAAGGCCAACTCTCCCTACAACATCATCCTAGGAAGAGATTGGTTGGTGGCGGTGAAAGCAATCTGCTCGACATATCACTTGACGATCAAAATCCCGTCAAAGAATGGGGTGATCATAGTTCGGGGCGATCAGAAGCGAGCAAAGGAATACATGTAGATCGCCCTACGAGGTGTCGGCACACCTCAGCATCCACAAGCATAGCAATCATAGAAACTCGAGGAGTTGGAAAGAGCATTCAATGAGCCAGTAGAAGACATCGCATTATATGAAATCGACCTGTCTAAGGTCGTCAAAGTAGGCTTCGCTGGTGGGACCAAACTCTGAAAGCAGATAGTCCAACTTCTTCGGGAATACAGAGATGTTTTCGCTTGGTCACCCCTTGACATGACCGGGGTGGCACCGAGCATCATCACTCATCGGCTGAATATCGATCCACGGGTAAAAGTAGTTCGGCAAAAATAGCGAGCGTTTACAGCAGAGCGAAACCAAGTCATCTATGACGAAGTGCATCAACTCTTGAAAGCACAAATACTTTTCGAAGTCAAATACCCAACATGGATCGCAAACCCGGTCATGGTGAAAAAGCAAAGAGGAGGGTGACGGATGTGCATTGACTACACTGATCTTAACAAGCACTGCCCTAAGGATTGCTACCCCCCTCCCCAACATCGACAAGAAGGTCAAAGCTCTTGTCGACCATAAAGTCTTCAGCTTCTTGGATCTATATAAAGAGTACCATCAAGTCTACAAGACTGACGAGGATGCGCCGAAAACAGCTTTCATTACCGACTTCGGTGTTTATGCATACAAGAAGATGCCCTTCAGACTCATGAATACAGGAGCAACCTATCAAAGGATGGTCGACAAAATATTCGAACCCCACATCGGCAAGATCGTAGAGGTGTATGTGGACGACATCGTCATCAAGAGTAAAGAGCCGACTACTTGTGCTGATGATCTCAAGGTCGTCTTTGACCTCCTTCGCAAGGTAAACCTTAAGCTAAACCCCAAGAAGTGTACCTTTATGGTCCGATCCGGAAAATTTCTGGGGTGTTGGGTTTCTCAAGAGGGGCTGAAAGCCGATCCATCCAAAATTTGAGCCGTCCAAGAGATGAAGGTGCCGAAAACCATTCATGATGTGCACAAATTAACGGGATGCTTGGCAGCGTTAAGTCGTTTCTTATCTAAAGCCGCCGAAAAAACAGCTTCCTTTCTTCAAAATTTTGAAAAAGGCACCGGAGTTCGAGTGGCGAGACGAACACAGGTCAGCATTCGAGGAGCTCAAGAAGTACCTAGCCAAGCTTCCGACCCTTTCCGTTCCAAAGGAAGGGGAAGTCCTTTCCCTATATCTCGTGGCTTTGGGCGAGGCCATAAGCGCGGTACTAGTTCGGGAGGAAGGACGTCGTCAGTTGCCTGTCTATTTCATCAGCCGAGCACTCAAAGGGCCGGAGACGAGGCATCAACCACTGGAAAAGGTTGCACTGGCACTAGTAAATGCCGCAAGGAGGCTGCGACCATATTTTCATGCACATACCATACAAGTCCTAACCGATCTTCCACTTCGCCAGGTGCTGACGAAACCTGAAGCGTCGAGGAGAATTGCTAAGTGGGCAGTTAAGCTCGGTGAGCACACGATCAACTTTTGTCCTCGCCAGGCTATTAAGGGTCGAGCCCTAGCAGATTTCCTAGTAGAAGCCGAGTTCACGGAAGTGCCAAGGCCGCTTGAACCCCCTCCAGCCAAAGCCGAGGCCGAAGCACCAAAAGAAACACCCAAAGATTGCTAGAAGGTCTATGTGGATGGAGCTTCGGGACACACGGGAAATGGTGCCGGTGTCAAATTGCTCAGCCCAGACGGGATAGAGACAACATACGCACTTCGGTTTACCTTCCCGACGACAAATAATGAAGTGGAGTATGAAGCATTGATCACCGGACTTCGTCTAGCTTAGGCTCTCCAAGTACAAGCTGTACAAGTTCACAGTGACTCCCAAGTCATAGTGAGCCACATGCTCGGCAGATACGAGGCTAAAGGCGACAGGATGAAGAAGTATCTCCACAAGGCTAAGAGCTTGCAAGAAGGCTTCACCTACTTCGAATTAGTGCAAATTCTGAGGAGAAAAAATAATCGAGCTGACGCCTTAAGCAAATTAGCGTCGTCATCTACAAGCTCACCCGTGGAAGAAGTCAAGTGCCGAAGTATAGATGAAGCCGAGATCTGCCAAGTAGCTGAGGACGAGCCGAACTGGATGACTCCCTTACGAGCTTATTTGGAGAAGAGCGAACACCCGGTGATAAGCTCGAAGCTAGAAAGATCCTAAGCAAGTCTCCGAAGTACACTTTAGAGCAAGGAGTGTTGTACAGAAGATCGTATCTTCAGCCTCTCCTAAGATGCGTGGGACCGAACCAAGCGGACTACGCACTGCGAGAAGTGCATGAAGGATCGTGCGGAAGTCACATCGGAGCTCGAGCATTGTCAAATAAAGTGATGAGATGGGGATACTATTGGCCCACAATGCTCCAAGATGCAATCAACCTCGTCAAGAAGTGCCCGAAGTGCCAAATCCATGCGACGGTGCCGAGGTTACCTCAGACTGACCTCGTAAGCATGCAGAGCCCTTGGCTGTTTGTGCAATGGGGAATAGACATCGTCGGACCATTCGACAAAGCTCCTGGACAGCTCCAGTTCCTCATCGTAGCCATCGACTATTTTACTAAATGGGTCGAGGCTGAACCCTTGGCAAAGATCACGAGCAAGAACGCCATGAACTTCATCTGGAAGAACGTAGTTTGTCGTTTCGGTGTACCTCACATCCTTGTCTCGGATAACGAAACACAGTTCACAGACAAGACATTCAGAGAATGGTGCGAAGGGCTTCATATTCAACAAAAGTTTACTTTGGTAGCTCATCTTCAAGCGAATGGCCAGACCGAAGTTACAAACCGAACAATCGTCAAGGGACTTAAAACTCGCCTCGACAAAGCCAAAGGAGATTGGGTAGCAAATTTACCCCAAGTCTTATGGTCGTATTGAACAACTCCCAGGACCTCAAACGGTGAAACACCTTACAGTTTGGTGTATGGAACCGAAGCAGTGATCCCGGTAGAGATCGGCCTGCCAAGTCATCGCACACTTAACTTCTCAGCCGAAGCCAATGAGGACGGACTTCGAACTAATCTGGATCTGCTGGAAGAAAAGCGAGAGCTAGCCTACATAAGGGAAGCTAAGTACAAGCAGCAAGTAGCTTGGTATTACAACCAAAGAGTGAAGTATCAACAATTCTAAGTAGGCGACCTTGTACTTTGAAATAACGAGGTCAGTAAAGCTAAAAGGCTCGGCAAGCTTGAAGCCACATGGGAAGGACCTTACCGAGTTGAAGAAGTCTTCGGCAAAGGATTGTACAAGCTCGCCCATTTATCTGGTGAGCCAATACCCCGAACTTGGCATATTTCTCATTAAAGAGATACTTTTCACAGGTGGATAGGAGTAAGGTTAGTCATTTAGTTCATGTAGGTCATGAGTCTCGTTTTCACGAGGCAGTAAAAACTCGACTTCGTCAAATTTATTTTTCGATAGGGCAAGTTATTTTTAACTGACCTCATCTTAACAAGGCGACCTTCCTACCTTACCAAATTCCCCTACAATCACAACCTCCCTTCTACATCTTTTTTTTTTTTGGGGGGGGGGGGGATGTGATAGGATATGGCCCAGCACCTAGGCCCAAAGCATCATGCCCAACATAATTGGACCCCGACAATTAAGCTCGGCCCAATTGAAGACGAGACTTTATCACCAAGGCAATCAAGACTCCTGCATCGACTACAACTCAAGCTCTAAGAGAGATATAGAAGTTCAGTGTTTATCTATAAAGGAGGAGATCAAGCCAAAGAGTCCAAATAGGAGAAGAATTCGTATTATAGTCGAACTCCATGTAACTATCTATAAATAGGGGCTTAGAATAGATTGAGAGGAGAGAACAATCTTGTAATCACTACCATACAAGCAATAAAGATCCATACTCTTTCCGCCCATGGACATAGATCTATAGATCGAACCACGTAAATCCCTTCGTGTCCTTTTATTTTCGTGTTCATTAATTCCTTGTCTACGTGCATTAATTACCTTACGAAAACAAGATTAATCAATTAGTAATTATGTTAGATTTGTAACCGCCTAATGTCTATAATGCCTAAAATCATGGGATGCTTTATTATTAGTTTTTACGTTTTACATTGTTGTTTATTTTTTTACTTTTTGTTCTTGCGAGTGTTTTTCATTTCCTCATTCCTTAAGCAAAGATTAATAACTAGAGTTATTGCTTCATTTTAACTTTTAATAATCTAATTTTGAATGTATTATTATCTATATTATCACTAAATATTAATGTAAGATATTAGCTAGCCCATTTCATAATGCTTAAATACAGATGAAGTATTGCTTACGTAACTAGAATATAAGATGCTTAATTAGTTTATAGACCATATATTTGTTAATAACTAGAATGATATAATAAGCACTTGAAATTGAACACTTAAAATTGAGATAATAAGTACTTGAACTGAAATAATAATCATTTGAAATTGAGCACTTAAAATTAAGATAATAAGCACTTCAATTTGAGATAATAAGCACTTGAAAAACAAGCACTTGAAATTGAGCACTTGAGATTGAGATAATAAGCACTTGAATTTGAAATAATAAGCACTTGAAAAATAAGCATTTGAAATTAAAATAATAAGCAATATAGTTATTTAAATAAAGCATTTAAGAAATTATATGAAATTTAGTCGAATAAGCATTTGAAATTGAACACATACAAAAATAATAAGCAATACGTTTAATTATTCAAATAATCCATTTGAGAATTTACATAGCAACTTGAAATGGCATAATAAGCAAATTGAAATGGTATAATAAGCAAATTGAAATGAAACATAAGCACTTGAAATTATATAATCAGCAAAAAGAAATAAAATGAAAGTAATCAAGATCGATTAGCTTAGAATTGCATGCAGTAGGGCTTGATTTATTTTATGATATATTTTAATCTCCACTAAACTTTGAATTTCTTTCCTTAAATTGCGATCAATCGCCGAGAAATAAGACTTCGCTATTAATTTTTTGTGCATATTTACTAATATATCTGATCGATCTTGTTTTCCAAGGGCGATTAATGCACGCAGACGATGAATTAATAAACACGAAAATAAGAGGACACGAAGGATTTACGTGGTTCAATCTAACGAAATAGATCTACGTTCACGGAGCAAAAGAGAGTATGGATGTTATTGCTAGTGTGCGTGTATTGCTTACAAAGATTGTTCTCTCCCCTCTCAATCTATTCTAAGCCCCTATATATAGATAATTACATGGAGTTCGACTATAATACGAATTCTTCTCCTATTTGGACTCTTTGGCTTGATCTCCTCCTTTATGGATAAACACCGAGCTTCTATATATCTCTTAGAGCTTGAGTTATAGTCGATGTAGGAGTCTTGGTTGCCTTGGTGATAAAGTCTCTTATCTTCAATTGGTCCGAGTTGCCTGGGCCGAGCTTAACTGTCGGGACCCAATTATATTGGGCCTGATGCTTTGGGCCTAGGTGCTGGGCCATATCCTACCGTCAAAAATAGAATTGACGAAGTCAATCACGTACCGCCTCGTTAAGACGAAGTTAGATAAAAGTGTCTTGCCCCGTCAAAAATTAAATTCGACGAAGTCGAGTTCGTACCGCCTAGTTAAGACAAGGTCGGCGAAAAGTAGCTTGCCCCATCAAAAAATAAATTCGACGAAGTCGAGTTCGGCTCGCCCCGTGAAAAGACGAGGTGAAAAGAAAGGCCTTGCCCCGTCGAAAAATAAATTCGACAAAGTCGAGTTCGGCTCGCCCCGTGAATAGACGAGGTGAAAAGAAAGGCCTTGCCCCGTCGAAAAATAAAGTTGACAAAGTGGCATGAGCATCATTTGCCTAAGCCGAACACGGGATGTGTTAGTCACTGATCCGCCCTCACTTTAGGGGTGAGGGAGATACAATGATAATGATGTGTATAATCGAGTCGAATCCACAGGGAATGCAATGGCGAATGAGATTCAAGTAGTAATCTAGCTACTAAACCTACTATCCAAACTTCATATTTTGGTATTTTCTTAATTCTATCAAGCAATGTAATTGAAAAGTAACAAACTAGATAACAACTAATAGCAAGAGTTAACAAACAATAGTAGAAAGCTTGGTTCCAAATATAATCTGATAATCTCAAGAGGCCTAGGTTTTGAGATTTGTTAGGATCAACCGATTTAATCTAATTCATATGGGAATTCTATATATTGTATACACTAATTTATTTCTCAAAGCAATCAATGTAAGTAGATTAACCTATGACATCTATCTCCGACTAGGACTCAAGATGCATGGATTAACTCCTAATGGCACAATTAATATCTAGAATCTCCTATTAGCAAGAATTACTAATATGCTGTGATTTGATGCTAAGTGTTATGTATTAAAGCATACTAAGCATTTAACCAAACACCTTGTATGCACTCAATGATGGTCAATCAATCATGCAATAAAATTAAGTCCCAAACCACAAGACATATGAATTAGAAGGTAAATCCAACAACAAAATCCAAAAACCTAGTGATCTAGATCATATCTTCATATATTGGAACCAAATAGAAATTTAGCTAGACATAATTGATGGAATGAAACCATAAAAAAGAGATAAAATTATGATGAAAATAAAGAGAATTTAATAAGGAAGAAGAAGATGGTATCTTGAATCCACAAAGTAATGCTCTTCAAATCTTCAAAATACTAAAAAGGAAAGAGGGAAATATTTCTAGGGTTCTAAAATATTAAAGTATGCAAAAGATCCACCAATTAGGAAATTTTGGGGTTAAATACATAAAAGGTGAGTTTTGGGTAGAGTTAGACCAAGTTGGACGAACCAACTCGGTCAAGATACAAAGGAGAAGGGACGGCGGTGCCCTGGCCAGTCGCGGCCTGGGTCGCCGCAGAAGCTGTAGCTCAGTCGGCGGCCTGGCCGGGGGTCCAGCCGGTCGCCGTCCAGGTCGCCGTCGGTTTGGCCATTTTGCGCAGCTTCTATGTTTTCGCTCGTTCTCTCTCGTCCGAACTCCGATTCTCGATCCGCTTTTTGCTATGGCTTCTTAACAAACCCCTCTTTGACATGGAATAGTTCAATTGGCCAAATAAGTTCTTCATTATTCCTGAAAAAAAGCATAAAAAAACTCTAGAGAACGAGGAAAACATAAATGAAATCAAACTAGTGAAACCTTAGCTATATAACTTGAAATTCCACATTTTAAACATAGGTTTCACTCTAATTAAGCTCGTTTCTTCCTCATTTCCGGATCCCGATCCTTAGCTACTTGAATGCTCTTTCCAATTCCTACAAAAATAGATCAAAAACTGAAAGAAAATGAGAAGAATATAAACTATGCTATAAGTTCAAAAACCCTAGCATTCTAACATTGAAACACAAAAATTGAGCTTCAAACACATTCAAAACACACTAAACATGCACATAATATACGTGTTAATCACTCCCCCAAACTTAAGCGAACAATGAAACGAACAATTAAAACACTTAACACGTATGGAGTGTGCATTTTGAGTTCCTCGATACCTTATATAACATCAAAAACCATTTTTATTCAAAGAAATTCTCAAGTCAAATCAAACATTGATAAGATCAACCACTATCCTAACTTAGAATTCAATCACTCAAGTATCTTAAACTCTAGACCTCTCAAGGAACATGTGTATCACTCGATCCATCGATATATGGAAATGGTAAACACTCATCGAAATCATGCAATACATATCTTTAACCATAAGCTTGTCTATCAACTCAAGTTTCTCATACTACAATGCATGCACAAATTAGGATCAAAAAGGTTTTTATTAAGCTTATAATGTAGGGACATTGGTTAAGGTAGGGAATTATAGGCTTCACCTCCTTTCTTCACCTCTCTAGTATGGATTTCTTCATCTTCCACCTTATCCAACCCCTTTTTATCAAATGAACCCAAGCTTCTACCAAACATTTAAAGAAACACTCCTTTATGCTCTTATTCTTTTCTTTTTGTTGTAAGAACTATGTTCTAACGTTTTTTTTTTTCAATAAGAACTTTGTTCTTATTATTTTCTTTTCTAACATTGAGCTTATAGGAGTGTTCATTCAACTCAAAGCAAATCTTAAGACCCTTTACCATCACCCATCATTTTTCATGAATTTTTAACTTTCACCCTTTCACCAAGGTTCCCTTAACCATCCTTCACCCCCTATCATCCGGTTCAAGAAGAAAAGACTCTATTCAAGGCTCAAAATGGGACGACAATGGTGATGAAAGATAGGTTAGTGTTTAGGGAAAATGGGCTATTCAATGATGGCCTAAGATCATCTCCTAATCATGCAAACATGTAGTACTTCTAACAAGAGTATCAAGGCAAGTTCTAGTAATGAAAATGCAATGCAAGATCAAGCTCTCAAGAAAGAATATTAACTATGTAAAATGCATAGTTTAAGGCTCAAAATCCTCTCAAGCTTTTTATCTAGAGCCTAAGTGCCTAAGATCAATCCTTCCAAGCTATTCAAGTGAAATAACCCTAATCATGCTTGACTCAAACTTGAGAAATTTCAAAAATGTCACCATTTTAGCATCAATCATCGGCACCTCACCCAAAAGCACTTGAGAGATTAAACACGTTCTTTCACATTCGCACATGCATGCATATTCATCCTTTCAACTAAAAAACTTTTCAATTTTCCAAGAATTTCGCACTCAAGCTCCAATCAATCAACAATCATCCTCACCAAAGATTCTCCAATGTAAGCTCAAATTCAATAAACCAACAAATTTTCATCAATTAAGCTCATCGACCCAAACTCATCACCAAACTAACTTAAACAAGCAAGAATCATCCATTTCACCCCAATCAACCACAATCATCAAGCAAGCCTAAACGTATAATCAATGAAATCATAATGATACCACATCACATAGAAACTTGAAAAGCCTAAGAGTAAAGTAATTTAAATTTCTTATCCTACCCCCCTCCCCCAAACTTATTTTGGAAAATAAATTCTAAAATGAGTTCGGAGGGAAGAATAATAAGAAATTTAAATTACACTCACAAAGGTCCAAAGTTATGTTGAAGGTGGTTTTGAAGGCCATTCAATCCTTTGCTTGCTTGATTGATTTGATTCTCTTCCTTCACTCATTCCCATCATGATTCGACTTCATGCATTGACAATGAAACACATGGAACTTGTGAAGTAGAAATGAACTTAAGAATATGAAGTATTAGCATAGAGATAAGGACAAATTAAGAAAAACAAGTAAATCAAAAATAAGAAGTAAAAACCAAATTCAAACTAAAGAAACTAACTAAAATGAAAAATAAAAGGATAATTGTTGGGGTGCCTCCCAACGAGCGCTTAGTTTAACGTCGTTAGCTCGACGATACCTCAATCTCCATTGAAGGAACTTGAATTGATGTCCCTTCTTTATCAACCATTAGCTTCTTGTCCATCTTTCCATTACTCCCTTTATTTGTCTTCTCACAATCCTTCAAGTCATTCGACATGTAGAATGACTCCTTATCTCCATTGACTCGAAGGATAAGACTTCCTTCAAAAACATCCACTAGGGCTCGACTTGTAGCCAAGAAAGGCCTCCCAAGTATCATTGGGACATCATGATCTTTCGGCATGTCAATTACGATGAAATCCACCGGGAATATGAACTTTCCAACTTTGATAAGCACGTCCTCAACAATCCCTTTGGGGTATGAACTTGAGCAATCCGCCATTTGGAGCACAAGTGATGAAGGCTTATGATTTCAATGTTCAAGCGATTGAAGATGGAAAGAGGCATCAAATTGACTCCCGAACCTAAGTCACACAAGACTTTCTTAAACCATTTGCCTCCAATCTCACAAGGTAGGGTAAACTTTCCCGGATCCAATTCCTTGTTCGAGATCTTCTTTTTCAAACGAGCACTACTCTCCTCCGTAAGCACAATGGTTTTCAAATCATCCTATTTCACCTTCTTATGAAGCACAACCTCAAAAAATTTCTCATGATCCGGGATATTACTCAACAAACTAACTAAGGGAGCATTTATATCCAACTTCTTGAATATATCTAGTAAATCACTATTCTTCTCACGTAAATTTTCCTCAATAGGCTTATGGGAAGATGCTAGACTATCCAAGCCATTCAACTCAACATGCTCTTGAGAAAATTTAGGAGTTAGAGTAGAAGGGATACCTCTTTGATTTGTCTTGTGAGCACTCTCCTTCTCTATAGGTTCTTGAACACCTAGTTTACTCCTCAACTTTGAAGCTTCATAAGCATCCTTCCTTCTTTGTAGATCCTTTGGCTTATCAAGATGCTCATCATATGGAACGGCCTTGGCAATCCTCATCCTCAAATAATAATCATTAATGTCCCAATTTGTCCAACCTTTTATAGATGGGATGATTGGCCAAATATCTATGATTCTTGGATCATTCTCATCAAGCATAACTACCTCCGAAGATGGAAGCTTATATGATTGTCTTGGCTCCACAAGATTGCTCTTAGCAAGATTCAGAGATTTCCCACAAGGTATATGTGAAGAGGTCGAAGAAAGTTCACTCACCACATGAATGGCATTGCATTGTTGCTTCAATTTTTCTTGAGCCTTGCTAGAGGATTCTCCGACCTTTTGTAGAGAATTCACTTGGGTAGCTATTTGCTTCACTTGTGCTTCAAGTGTCATTACTTGCTTAGCAAGAGTTGTCACCGAGGTAACAATTGTTAACACCGAATTCTCCAATGCATTCATCTTTTGGCCAGTTTGAGCTATGAAATTTTGTTGTTGAGTAACCATTTGACCTTGATTGCTCACCAATTGTTGCATCAATTGCTCTATAGAAGGAGATGTCTTCTTAGGCTCTTCAATCACCCCTTGAGATACGGAGAATCCGGAAGGTGTAACTTGAGCATTGTTCGGATTCTATATGAAAGATTGAGTTGATTCCGTAGTAAGACGAGTTACCCTTTGATTTCCATAAGAATAACCACTTTGTTGATTCCCTTGAAATCCCCATTGGTGATTTCCTTGTAATCCTCCTTGATGTCCTTGGAACCCTTGCTTGTTGTAATTTCCATAAGGCTCTCGATTGACATATCTCACGTCTTCACTTCTGTAACACCCCGAAATAGAAATGTTGGGCCTAGCCCATTAAGAAGGGGATTAGCAAAAATGTGTTCTTAAGCCTCATGCATGAAGCCCAATATTTCAGGGGCTTATGAGCCCATTATGAGTAATTGAATAGTATCGTCGAAAAATATGTTCGATATGGACCCAATAGTACTGACCAAATGATAGGGCTCGTCGAGACGAATCCGTAGATATAAAGCTCGTTAAAATCGGACATCATTTGAATATTTTATGAACCAATAATGTTTCAAAATGAATTCTTGATGAACAAATTAGGGTTATATATATACCCATACTTACCATTTTTGGCATTTCTCACCTCTCTCACTCTCTCTCTAAGGTAGTAGAATTCTCTCACTCTCTCTAACTCTCCCTCTCTCCGATTACTGTAGCGCCGGCGGTTGGCCGATGGCCGGCGGGCGTCGCCGCCGTGAGCCGCCACCACGCCGCCGCCGGAAATTTTTCAAAACCGTCGGATTTTAGAAATTTTTATGTCACGATGATCCTCGTCACGAGGGGAGTACAGATCTGCAAAAATCGTGTCGAGATGAGGCCGGAATCGGAAACGTCACGGCGGCGCCGCCGACCGCCGCTTGCTGGTGACTTTTTCCGGTGTCCGAATAGGTCGAACCCATACATGAAATTGAAGCTCTCGACATGAGGATTTCAAATCTGGAATTTGTTTTAAGCTTTGAAGTCGTTTTGAGCCCCGTATACGAGCATAAAGTTTCAAAAAAACCCTAAGTCTTCGTTGGTGCCGTTGCAGCACTCCTTTTCAAAAACTAACTTCATATTCTTGTTCCTTGGCTCGAAATACTTGAAATAGAGTATTTATTCGTCCGAGTTGGTTGAGTTTTGAGTGAGTTTGAGATTTGAATTTTTGCATGTGTGTGTATATACGCGTTTTAGTGTGTGTGTTGCTGGGTTTGGTGTTTTCCGGCCACTTTCCGGCTGACCTAAGTCCGATGTAGAGTCAGGAAGCTCCGGCGAGTGTTCGCCGGAAACGGCGGCTCGCTGACGGCGAGTTTCCCGGCCAAACTCGAACTTTGGACCATTCAGCAACTTTTTCAATAGTTTTGGGGCAAAAGTTTAGTTTCTGATAGTTTGTGGGTGGCTCTTTGAGAATTAGACAGAGAGCAGGGGTCAGTTTGTGAATTTTCGAAAATGTGGGGCCCACCCCAAAAAAATCAGTTCATACCTTTTTCACTCGAAAAATTATTCCGAGCGCAATGGCGCATTCAATTTCTAATTTTGACAAACGGTTTTGGTCTAATTTCAGTTTCAATTCAAAAATTCAATTTGGGCTTAGGCCCATTAGCCCTTTTAGGCCCAATTCGTATTAATGATCCGTTAAGCCCTAATTGATGTCCGATTGAGCCCAAATTTTAGGATTTTACTTGTATCATAGCTATATTAATTAATTATAAGTTTTAGACTATTTCGACGATACTAAGAGTAGACTTATTTTTGTAGGCCCAGTACGAGAACCTAAAGCTTAGGATTTCCGTTATAAGCGTAACAAATAAGCTTTGCTTTTGAGGTGGGTTTTTCTTACTAAACTCAAAATAAATATGTTTTAAATTGCTTTCGTCCTTTTTTACGCAAATGATTTTATGTATATTCAATAGCTCATTGTGGATTTGGACTTGACCAATATGAGGAATTCCGAATATGAAATATGATATGCTTAGTATGTGATCACATAGGTCGGTCTCCACTATGAATTATGAGCTTATGATGAATATTATGTTTGGCCAATTATGCTTTAAAAGATAAATGTTTTATTTTATGATGGACGAAGCATGTTACGAACTACCACTGAGTGTTCAAACACTCAGCCCAAAATATTTTTAAAATGTTTTCAGGTAAGGAATGAAGGCGGACGAGCAACGTGGACCAATGGACTTAATTGTGAACATTGACTCTTTTTGTTGTTTTGTTGAGTCAATGTATATTATGGTTAATTCTTATGAACTTGTATGCTTCCGCTTAGCCTTTTGAACTTGAAAACAATATCGTACTTTATTATTTGACGTGGCGTGTAAACATTCGCAGCTCGAACTTCTGACTATGTTTCTTGCTCTTGATTGTCCATTGTTGATGAAATCCGTTTAAACTCATTCGAATTATCAATTGGACTTCATGCTTCCTTGACTCACTAGAGAGATTCAACTTCTAATTCTTGAACTATTACTTGTTGTTGAACTTGACGTTGTTGCCATATGCGATCTTTTGATTTGTTGACTTGTAAATTCCACATTTATTGGCGGATCGTTATTGCTTACGTGTCACTTGGAGCTTTTGACTAGTCAACTATCTCATATTTTGTTCTCGTGGTTGATTGGTGCCCTTGTAAACATGGATTGTTGACTTTTCAACGAAATGCCCCAAGATTCTTATTCAATTGAATGATTTAATTCGTCCTTAGTCAAAATTTTGTTCTCCGTCTATTTCCTTTTCCTTTTTTTTTCTTTTCCCATTTTCTTTCGTGTTTGGTGACGTCATAATCCTTCGGGATCGGGGCGTCACATTGTGGTATCAGAGCCAGGTCTACCTTCTGTAGGCCTGTGTCATGTTGAGATTAATCTCTAAACTTTGTGATAAATTCCTATTTGTCCATGGTCCAACGTGCACGCCGCGCCTCACATTCCAGGTACCCTTGAAAGTTAAATAGCTATTGTTCCAACATCTATGAATCAGACTCTTATGATATCATGTCATGTTCTATCTCACATGTTGTTATGCATGGGGTGTACCTTTTCATTATGATAAGTGTTTTGTGAGCGGGAATCTAGATAGCCAAATATGGAACATAGTTCACCTTTAAGTTTTCACATACTATAGAGGACCATAAATTGACTTAGCCTTATTATGGGATTTTCCATTGTTGATGGCTTGCTTCTTAGCTATTGCCAGAAAAGGGGTATAACACCAGTACCCTTGAGGTCCCATGACTTCGAAAGTTTCGCATCTATATTCATGACCTAACATACTTCTAAGCATGCACTTTTTGAGGATACCAAGACATTCTATTTATATGTCATCTTACGAGATGAGTTAGTATTGGCTTAGATTATACTCTTTGTTATCCGAGACGACACGAAACCTATTGTGGTGTACGGAAGAGTCCTCTTTCGAGGCACTTTTGATGACTTTATGTTATCTATATTATTATTTTATTTAGCGATATTCGAAATTTTAACCTCATATATATATTTATATTTATTATATATATATATATACATATATATATATATATATATATATATATGTATCGTGCCATAAGGATATGTTGACAATTGTTGGTCACACCAATAATTATCCGTAGGATGCCGCCGAGACGAGAGCAGCCAGCACGAAATGCTCAAGAAGAGACGAGTCTAGTGGTGGAGCAATTTCGACGCTACCAACCACCCACTTTCAATGGGCAAGGAGAGCCTCTGGAGGCAGAGTTGTGGCTACGAGCTTTGGAAAGAATTTTTGACCACATTGCTTGCAATGACGCTCACCGGGTTTCATGTGCCACGTTTCAACTTGCTGGAGATGCTGACTACTGGTGGGAGTCTCATAAGAGGACCATCACTCCTGAGCGCCTTGCTGCTTTCACTTGGAATGACTTCAAGCAGGATGTGATGCAGAAATACATACCGAATTGCTACCGGGAGCGCAAGGAAAATGAATTTCTCCATCTTCGACAAGGGAACCAAACCGTGGATGAGTATGATAGGAAATTTAATTAGCTGTCTCACTACGCGCCTCAGTGGGTTGATACGGATGAGAAGAAGGCTATGCGGTTCAGAAGGGGGCTGAGGACCGAGATAGGAGTCGCTATTGCTGGTCGAGGAATGACAACTTATGCCGAGACGCTTGAACGGGCCCAAGATATTGAATCACTACTTCAGCAAGACGACCGAAAAAGGGACGAGCATAAGGGAAAGCGGAAATGGGAAAACTCGAAGCAAGGTGACAACAGAGCCCACAAACACACAAAAGCTGGGAATGGTGCTAACCAAGGAGCTCAAAAGGAGAAACCCAATTGCAAAACTTGCGGCAAGAAGCATGGCGGAGAGTGTCTGATGGGTAAGAACGTTTGTTTCTGGTGTAAGCAACCCGGACACCGAGCCCAAGAGTGTACGAAGAACAAGGGAAATCAAGGAAACAACTCAGGACCACAACAGGCTAGGAATGCTCGCGCCTTTGCTATGAACCGTGAGCAAGCAGCCCAGGAACCGGGGAATATGGCAGGTATGATCAGTATTCTTGATATACCTTTACTTGCACTTTTCGACACTGGAGCTACGCATTCTTTCATATCCACTAAGGCCCTTGAGAAGTTGGGAGTAATAAGAGTTATAGATGATTATCTAGAAGTGAGTATTCCTTCAGGAAGAACATTAGTAGCTGATAGAGTCTGCTCGAACGTAGAAGTTAAGTTTGGAAATTGGACTTGTAAGGCGAACTTGTTCGTATTGGAAATGAGGGACTTCGACATTATACTAGGAATGGACTGGCTTAGGGAAAATCATGCATCGATCCGATGTCGGGAGAAGGAAGTGGTTTTCCAAATACCAGGAGAAGCGGAATTCGTGTTTCATGGAGCAAAGATTGGTTCGACCGTACCCGTAATCAGCGTTGCCAAGGCATCCAGAATGATTCAGAAGGGATGTTGCGAAGCATTCTTAATAAGCTTAGTCGGAGTCAAGACTAATGAGATGACTATCAACGATGTTCCCATAGTTCGTGAGTACAAAGATGTGTTTCCTGAGGACTTACCCGGATTACCACCAGATAGGCAAGTGGAATTCACAATTGATCTCTTACCAGCAGCTGCACCAGTTTCAAAAGTGCCTTATCGAATGGCACCAAAGGAGCTTCAGGAGCTGAAAATTCAACTACAAGAACTGCTGGATAAAGGGTTTATACGGCCTAGCGTATCTCCGTGGGGAGCACCTGTTTTGTTTGTCAAGAAGAAGGATGGATCGCTCCGCATGTGCATCGATTATAGAGAGTTGAACAAGTTGACGATCAAGAATAAGTACCCACTGCCAAGGATAGATGATCTTTTCGACCAATTGAAGGGCGCTAGTGTTTTCTCTAAGATTGACTTAAGATCTGGATACCATCAGGTGAAGATCAAGAAAGGGGATATTCCTAAGACTGCCTTCCGAACTCGTTATGGTCACTATGAGTTCGTGGTTATGCCGTTCGGCTTGAGTAATGCCCCAGCTATTTTCATGGACTTGATGAATCGCATTTTCCATCCATTTTTAGACAAGTTCGTACTTGTATTCATAGATGACATCTTGATCTACTCCAAGACTAAAGACCAGCATGAAGAGCATCTAAGGATAGTGTTGGAGATTTTGCGAGCCAATAAGCTTTTCGCGAAGTTTAGTAAATGCGAGTTCTGGTTACACGAGGTAATATTTCTCGGGCACATAGTTTCTGCAGATGGGATAAAGGTGGATCCAGCTAAAGTGGAAGCCGTGAGCAATTGGAAGTCCCCAACTAATGTTAATGAGATTCGAAGTTTTCTAGGTCTTGCTGGATATTATAGGCGATTTATTGAAGGATTCTCAAAAATTGCGAGACCTATGACCCAACTATTGAAGAAGGGAGTAAAGTTTCACTGGACGCGACATTGTGAAGACAGCTTCCAAGAGTTGAAGAAGAGGTTAGTCACCGCACCTGTACTAACCGTACCAGAAGGAACTGAGGGTTTTGTTATTTATAGCGATGCGTCAAAGCAAGGGTTGGGTTGCGTGTTGATGCAGAATGGCAAGGTGATCGCGTATGCTTCCAAACAATTGAAGCCGCACGAAGTTAATTACCCCACTCACGACTTAGAGCTAGCTGCCGTGGTACACGCCTTGAAAATTTGGAGACATTACCTTTATGGCGGGAAGTGCGAAATCTACACTGATCACAAAAGCTTGAAGTACTTCTTTGAGCAAAAAGAACTTAACATGAGGCAAAGAAGGTGGCTAGAGTTAGTAAAGGATTACGATTGCACTATCTTGTACCATCCTGGGAAGGCAAACGTCGTCGCAGATGCACTTAGTCGAAAGGATAGAGGAAAGTTGAGTTGTTACCTGACATAAGAAGATCATCTAATTCGGGAGTTTGCTAAGATGAATCTCGAAGTTGTGGTACCACCTGACAGCAACAAAGCACAGATTTCAGCGTTGGTTGTAAAACCGGACCTTCGATCACGCATCGTCAGAGCTCAATCGACAGACGAATATCTCATAAAGATGCAGCAGAAAATCAACTCTGGCTAAAATAAAGGTTTTGCCATGGCCGCCGACGGTGCACTTGTCTATGAAGGAAGACTTTGCGTGCCACAAAACGAAGATTTGAAGCAGGAAATCTTGAAGGAAGCCCACTGCACGCCATACACAGCTCATCCTGGAGGCACCAAGATGTATCAGGACCTTAAGCGCAATTTCTGGTGGAAAGGAATGAAAAGGGATATAGCGTGGTTCGTCGAACGATGCTTAACGTGTCAACAAGTTAAGGCAGAACACCAGCGACCAACAGGAACGTTGCAACCACTCGAGATTCCTGAGTGGAAATGGGAGCATATCACAATGGATTTCGTCGTTGGGTTGCCAAAGTCAGTACGTGGAAATCACGCCATTTGGGTAATCGTGGATCGACTAACAAAATCATCTCACTTCTTACCAGTAAGAATGACCTTGAGGCTAGATCAGTTAGCACAAATCTACATCAAAGAGATAGTGCAGATACATGGAGTTCCAGCATCGATAACTTCAGATCGTGATACCCGATTTACGTCAAAATTTTGGAAGAGCCTCCAAGATGCACTGGGTACTAACCTGTTCTTCAGCACTGCTTTCCACCCTCAAACAGACGGACAATCTGAACGGACAATTCAAACTCTTGAAGACATGCTTAGAGCAGTAGTTATGGATCAAGGTGGAGGCTGGGAAGATTATCTTCCTTTAGTAGAATTCGCATATAACAATAGCTACCAAGCCTCGATAGGAATGGCGCCTTATGAGGCATTATACGGTCGAAAGTGCAGGTCGCCACTTTACTGGGATGAAGTTGGGGAACGAAAGATTTTAGGACCCGATTTGGTTCAATCCACAGTGGAAATCATCGACAAAGTACGAAAGAGGATCAAGGAAGCCCAAGATAGACAAAAATCTTACGCCGACAAGCGCCGCAGGGAGCTGCAGTTCGAGGTTGGGGATAAAGTTTTCCTCAAGATATCTCCTGCGAAGGGGATAGTTCGTTTTGGAAAGAAGGGAAAGCTAAAGCCCCGTTTTCTAGGGCCTTTTGAGATTCTTGAACGTGTTGGAGAGGTTGCTTATAGACTGGCCTTACCACCAAGGCTAGGGGGAATGCACAATGT
This sequence comes from Mentha longifolia, assembly GCA_001642375.2. Classification (NCBI taxonomy): domain Eukaryota; kingdom Viridiplantae; phylum Streptophyta; class Magnoliopsida; order Lamiales; family Lamiaceae; genus Mentha; species Mentha longifolia. Next base: position 20,413,825 of record CM038113.1, on the reverse strand, counting down.
GTTCCATGTATCAATGCTCCGCAAATACGTTTTTGATCCGAGTCATGTCATACAAGGAGAAGATGTTGAAGTGAATCAAGACCTTACCTATACTGAAGTTCCAGTGGCGATTCTCGACCGGAAGATCCACAAGTTGCGGAACAAACCACTTATGTTGGTGAAGGTCCAATGGAGTCGGCACGGACATGATGAAGCAACATGGGAAATAGAAGACGAAATCGTGAAGCAATATCCCGATCTCCCTTATGAAGGTACGTAAATTTCGAGGACGAAATTTTTATTAGGGGGTAGGATTGTAACACCCCGAAATAGAAATGTTGGGCCTAGCCCATTAAGAAGGGGATTAGCAAAAATGTGTTCTTAAGCCTCATGCATGAAGCCCAATATTTCAGGGGCTTATGAGCCCATTATGAGTAATTGAATAGTATCGTCGAAAAATATGTTCGATATGGACCCAATAGTACGACCAAATGATAGGGCTCGTCGAGACGAATCCGTAGATATAAAGCTCGTTAAAATCGGACATCATTTGAATATTTTATGAACCAATAATGTTTCAAAATGAATTCTTGATGAACAAATTAGGGTTATATATATACCCATACTTACCATTTTTGGCATTTCTCACCTCTCTCACTCTCTCTCTAAGGTAGTAGAATTCTCTCACTCTCTCTAACTCTCCCTCTCTCCGATTACTGTAGCGCCGGCGGTTGGCCGATGGCCGGCGGGCGTCGCCGCCGTGAGCCGCCACCACGCCGCCGCCGGAAATATTTCAAAACCGTCGGATTTTAGAAATTTTTATGTCACGATGATCCTCGTCACGAGGGGAGTACAGATCTGCAAAAATCGTGTCGAGATGAGGCCGGAATCGGAAACGTCACGGCGGCGCCGCCGACCGCCGCTTGCTGGTGACTTTTTCCGGTGTCCGAATAGGTCGAACCCATACATGAAATTGAAGCTCTCGACATGAGGATTTCAAATCTGGAATTTGTTTTAAGCTTTGAAGTCGTTTTGAGCCCCGTATACGAGCATAAAGTTTCAAAAAAACCCTAAGTCTTCGTTGGTGCCGTTGCAGCACTCCTTTTCAAAAACTAACTTCATATTCTTGTTCCTTGGCTCGAAATACTTGAAATAGAGTATTTATTCGTCCGAGTTGGTTGAGTTTTGAGTGAGTTTGAGATTTGAATTTTTGCATGTGTGTGTATATACGCGTTTTAGTGTGTGTGTTGCTGGGTTTGGTGTTTTCCGGCCACTTTCCGGCTGACCTAAGTCCGATGTAGAGTCAGGAAGCTCCGGCGAGTGTTCGCCGGAAACGGCGGCTCGCTGACGGCGAGTTTCCCGGCCAAACTCGAACTTTGGACCATTCAGCAACTTTTTCAATAGTTTTGGGGCAAAAGTTTAGTTTCTGATAGTTTGTGGGTGGCTCTTTGAGAATTAGACAGAGAGCAGGGGTCAGTTTGTGAATTTTCGAAAATGTGGGGCCCACCCCAAAAAAATCAGTTCATACCTTTTTCACTCGAAAAATTATTCCGAGCGCAATGGCGCATTCAATTTCTAATTTTGACAAACGGTTTTGGTCTAATTTCAGTTTCAATTCAAAAATTCAATTTGGGCTTAGGCCCATTAGCCCTTTTAGGCCCAATTCGTATTTATGATCCGTTAAGCCCTAATTGATGTCCGATTGAGCCCAAATTTTAGGATTTTACTTGTATCATAGCTATATTAATTAATTATAAGTTTTAGACTATTTCGACGATACTAAGAGTAGACTTATTTTTGTAGGCCCAGTACGAGAACCTAAAGCTTAGGATTTCCGTTATAAGCGTAACAAATAAGCTTTGCTTTTGAGGTGGGTTTTTCTTACTAAACTCAAAATAAATATGTTTTAAATTGCTTTCGTCCTTTTTTACGCAAATGATTTTATGTATATTCAATAGCTCATTGTGGATTTGGACTTGACCAATATGAGGAATTCCTGAATATAAAATATGATATGCTTAGTATGTGATCACATAGGTCGGTCTCCACTATGAATTATGAGCTTATGATGAATATTATGTTTGGCCAATTATGCTTTAAAAGATAAATGTTTTATTTTATGATGGACGAAGCATGTTACGAACTACCACTGAGTGTTCAAACACTCAGCCCAAAATATTTTTAAAATGTTTTCAGGTAAGGAATGAAGGCGGACGAGCAACGTGGACCAATGGACTTAATTGGGAACATTGACTCTTTTTGTTGTTTTGTTGAGTCAATGTATATTATGGTTAATTCTTATGAACTTGTATGCTTCCGCTTAGCCTTTTGAACTTGAAAACAATATCGTACTTTATTATTTGACGTGGCGTGTAAACATTCGCAGCTCGAACTTCTGACTATGTTTCTTGCTCTTGATTGTCCATTGTTGATGAAATCCGTTTAAACTCATTCGAATTATCAATTGGACTTCATGCTTCCTTGACTCACTAGAGAGATTCAACTTCTAATTCTTGAACTATTACTTGTTGTTGAACTTGACGTTGTTGCCATATGCGATCTTTTGATTTGTTGACTTGTAAATTCCACATTTATTGGCGGATCGTTATTGCTTACGTGTCACTTGGAGCTTTTGACTAGTCAACTATCTCATATTTTGTTCTCGTGGTTGATTGGTGCCCTTGTAAACATGGATTGTTGACTTTTCAACGAAATGCCCCAAGATTCTTATTCAATTGAATGATTTAATTCGTCCTTAGTCAAAATTTTTGTTCTCCGTCTATTTCCTTTTCCTTTTTTTTTCTTTTCCCATTTTCTTTCGTGTTTGGTGACGTCATAATCCTTCGGGATCGGGGCGTCACAACTTCCTCTGAACTCCCAATTCTCTTGAGTTTGAACCCTTTGAATTTGAGCTTTCCTTTCATCTTCGTACTTTCTCTTCATATTAGCAAGCTCTAATGCTAATGCCTCATACCTCTCATCCTCAATCGAAGCAACCTTTCTATAAGGGGCCCTCTCCATTGGCAATTGATAGCTATTAGCTGCCATCTCGTCAATGATTCTCAAAGCTTCCTTTGCATTTCTATTGAGAAGCCACCCACCGGAAGTAGCATCTAAAATGCTTCGTGTATGAGGTGTTAGCCCACTATAAAAGTTGGTCATTTGTTAACCCTCATTGAAGCCATGTTGAGGACATTTCCTTAGAATCTCCCTGTATCGCTCCCATGCTTCACACAAGGTTTCGTCACCTTGTTGAGAAAAATGTAAGATGTCGGAGATGAGTCTTTGAGCTTTGGAGGGTGGAAAGTATTTGGAGAGGAAGGCCTTGCACAAATCATCCAATGTATGAATGTTGGACTTGTTCAATCCTTTGTACCAATCTTTAGCCCGATCCTTTAGAGAAAATCTGAACATTCACATGCGAATAACATCATTTGAGACTCCATTTAACTTAATGGGGTCGCAAATATCAAGAAACGTGCTAAGATGGGCGTTCGGATCCTCCATAGGACTTCCACCAAATTGATTATCTTTAACCATTTGAATAAGTCCGGATTTGATCTCAAAATTATTAGCATTGATCATCCCCCATTCTCCTCCTTGAAATTGTTCCGTTGGAGATTGGAACATATGATTGAGAGGAGGTGGTTGAGCCTCATTTGCCCTCCTTTCTTGCTCATCTTTCCATGCTCTAAACTCCTCCATTTCTTTCATAAGAGCCTCCATACCTATAAAATAAAAATAAAAAGAACAAATGCTTGATCCGGCAACGGCACCAAAATTTGATCCGCCCTCACTTTAGGGGTGAGGGAGATGCAATGATAATCAATGTGTATAATCGAGTTGAATCCACAGGGAATGCCATGGCAAATGAGATTCAAGTAGTAATCTAGCTACTAAACCTATTATCCAAACTCACAAACTTCATATTTTGGTTTTTCTTAATTCTATCAAGCAATGTAATTGAAAAGTAGCAAACTAGATAACAACTAATAGCAAGAGTTAACAAACAATAGTAGAAAGCTTGGTTCCAAATATAATCCGATAATCTCAAGAGGCCTAGGTTTTAAGATTTGTTAGGATCAACCGATTTAATCTAATTCATATGGGAATTCTATATATTGTATACACTAATTCTTTTCTCAAAGCAATTAATGTAAGTAGATTAACCTAAGACATCTATCTCTGACTAGGACTCAAGATGCATGGATTAACTCCTAATGGCACAATTAATATCTAGAATATCCTATTAGCAAGAATTACTAATATGTTGTGATTTGATGCTAAGTGTTATGAATTAAAGCCTACTAAACATTTAACCAAAAACCTTGTATGTACTCAATGATGACCAATCAATCATGCAATAAAATTAAGTCCCAAACCACAAGACATATGAATTAGAAGGTAAATCCAAAAATAAAATCCAAAAACCTAGTGATCTAGATCATATCTTCATATATTGGAACCAAATAGAAATTTAGCTAGACATAATTGAAGGAATTAAACCATGAAAAAGAGATAAAACTATGATGAAAATAAAGAGAATTTAATAAGGAAGAAGAAGATGGTCTCCAATCTTGAATCCACAAAGTAATGCTCTTCAAATCTTCAAAATACTAAAAAGGAAAGAAGAAAATATTTCTAGGGTTCTAAAATATTAAAGTATGCAAAAGATCTACCAATTAGAAAGATTTTGGGGTTAAATACATAAAAGTTGAGTTTTGGGTCGAGTTGGACCGAGTTGGACTAACCAACTCGGTCAAGACACAAAGGAGAAGGGACGGCGGCGCCCTGGCCGGTCGCCGCCTGTGTCGCCGCCTAGGTTGCCGCAGAAGCTGTAGCTCAGCCGGCCAGCCAGCGGTTCAGCCGGTCGTCGTCCGGGCCGCTGTCGGTTCGGCCATTTTGCGCAGCTTCACCATTTTTGCTCATTCTCCCTCATCCGAACTCCGATTCTCGATCCGCTTTTTGCTATGGCTTCTTAACGAACTCCTCTTCGACATGGAATAGCTCAATTGGCCAAATAGGTTCTTCATTATTCCTGAAAAAAGCATAAAAATACTCGAGAGAACAAGGAAAACATAAATAAAATCAAACTAGTGAAACCCTAGCTATATAACTTGAAATTCCACATTTTAAACATAGGTTTCCCTCTAATTAAGCTTGTTTCTTCCTCGTTTCCGGCTCCTGATCCTTAGCTACTTGAATGCTCTTTCCAATTCCTATAAAAATAGATCGAAAACCGAAAGAAAATGAGAAGAATATAAACTATGCTATAAGTTCAAAAACCCTAGCATTCTAACATTGAAACACACAAATCGAGCTTCAAACACATTCAAAACACACTAAACATGCACATAAAATACTGTTAATCAGTCACTTTTAATTAATGCACCGGTTGGACTCCCGATAAAGTGAGGCATGATTAGACGTGGGGGGGAAGGCGAAAAAGGGGGAATAGGAATATAACTTCCTTGAGAAGCTATTCTATCACATTTTCCAAAACTTTCAAACTTCTTTCGAGTTTCTGTTCCCTCCGTCACCATCGGTCATCACCGTCTAAATTCACGTCGTGGTTGTTGTTCCAGTTCCCTGTGACAAGTAAGTTTTATAATGGCCTCTTCTTCTCATGCTGTAGATTTTTGCGGTGATGAAAGCCGGAATGAGTCTGTGTCGCCGTCAGATTCTCCATCGGTGGCATCGCCTTTTGTTGATGTCGAAATGTGTTTCTTTCAATTCCGACTTCCCTAGTGTCTGTAGGGTTTCTATTTCTCCCATAGATAAGGAATCTGGTATGGTTTTAGAACACCCGTCAGTTTTGGACACGTCTAGGGTTCAACAAATTGCAAAAAAGTATTTTTTTCCAAATTCTGCTCTTCTTGTCGTTCCACGCCTGGAGGATAGGGCTTGTGCACCTCCGGTGGGATTCTTTACTGTCTACGAGGACTGCTTAGATTGCGGTCTTCATTTTCCCCTTCTTTATGTTTTTGACTAGCTATTACGAAAGTTCGGCCTGGCCATAGGGCAAATTATGCCGAACTCGTTTAAACAGCTCGTCGGCCTTGCTATCAAGGTCGGTCACCTTGGATTCCCCCTAACCCTAGGAATGATCCTCAGGTTTTTCCACTTTAAGCCGTGTTCGAGGTGGTTTTACCTTTCCCCCAATTTAGGGTTTAGTGTTAAGACGAAGTCCAAGAATGCGAACTGGCAGATGAAGTATTTCTTCTACAGGACTGACGAGGTTTCCCAGTTCTATTGGAAAATAGACAAGTTCGAGGATCAGAATACCAAAGAGAGATTCGGTGATCTCGAAACATTTTTAGGGGAGCTCGGTGTCGTGTCTGAACAATATAGGAGGCCAAGCTTGCTGAATACGGGTTAAGCCCTTATGATCCCACTAGGATGGTGGATCCGGGTGAGATCCTATTCTGTCTTGTGTGACTCAGGGTCTTTTTTATATGTTCTAACCTCCCTTGTCTCTGTGTTGCAGTGAACTTCGGCACTAACCCGTGGAAGAGGTCGAGGCCTACCTTGGAGGCTTCGAAGACGACATCTGCTGCCTCATCAGAGAGGACCTTGGAGACTCTGCGATCTCCACCTCCGGGCTCTACCCAAGTAGACTCGCAGTCACCTCACCTCCCTCTTCGTCGTAAAGAGGCGCGGGTGGTAGTTTTGCTCTCCAATGAGGAGGAAGGTGTCCTCGTTCCTGGTCAGTCATCTGGCCAGGTTACTACTCGTCCTCGGTCTTTTCCCGAGGTAGCTTATTCTTCTCTCAGAACTTCCTTGTCTTCTACCTTTTCCCCTCTCCTTTGGGATTTTTTTTTCTTTCAGGGGGCAGAGTATGCAGTTGCCGAGCTGGCAAATTTTTTGAATAACGGAGTTGCTGAGTTCCACAAGTTGGCTCGGTCGTTGGAGAAGGAGAATGGCGAGCAAAGAAGGTCGCCGCAGCTGAGGCTAAGGCTAAGGCTGAAGAGGAGAAGAGGGTTAAGGCGTCTGCCACGGCCGAAGTGGAACTGGCCTCGTTGAAGGCCGATGTGGCCGCTCTGAAGGCCGATGTTGTGGCCAGCAAGAGTCGTGAGGCCGAAGCTGCAGCCTGGCAAGGCGAGGTTCTACGCGCCTTTGCAGAGAGACTTTTCCTCTCCTCTAAGTTCTCTGGGTTGGCTAATGAGCTGGCCTCCATTCTCAGCATCCCGGTTGCGGCTGAGATCATTGATAACATCGCTACCGATTACCCGGGCCTAGACAAAGATAAGTATGGGTACGAGGTGATGCCACGTGAGGCTTTACTTCGTGCCTATACAAAGACTTTAACCGAAGGAATGGCTGCCCTTCCAGTGCTGAATAGTCTGACCACCTCCTCTACTGTGCTTACTGCCTCAGACATCTGAGCTTGCTCAGTTGACAAGGACGAGATGATCGAGGGTGTGGTTGCCAGCCTTGGGGTTAAGGTGGATCAATCGGTGATTGATGAGTCGCTTAATACCGGGGCCGGGCCTATTAGCAGTGAGCCCGAGCAAGCTGACGCCGGGATCGAGTAGGGGGGGCCTCGGCGGGAGAAGGAAGCTACTGAAGGGGTCAGTTGATCCTCTTTTTGTAATAAAAACTTTTTTCATTTTATAGAGCTTTGTATCACGTCATCACTAGGATATCACTTGCTTTTTGCCGAAGTGGCTTTAATGAAATTCCAAGTTTAATTGAAATTTCTTTCATTTGCCTTTTTGTAGTCTTCTTTTCCCCAACTTTTTGATGTATCTCCATTGGTTACCCAAATATCCCAACTGACTCGGGCTCTTGAGGTGAAAGAGGCCGAAGTCTTACATTGGAAAGGCCGGGCTGAACATGTTCAGACCGAAGCTGAAGTTAAGCTTGTCGCGGCCAAGGAGAAATATGACGAGCTGCAGGCTTGGTTTGTGGAGCTTGAAGAGAAGCTTGAAAATGCTGAAGGCGAAGTTAAAGAGGCCGAAACAATAGTTGAAGAGAATGCTGAGTACGAGGCCATTATTCGCCGAAATGGGGGAGTTACCATTTCTGAAACTAGTGCTAAAGTCAGGGAGATCAGGGCTCGGTGCCGGGACTACAGAAAGGAATACGGGGATAACTCCTGGCAAGTTCAAGGTTAATTGGATGAGCTCATTCAAGTGGCGAGCTCTTATAAAATAGTTCTGGCTCGTAATCCGAAGCTGAGGGAGCGTATCTTGTCAGAAAGCCGGCCTTCGACTCCAGTGAACTGCGGTTCTAACTTGAGGCTTCTAGCTCGGTAGTTCTTGGAAGGCGATCCTTCAAGTTCGGCCGATCCCAGTTCTGGCTCAACTTCAGATCGGCTGGAGGCTTCTAACCGTGGCCGCGGTCAAAAGACCTCTACTAGCCGAGGCCGTGGCCAAGGAGCTTCGGGAGGACAGAGCAGATCAGTTCCTAGTGGCCGAAGCCGAGGTCGGGGTAGATTCAACTTGGATGCTGTTTTGAATTTCAATCCCGATGGGAATTTCTATAATAATTGGCTTAATTGTAGTAGGCCTTCATGCTCTGGTCCTTCATCACCTTAATGTAATCCTTGTAATTTTCCTTTTTATATGAAATAAAATGGAATTTTACGTACTTCTTATGTTTAAGTTTTCATCCCCGTTTTTAACTAAGGTAATTTCCCTTGTTTTAAATGAAGACTGGTTTGATATGGCTCGTCCTCGTCATAAGACGAGGTTCAGCTTTCAGTGGCTCTCTTCGTCATAAAACGAAGTCTGGCCTTAAGTATTTCGACTGAGACAAAATTTGGCTTTAGATAGCTTACTTCGTCATGAGACGAAGTTTGGCTTTAGATAGCTCACTTCATCATAAGACGAAGTTTGGCTTTAGATAGCTTACTTCGTCATAAGATGAAGTTTGGCTTAGATAGCTCACTTCGTCATAAGACAAAGTTTGGCTTTAGATAGCTCACTTCGTCATAAGATGAAGTTTGGCTTAGATAGCTCACTTCATCATAAGACGAGGTTTGGCTTTAGATAGCTCACTTCGTCATAAGATGAAGTTTGGCTTAGATAGCTCCCTTCGTCATAAGATGAAGTTTGGCTTAGATAGCTCACTTCGTTATAAGACGAAGTTTGGCTTTAGATAACCCGTAGGTTTTAAGTAACCCATCCTCATCATAAAATGAGGTTAGGGTTTTAAGGTTCCTTGTTTGTCGAGTTTATCGATAGGGGTGGTCCCCTTATGCGCGTTTGGATGCTACTCCAGTTATGGAGTTTATTTATTCTTGAAAGGATTTTAAGTTACCCTCGTCAGGGTTTTAGAGTAAAAGGGCGAGATAATATGAATAAGTGGAGTAGTAATATTCATAAATGCAAAATGAGATATGCAAGACCAAACAATTTAAAGGAGAAATAAAGAATTCTTTAATAGAAAAACTGAAGTTCGAAAGAGAACAAAACTCATAAAACGACCTGACTCGCAACCTAGACAAACTAAATGGACTTAAACATTACTCTCCGCCGCTTATGCAAAGTATCTTTTTAAATGAGTAATGTGCCATGTATGGGGTATTGGCTCACTGGATAAGTGGGCGAGCTTGTACGACCCTTTGCTGAGGACTTCTATTTCACCTAAAATTAGTGCTAGCAAATAAACTAGGTCTATCGTAGACTAATTAAGTAAAACTCGAATATCGATCTCTTGAGGAAAACTTAACAGGGTATTTAATCTTGTGATAACACACGCGCTAAACCTCTACGAAAGCAAGTAAAGAATTTAGGGTTTAAAGAATTTATATCCTAGGCAAAGAATTTAAAGAAAGCAAATAAATTAAACTAGGCTTAGAAATAATTAAAAGCAAGTAAAAAGCAACCCCGTCTGTCACCCAGGATAGAGAATTAAACTAAGAAGAAAGCAATAAAATTATCTAGGCATGAATTGAAAAGAAAGCAATAAAGAAAGCAAATAAATCTAAGCTAGAACCAATTAATCCTAACATGCTTGAAAATAAATCTAAGAAACTAGAAAGCAATTAAATCTAATCTTAGCAAATTAATCTAAACTAATGAAAGCAATTAACCAAAGCAAGTAAAGAAAGCAAATAAAATTAATCTAAAGGCATAAATTAAACTTACGAATCGAAGACGAAAGAAACACCGAAGAACTTGAATTAAATCTTGAATGCAAAAGCTATAATCTTCAAAGTAATATCTAAAAGCTAATCTAAACTAATCTAGAGTTTTGGAAAGCTAAAAACTAGTGTGAGCCAAAGGTCTTTTCTGTAACACCCTAATTTTATAAAACTGAAGAAGCATTTAAAGAATGAAATCATAAGAAATTAATTTACTATATCTAATGCAGCGGAATAAAATTTAACAATTTAACTAGTTTTATATCTTTAAAACTAGGATATCAGTTCGTAAGAAATTTATTGAACAAACATAGTCAAACAAAATTTTTGTCTTTCAAGGGACTTAAACCAATATGCATACATCAAATGAATACATGAAAATTCCTCACGAAAGTATGAGAGATAAATATTATGTAAGTGCTAGACTTAGGATTCCAGTTGCCGTAAATGTATTTCAAATACAATCATTAAGTATGCTCAACAAATTAAGAAAAGAAACACCGCTTGAAAGATAAAGTATTTTGGAATTAAGAAATAAACATGAACTTAACAAATAAGAATATCCAAGAATGAGCTTAATCCGAACAAAATACGGTTCACATAAAACGATGGCATAATAAAACTGAATAATTAATTACCCAAAAATCCTAAGAGACTTAAGAACATGAATCCGATTAAAAATTGTAAACATAATTTAAAGAAAAATTTTAGGCAACTTGAAATCTTGAATTTTTCGCACTAGTCATTCCTACCTCCACGACCGCTTCGACTCAGAATCCTGACAAACTGAAAATAATAGGGGTGAACATATCGAAATATACTCAGTGAAGAAACATGCAATTATCCATATATGTTAAACATGCTAATAATTCAAATCGTCATACCATAAAACTTGTAACATGAGAGCATGAATCAATGGCTCTAACTTTACCATAAGGGCAGTAAATCAATGGCCCTAACTTGATAACATGAGGAACTTGATAACATGAGGGCATAAATCAACGGCCCTAGCTTCAATATCATGAGGGCAATAAATCAATGGCCCTTAGCAACATATATGTGTAATCAAATAAGAATTAAGAACACATAAAACACCTATGGATAATAAAACAACAGGCATAGATTTCCCCACCTTAACCTTAACTTAATCGAAATCGACGAACACCGAAAGAAAACTCAAACAATAAATCTCTCCGTGAAGCTATACGTGCCGTCCCCCCAGTATTGAAGGATCTGCCCTCTATTTATACTTAAAACCTAGACCACTTAAAGATAGGCATGAATTGAGATGTTTCCCACTCGTCTACTAGGGTTAGGGATTATCAATTTATTTACGTATTTAATTACTACTTGAACTATTTGATGCCTACAGTACACGAATTGAAGGAAAAATAAACACTTTTAATTAAATATAAAAATTATCTATACACACACATTTATAATATATATAAACATAAAAGCAAGAAGCTCCATAGAAATAAAGAAAATTTAATAATCCTAAGATCGTTCAGTAATAAAACCTTCATAATTTATTATCTATTTTTTTTATAAAAAAAATAAATAAATAAATAAATAATTGGGTTGTTACAATCTCCCCTACGTAAAAATAATTTCGTCCTCAAAATTTCTTATACTTAAGTTTTCAAAAAAATAATAATAAATAATAAATAAATAAATAATAAAAATAATAATTTTAAAAGGAAACTTAATCATATTCGAAAGGTAAATTTATAAAGCAGAATTATCGCACCTTTACTTAGCGTTTTCCTCAATATCTCCTAAATAGAATAGTCGTGCATTTCATCGCTTTTCCGGCTCTTTCTTTCCTTTCTTAGGACAATTTGGGGCGGTATGTCCAGGCTGGTGACAGTAATAGCATACCCCAGTACCATAAAAGCACTCTCCATGATGGTTCTTGTTGCAGTTCGGACATTGATGCGTGTCTCCTTCAGACCTCTCTTTCTTATTTTGAATATTTTCTTCTCCATTGTTTTGAATCTCCCTTTTCCGTTTGTCATTCTTCTCTACGCTCTTGAAGGGCAGCTTATCCATTTCTAAACCAACTTCTACCTCGTGAGCCCTTCTCACAGCTAAACCAAAATCTTCAATTCCTTGAGCAGCCAAAATTCCTCGAATTTCAGGTCTAAGTCCCCTAAGAAACCTATCGGCCTTTTGATCGTTAGTGTCAATTAAGCGCGTAGTGTAACGGGAAAGTTGATTGAATTGCCTTTCATACTCCATAACGGATTGCGTTCCTTGCTTAAGATCAAGAAATTCAGCCTCCTTTTGATTACGATAAGAACGCGGAAAGTAGTTGTCCGTCACAATCCTCTTGAATCCATCCCATGTCAAGGCTTGTCGTTCTTGTTCAGTCATGGAATGTCGGTATGAATCCCACCAATGACTAGCATCCTCACAAAGCTAGAACACTGTGCAAGAGATCCTTTGAACATCGGTGCACTCTATGTGCTCGAATATTCGCTCCAACTCACGTATCCATTCCTCCATAACTAACGGTCCACTCTTTCCATCAAACTTAGAGGGAGAATATCGACGAAATTGCTCCACAACCAAAGCAGTGTTGTTTTGTGGATTCACATGTTGATTATTAAAACCTTGAGCAAATCCTTACAATGCAGCGATGAAGTCTTGTACGAGGTTTCCGGCATTGTTGTTGTTGTTGTTATTGTTGTTGTTGTTGTTGGGCTGTTTACGAGGCGGCATCTTCTTATCCTTTAGCCTAATTTTATAAAAATCAAAACTAATAAACATGTGCCTGGCTAATATAAATGGAATGATCTAACTCACCTATAATTAGCCATTTAAGCCTAGCTATATACTAACGATATGGCTTGACCAAAGAATAAAACAACTTTATCTCCATTGCTTATACACTCGTCTATTAAAACTTTAATGCCAACGTAAGGCTAATTTCTCACTTTCTTGCATGTTTATACCTTTCATATCCTTCACGTATTTCTTCTCTTAACCCTCAAACTATTTCTGTAACCCTTAAATAATAAAATGATAGTATTATCTTACTTACATAGCTGACTTCTCCCATAATTCTCATATATCATAATCAAATCACATAGCTTGCATATAGAACTTTCATAAATAAATAACATACCTTGGAGTCGAGGCAGCACGGTGGCGTAAATGACTAGGCTCTTAAACTTTTTTTTTCTTTTTTAATATTTAAATTAATGCAAGTCTACAGGAACGTAGACCCGCTCTGATACCACTATGTAACACCCTAATTTTATAAAACTGAAGAAGCATTTAAAGAATGAAATCATAAGAAATTAATTTACTATATCTAATGCAGCGGAATAAAATTTAACAATTTAACTAGTTTTATATCTTTAAAACTAGGATATCAGTTCGTAAGAAATTTATTGAACAAACATAGTCAAACAAAATTTTTGTCTTTCAAGGGACTTAAACCAATATGCATACATCAAATGAATACATGAAAATTCCTCACGAAAGTATGAGAGATAAATATTATGTAAGTGCTAGACTTAGGATTCCAGTTGCCGTAAATGTATTTCAAATACAATCATTAAGTATGCTCAACAAATTAAGAAAAGAAACACCGCTTGAAAGATAAAGTATTTTGGAATTAAGAAATAAACATGAACTTAACAAATAAGAATATCCAAGAATGAGCTTAATCCGAACAAAATACGGTTCACATAAAACGATGGCATAATAAAACTGAATAATTAATTACCCAAAAATCCTAAGAGACTTAAGAACATGAATCCGATTAAAAATTGTAAACATAATTTAAAGAAAAATTTTAGGCAACTTGAAATCTTGAATTTTTCGCACTAGTCATTCCTACCTCCACGACCGCTTCGACTCAGAATCCTGACAAACTGAAAATAATAGGGGTGAACATATCGAAATATACTCAGTGAAGAAACATGCAATTATCCATATATGTTAAACATGCTAATAATTCAAATCGTCATACCATAAAACTTGTAACATGAGAGCATGAATCAATGGCTCTAACTTTACCATAAGGGCAGTAAATCAATGGCCCTAACTTGATAACATGAGGAACTTGATAACATGAGGGCATAAATCAACGGCCCTAGCTTCAATATCATGAGGGCAATAAATCAATGGCCCTTAGCAACATATATGTGTAATCAAATAAGAATTAAGAACACATAAAACACCTATGGATAATAAAACAACAGGCATAGATTTCCCCACCTTAACCTTAACTTAATCGAAATCGACGAACACCGAAAGAAAACTCAAACAATAAATCTCTCCGTGAAGCTATACGTGCCGTCCCCCCAGTATTGAAGGATCTGCCCTCTATTTATACTTAAAACCTAGACCACTTAAAGATAGGCATGAATTGAGATGTTTCCCACTCGTCTACTAGGGTTAGGGATTATCAATTTATTTACGTATTTAATTACTACTTGAACTATTTGATGCCTACAGTACACGAATTGAAGGAAAAATAAACACTTTTAATTAAATATAAAAATTATCTATACACACACATTTATAATATATATAAACATAAAAGCAAGAAGCTCCATAGAAATAAAGAAAATTTAATAATCCTAAGATCGTTCAGTAATAAAACCTTCATAATTTATTATCTATTTTTTTTATAAAACAAATAAATAAATAAATAAATAATTGGGTTGTTACAATCTCCCCTACGTAAAAATAATTTCGTCCTCAAAATTTCTTATACTTAAGTTTTCAAAAAAATAATAATAAATAATAAATAAATAAATAATAAAAATAATAATTTTAAAAGGAAACTTAATCATATTCGAAAGGTAAATTTATAAAGCAGAATTATCGCACCTTTACTTAGCGTTTTCCTCAATATCTCCTAAATAGAATAGTCGTGCATTTCATCGCTTTTCCGGCTCTTTCTTTCCTTTCTTAGGACAATTTGGGGCGGTATGTCCAGGCTGGTGACAGTAATAGCATACCCCAGTACCATAAAAGCACTCTCCATGATGGTTCTTGTTGCAGTTCGGACATTGATGCGTGTCTCCTTCAGACCTCTCTTTCTTATTTTGAATATTTTCTTCTCCATTGTTTTGAATCTCCCTTTTCCGTTTGTCATTCTTCTCTACGCTCTTGAAGGGCAGCTTATCCATTTCTAAACCAACTTCTACCTCGTGAGCCCTTCTCACAGCTAAACCAAAATCTTCAATTCCTTGAGCAGCCAAAATTCCTCGAATTTCAGGTCTAAGTCCCCTAAGAAACCTATCGGCCTTTTGATCGTTAGTGTCAATTAAGCGCGTAGCGTAACGGGAAAGTTGATTGAATTGCCTTTCATACTCCATAACGGATTGCGTTCCTTGCTTAAGATCAAGAAATTCAGCCTCCTTTTGATTACGATAAGAACGCGGAAAGTAGTTGTCCGTCACAATCCTCTTGAATCCATCCCATGTCAAGGCTTGTCGTTCTTGTTCAGTCATGGAATGTCGGTATGAATCCCACCAATGACTAGCATCCTCACAAAGCTAGAACACTGTGCAAGAGATCCTTTGAACATCGGTGCACTCTATGTGCTCGAATATTCGCTCCAACTCACGTATCCATTCCTCCATAACTAACGGTCCACTCTTTCCATCAAACTTAGAGGGAGAATATCGACGAAATTGCTCCACAACCAAAGCAGTGTTGTTTTGTGGATTCACATGTTGATTATTAACACCTTGAGCAAATCCTTACAATGCAGCGATGAAGTCTTGTACGAGGTTTCCGGCATTGTTGTTGTTGTTGTTATTGTTGTTGTTGTTGTTGGGCTGTTTACGAGGCGGCATCTTCTTATCCTTTAGCCTAATTTTATAAAAATCAAAACTAATAAACATGTGCCTGGCTAATATAAATGGAATGATCTAACTCACCTATAATTAGCCATTTAAGCCTAGCTATATACTAACGATATGGCTTGACCAAAGAATAAAACAACTTTATCTCCATTGCTTATACACTCGTCTATTAAAACTTTAATGCCAACGTAAGGCTAATTTCTCACTTTCTTGCATGTTTATACCTTTCATATCCTTCACGTATTTCTTCTCTTAACCCTCAAACTATTTCTGTAACCCTTAAATAATAAAATGATAGTATTATCTTACTTACATAGCTGACTTCTCCCATAATTCTCATATATCATAATCAAATCACATAGCTTGCATATAGAACTTTCATAAATAAATAACATACCTTGGAGTCGAGGCAGCACGGTGGCGTAAATGACTAGGCTCTTAAACTTTTTTTTCTTTTTTAATATTTAAATTAATGCAAGTCTACAGGAACGTAGACCCGCTCTGATACCACTATGTAACACCCTAATTTTATAAAACTGAAGAAGCATTTAAAGAATGAAATCATAAGAAATTAATTTACTATATCTAATGCAGCGGAATAAAATTTAACAATTTAACTAGTTTTATATCTTTAAAACTAGGATATCAGTTCGTAAGAAATTTATTGAACAAACATAGTCAAACAAAATTTTTGTCTTTCAAGGGACTTAAACCAATATGCATACATCAAATGAATACATGAAAATTCCTCACGAAAGTATGAGAGATAAATATTATGTAAGTGCTAGACTTAGGATTCCAGTTGCCGTAAATGTATTTCAAATACAATCATTAAGTATGCTCAACAAATTAAGAAAAGAAACACCGCTTGAAAGATAAAGTATTTTGGAATTAAGAAATAAACATGAACTTAACAAATAAGAATATCCAAGAATGAGCTTAATCCGAACAAAATACGGTTCACATAAAACGATGGCATAATAAAACTGAATAATTAATTACCCAAAAATCCTAAGAGACTTAAGAACATGAATCCGATTAAAAATTGTAAACATAATTTAAAGAAAAATTTTAGGCAACTTGAAATCTTGAATTTTTCGCACTAGTCATTCCTACCTCCACGACCGCTTCGACTCAGAATCCTGACAAACTGAAAATAATAGGGGTGAACATATCGAAATATACTCAGTGAAGAAACATGCAATTATCCATATATGTTAAACATGCTAATAATTCAAATCGTCATACCATAAAACTTGTAACATGAGAGCATGAATCAATGGCTCTAACTTTACCATAAGGGCAGTAAATCAATGGCCCTAACTTGATAACATGAGGAACTTGATAACATGAGGGCATAAATCAACGGCCCTAGCTTCAATATCATGAGGGCAATAAATCAATGGCCCTTAGCAACATATATGTGTAATCAAATAAGAATTAAGAACACATAAAACACCTATGGATAATAAAACAACAGGCATTGATTTCCCCACCTTAACCTTAACTTAATCGAAATCGACGAACACCGAAAGAAAACTCAAACAATAAATCTCTCCGTGAAGCTATACGTGCCGTCCCCCCAGTATTGAAGGATCTGCCCTCTATTTATACTTAAAACCTAGACCACTTAAAGATAGGCATGAATTGAGATGTTTCCTACTCGTCTACTAGGGTTAGGGATTATCAATTTATTTACGTATTTAATTACTACTTGAACTATTTGATGCCTACAGTACACGAATTGAAGGAAAAATAAACACTTTTAATTAAATATAAAAATTATCTATACACACACATTTATAATATATATAAACATAAAAGCAAGAAGCTCCATAGAAATAAAGAAAATTTAATAATCCTAAGATCGTTTAGTAATAAAACCTTCATAATTTATTATCTATTTTTTTTATAAAACAAATAAATAAATAATTGGGTTGTTACATTTTCGTTCTAAGAAGATTACATATATATAGGATTTGGAAAAATCTAGTCCAAGAAGGAAACAAAACACTATTCTCGCCAGGGTGAGCGGCCGCCAGCTACAGTGAGCGGCCGCTCACTGCTTCATGCAGTCCACTGCGCCCGACTTTCTTGTTTTGGCCGTATCTCCCTCGTACGAACTCGAAATCGACCGCTGTTTTTTCCTACGCGCTCCTATCGAACTCCTCTTTAATAATATGCTTTTATTTCATCCAAAATTCATTTCCAAATATTTCTCATTTCTTCATTCTTGTGCTCCTTTTCTCTCTTCTCTTCCAAAACTTCTCACCAACTCAACTCTGACTAAAACACACGAAACGAACACATAACAATGAACAAAATATATGAAAAAAACTCATATCAAACCATAAAACCACACAAAAATACACTAAACAAATCCCTCACACTTAATCCTTTGCTTGTCCTCAAGCAAACTCATTCAAATCATTTACAAAACATAAGCTTAAAGAAGTGATAATGACTTGGCTTCAGAAATTTTTCAAAAACAAGATACATCATGCAAAACACTTCACCATTCACTAAACAAGTCATAGCAAGTTTCAACTTCTAACCTCTTGAACACAAATCCTCACGACATGGGTATAAATGTGAAAATGAACTCTCATCTCTCAAGTGTTTAGATTTGGACAAAGAAACACTCAATTCAAGTCACACAAATTGTCTACCATAAGCTTGCATGTCGTCTCACCTCTCCACTACTTAAACGTGTGCTTAAGACAAAGATCAAATAGGACTTTCTTTTTGGTTGTAATGTAGGCTCTTTGGTAGGTAAGAAACTTTGGCTAAAGTAAGTTAACAACCCCAAAGGCTTATTCACTCCCTTTTCACTCTCATTCCAACACTCAATCCCCCCCACACTATTTCAAGCCATATCACAATAAAGCTCAAATCATAACCAAAACATATACATCTTTATCTTTTCTTTCTACCTACTCATGCTCTTATTCCACTTCTTCTTCTTTTTTCTTTTTTTTTTTTTTTTTTACTTTTCTTAACTAGAGCTCATGTAGGTAGAAAGACACTTAAGCACCAAGATTATTCCTTCTTTATCTTTTCCCACATTTTCAATGAATTTATCTCATAATATCCAAAAGTTCATTCCCATCCCAAGGCTTTTCAAAGAAATGTTAGGTCTAAAATAGACCTTTAGGCTCAAAGGGCTAACTAGGATAATATAAGTGAATTTGGCAAGGAAAAAGGATAAGAAGGGCTAAGAAAAATGGCCTAAGATCCTTTCTTCGTCATAAAGCACACTATGTAATCTCAAGGGAGAAACTAACACAAGTTCTAGAGACAAAAATGCATGCTTGAATATTCACACACTCAAAAGAAAAATGACTATAATATGATGTAATAGTCACAAGGCTCAAATCTCACACAAAATAGGCTCAATGATCCATGTTCATACGAGGCTACAAGTCTACTTTTACCAATCATGCTTAGCAAACAATGACATGCTTCACATTTTCTTTTTCAACTCACATTTCTTTTTCAATCAAAACCAAAAATCACATCATTAGCCCATCATCACAACTTCTCACTCATGCTTGAAATGACCCAAATAACAAGCTAAGACACAAAACAAAAGGATTAAGCATACTTTCACAAACAAATAACACCACTAAAAAGTTTCTAACCCCTCCCCCACACTTAAGAACAAACAATGTCCTCATTGCACAAAAATAAAAGAGAGGGATGTAGAAAACTTCACAAAATGACGACAAACACGGCACCAACTTCACGAGCCACAAGAACTCCAAAGACAAGTACCTACACAACAAAAACAAAACAAACCAAAGCATAATACCCACTAACACACTACCAAAAACGAAAAACTAAAAATATGAAAAACAAAACAAAAACGACACAAAGTTACCAACAATTCAAGGTGGTGGAGGATAAGAGTAGGAATAGAGAGCAATGTGGAGTGAAATCGAGAAGAAACTTGAACAACCAAAACTGCTTGTGAGCGGTCGCTAAGCTCTCAGATCCAGAAATTCTTCTTAAGCCTACATTAGAAAATAAAAAATTAATAATACAATTAACAAAAATCACAAAGAAAAATTACGAAACCGTGGGTTGCCTCCCACGAAGCGCTTATTTAACGTCATTTAGCTCGACGAAATCTTCATCAGCCAAACCCCGTCGCAACGAACAACGGGTTTATTATAACAGTCTCAAATCCGAGGAATCCATCAACCATTCTTGACTGAACTTTGAGCTTTTCCACCAGGTTGGCTTGAGAATCTAAAATCGGTTCATGTTTGATACCCCTCTCCCCATCATGCAATTTAAACCAAGGTTCTTCCGAAATGTGAGCTTCATTTTGCAGGTTAGCGAGAAAATCGTCAACAATGGCTTCTTCTTGTTGCATGCTTACCATACAAGCCTCCTTCACTTCCTCTACCTCTTTCAAGTTGTTCAAGAATTTCTCGATGATAACATCTTCCTCATCACTCAAAAATTCCTCTACAATTGGCGCTTCATATTTATCATCCTCCTTCACATCCTGCACAACATTATCCTCATCCAACTTATCAGGAATTTGAACATAAGAACATTTATGGATCAATGATTTAGAAGTAGAAGCAGAAGTAGAAGTAGAAGTAGAAGTAGAGGGTGACTTCCCAAATACCGAAAATGTTACCTGAACCTCCTTTCCCGACCATGCTCAATGTACCGGAAGCAACATCTATACGAGTTTGAGTAGTCGCCATAAACAGTCGCCCCAACAAGAGCAGATGACCATTCGCACTCCTCGCTTCTCGTCCCTTTTCAAGCACTACAAAATTAGCTAGAACTCGTATGCCTTGAACAATGATTGCAACATCTTCGGCAATGCCCAACGGACGACTCAAAGTGCCATCTGCTAATTCTATACGAAAGTCAGTCGCCTTTAGCTTTTTGGATGTCATCTTTTCAAAAATCGAATGTGGCATCAAGTTCACTGCCGCTCCTAAGTCCAGCATGCCAGAGATAATCTCTCTACTATCCAAGGTGACATTTAAGTTGAAACCTCCGGGATCACCTTGCTTAGGAAAAGAATCGAAATTACAAACAGGCTTGTGATCCTCCTTCACCTTCTTCACCCTACTTGGAAAAGGAAGAGGTGGTTTATCTGGAATGGAAGCTTTGTGGAGAGTAGATTTGGGCTCCGGTTCAGCTTCGGGAGGTGTACCGCCATTTTGCCTGTTGAGCGATCGCTCGGTGCCTGTGAGCGGCCGCTCACCTCCCCTTGCGGAATTTTTCTTTGTTTCGGGGTTTCGGACCCCGTTTTCCACCATCTCCTTGTTCGGAACACTGCAATGGCCTGAACTTGGTGAACTTGCATCCCTTGGCCCGTACTCTTCTGCTGCTGCAAACTTTGTTGACTTTGAGTTGCCATTTGACCAATTTGCATCTCAAAGCGTTTATTGACCGCTTCTTGAGTTTTTTGTGGATGCGGCGGCTGCGCTTGTGGGTTTTGTAGTGGGGTTTGAGGAGGTTGATGTGGAGGAATGTAAGGCGGAGGTTGGTAGTATGGTATAGGAGGAAAATATGATGGTTGAGGTGGAGGGTAGTAGGTGTTTTGTGGAGGGTAGTAAGGTTGGTTTGGGTATTGGGGAGAATATGGAGGGTAGTAGGGTTGTTGTTGTTGAGGTGGTCGACGGGACTGAAAGTTGGATCCAGTTCCTCAGTTTTGAGGAGGACGATATCCATATCCTTGTTGTGGTTGGCGTCCCATTGCAGCTTGCTGAGGAGGAGCTTGTTGAGGTAAGTAACCTTGAGCTGAGTAAACTTCAGCTCCTCCTTCATAAGTAAACTCCCCCATGTTTGGGCAGCTATTGGCGTAGTGTCCAAACTCTTGACAAATATCACATACCACAAACTCTTCTTCGTGTTCTTGCACTTGAACCTTCACTTGTGGTTGTGTGTTCTTGAGAATCTTGGCAGGGGGAGTTGATGGCGAGGCTTCGGTTTCATCTCCAATTCTTGTATCTTTCGAGCCATTGCTGCAACTTGCTTTCTCAAATCCGAGCTAGCGTCCTCAGAAATCACTGCACTAGCTTGCCGTCTCCTTGGTCGAACTAGCTTCAATCGGGAACTTGCAGCTAAAGTCTCAAAAATTTCATTCAACTCATGATCAGTCTTGACCGCTACGTTCCCTCCAGCTGTACTGTCCACCATGAACTGGTTCGTCTGTTGTAATCCCTCGTAGAAATATTGGTAGAGCATTTCGGGAACCATTTGGTGATGGGGACACTGCTGCAGTAACTCTTGGAACCTTTCCCAAGCATCATGAAATAGTTCATCTGCTCCTTGCTCGAAGTTCATGATTTGTGACCGGATTTCTTGCGTCTTCCGGTTTGGGTAGTATTTAAGCATGAACCGCTCACAGATGTCCTTCCATGTCGATATTGAGTTCGCTGGAAGGGTGAGATACCATGTCTTGGCACGATCCTTAAGAGACAACGGGAAACACTTCATCTTTTGCTGATCCTCTGTGATGTTCCCAAGTGGAAAGGACTGCACCGTTGAGGTAAACTCTCGTATGAAGGTGAGAGCATCCTCATTTGTTATGCCATGGTAAGTTGGCAGCAAGTTCTGATGTTAAGGCTTGAGCTCCGTGTCCCTAACCTCTTTAGGGAGAACAATGGCAGATGAGGAAGATGGGAAAGTGGGCCGAGCGAACTCTCCGATGACTCTGGCCATGATCCTTGAATGTTCAGACTCAGTAGACTCGTCAGAACTCGAACTACCTCCTTCGTCGATGTTCACCATTTCAACTTTCTCTGCTGCTTGATGTGATCTGAAGGCTAGGAATTTGGGACTTGGAGACTTTTCGAATATTGGAGATGCAATGAGACCGAGACCGCTGTTTGGTGGTTCACTTCTTTCTCCTCCTTTCGTACTTGCCAGCACTGGTTTCCTCTGATTGATGTTGTCAATAAATGGCGAGAGATCTTGTTGAAGACTTCGACGACCATGCATGCACAACACTCTACAAACGGGTTAAGAGCACCAATGGTAAGCACAAAAGAATACCCAAAGGAGATTAAAAAGCATAAAAATGTTTTTTTTTTTTTTTTTTTTTGTTTTTTTTTTTTTTTGAATAAAAACAAAAATAAACAGAAAATAAAAACACAATCAAAAAATTAATTACCTAAAGCTTTCCCCGGCAACGGCGCCAAATTTGTTTCACCTAAAACTAGTGCTAGCAAATAAACTAGGTCTATCGTAGACTAATTAAGTAAAACCCGAATATCGATCTCTCGAGGAAAACTTAATAGGGTATTTAATCTTGTGATTACACACGCGCTAAACACTCTACGAAAGCAAGTAAAGAATTTAGGGTTTAAAGAATTTATATCCTAGACAAAGAATTGAAAGAAAGCAAATAAATTAAACTAGGCTTAGAAATAATTAAAAGCAAGTAAAAAGCAACCCCGTCTGTCACCCAGGATAGAGAATTAAACTAAGAAGAAAGCAATAAAATTATCTAGGCATGAATTGAAAAAAAAGCAATAAAGAAAGGAAATAAATCTAAGCTAGAACCAATTAATCCTAACATGCTTGAAAATAAATCTAAAAAACTAGAAAGCAATTAAATCTAATCTTAGCAAATTAATCTAAACTAATGAAAGTAATTAACCAAAGCAAGTAAAGAAAGCAAATAAAATTAATCTAAAGGCATAAATTAAACTTACGAATCGAAGACGAAAGAAAAACCGAAGAACTTGAATTAAATCTTGAATGCAAAAGCTATAATCTTCAAAGCAATATCTAAAAACTAATCTAAACTAATCTAGAGTTTTGGAAGGCTAAAAACTAGTGTGAGCCAAAGGTCTTTTCGTTCTAAGAAGATTACATATATATAGGATTTGGAAAAACCTAGTCTAAGAAGGAAACAAAACACTATTCTCGCCAGGGTGAGCGGCCACCAGCTACAGTGAGCGGCCGCTCACTGCTTCATGGAGTCCACTGCGCGCGACTTTCTTGTTTTGGCCGTATCTCCGTCGTCCGAACTCGAAATTGACTGCCGTTTTTTCCTACGCGCTCCTATCGAACTCCTCTTCAATAGTATGCTTTTATTTCATACAAAATTCATTTCTAAATATTTCTCATTTCTTCATTCTTGTGCTCCTTTTCTCTCTTCTCTTCCAAAACTCCTCACCAACTCAACTTTGACTAAAACACACGAAACGAACACATAACAATGAACAAAATATATGAAAAAAAACTCATATCAAACCATATAAACCACACAAAAATACACTAAACAACTTCTTCAACTCGGTACGGTCCTTCCCATGTGGCTTCTAGCTTGCCGAGTTTTGCAGCCTTGCTGACTTCATTATTTCGAAGGACGAGGTCTCCTACTTGGAATTGCTGGTACTTCACTCTCTGGTTGTAGTACCGAGCTACTTGCTACTTGTACTTGGCTTCCCTTATGTAGGCGAGCTCTCCCTTCTCCTCTAACAAATCCAGATTGGTTCGGAGACCTTCTTCATTGTCTAGTGCGGGGGCTCGGCAGACCTATCTCTACCGGGATTACTGCTTCGGTTCCGTACACCAAACTATAGGGCGTTTCACCATTCGAGGTCTGGGGAGTTGTTCGGTATGACTAGACCTGCCCATGGTTCAGGGCCCGGCGGTTTAGGGCTAGGCCCGCCGGGCCCCGGTTCGAAAAACTCCAACCCTAGCCCGAACTGCGGGTAGGGATGCCGGTTCCGGGCTGGGCTTTGAGCCCACGGGTTCAGGGCCAGTTAAAAACTGGCGGGCTCGGGCTGAAACCGGCGGACGATGAGAAGGAGCCGGGCGGCGCGACCGCCCGCCGGGTCGCGCGGGTCAGCATGAAGTTCGTGCATAGGCGCGCGACCGGACCCCTTCTCTGAAGCGGGCGCGCTGCCAGCCCGTTTCTTGTTGCCTCTCATTCCTTTTTCGACCCGCTCTTCCTCGTTCAAGATCTAATTCACCTAAAACTCATAACTTCCATCCTAATTTGACGTGTAAAAACCATGTTTGATCAAAAGGACTTTGTATTAATAATGTGAAAAAATTACAACTTATCACTTGTTTTGTAGTCTTCTAATTCTTCTACCTTACAAAGTTACAATTACATAAACATTTTTTCTTCACAACAACACTAATTACTCTATTTTACATTTGAAAAGAGGAAAAATATAACTATAAAAGACTTGAACTCAATTTCATTTCTAAAATTAAGTTGCCTACGTATCCTCATAGTTATAGAGGAATCAAAGTCGACGTAGTTCTTTTACAACACCACGCTTTCTACTCCGCACCCGATGCCGATCAATCCATCTCGGTGAAGGCTTCATCTTCACTCTCATTCCGATCATCCCATTCCGGTTCTTGAGCTCTAAGGTCGGCCCTACACCAATCATCAAGCAACATGGTAGCTTCAATGTTCGCCGGCTTCATGGTTGATCTTCTTTGATCTAGCATAAGACCTCCGGTGCTAAAGGCTTGTTCAACTGGATACGGGGGATGCCGGGATGGTAAATAACTCCTTCGCCATGATGGAGAGTATTGGGTACTCCTCTTTCTTCGACCACCACTTCAACACATCGATCGATGGACCACTATCTTCAACACCAAAGACAAAACGAGTTTGCAAAAACATATCCAATTCACTATTACCTTGGCCCCTTGGAAGTTCATAGGTTCTATTTTGGTACATTCCTTGCATTTGTTGAACTAAAGGATCTAATGAGTTCATAGCAAAGTGAAAATCAAATGAAGACATCATAGAAGAAGAAGGAATATTGGTGTTGTTATCCTTATTAGTACCATACTTCATTCTATATTCTTCAAAAAGATCTCTCAAAGTCCTATGTAGATCATTCTTGATTTGTTGCACATTAGGAAGATCAAAAAATATTTATTCACCATCAATTCCAACACCACTAAAGTCCATTTGCAAAAAAACATCATAATAAATCCCAAGCATTTGACAAACACCATCATATCTCCATTTAGGATCCAATCATTTAGCAAGCAAGAAAACTTTTGGAATCTCCCTAAAATACTTTAGCCACTTTTCAACCATAAAATAAATCACACCTTGCAAGTTTGGCTTAGTAAAACAAGCCTTAAAAGACATGGCAATATACATGCAATGCTCCAACACTTTAACGGAAGTACAATAATAAACACCCGATAATTGTTTAGTAGCCATATGAAAACCTTTAATAATCCATATAAATCCATACATGCATCCCAATGACTCTCATTAAGAACTAATTGAAATGATGAAAACTCTTTTCTAAAAAAATCACATAAATGACCCCTATACTCTATGGTACTATTAAGCATCTCATAAGTAGAATTCCAACGATGAGATACATCTTGTTTGAAACACGTATAAACAAGACCCTTTGTATGATAATATTTTTGCCATTTTTTCCCCAAAGTTTTTGATTTATGCAAACATTTACGGCATTTCTAATAGGAACAACGGACGTTTGAAAAATTTCAAGCGCATCTTGGACACATAAATTCAAAATATGACAAATGCATCTAGAATGAAAGTATTTTCCATCAAAAGATGGTGAACATGCTTCAATGAGTGAAAGAATACTAGCGGTGTTCGCCGTTGCATTATCAAAACCAACCGAAAAAACCTTATTGATCAAAGAATATTCATTTAAAACGGTGATAATAATCAAAGCAATATTTTGAGCCGTGTGAGGCTCTTCAAACTCCCTAAATGCAATCAAATATTTTTACAAAATCCATTTTGCATCAATCCAATGACAAGTAATTCCCATATAACTATTTTTATTATATGCATCAGTCCAAACATCGGCACAAATAGAAACTTTATGACCCAAACGAAGTAAATATTTCATCAAATCTTGTTTTTTTCCATGCATTGTCGCCTAATCCTCTTAAGCATTTGAGTTCTAGCAACTTTACTAGCATGGGGACCTAATCCTTCTTTATATGATGATTCATACGTTATTCTATCGTCATAATTAAAAGGTTGTTTCTCCATAGCACAATATCTAGCACATGCATCTTCGTATCGACCTTTATCAAATTTAAATAAAGAAGGCGTACCCGTCTCCGAAGATGAAGTGGTACCTCGAATTTAAGTTTGAGAAGTAGACATTCCGAACTCACTCGGATGCGTGCTCTCCATGTGCCTATTGAGCGCGCCATAGCCTCCCTTTTTGATCCATTTGTATTGCTTCGTGCAATAGTTGCAATATGCTAAGTGTCTCTTTCGACCATCGGAGAGAGGAGGTTGGCCTTCACGTACCGGAGCCAACACTTTTCTAAAGTGTTTCTTGAAGATGTCGGACTTGGGTTCCTTGTAAGCATTTGTTGGGGAAGATTGGTTTAGCTCGTCATCTTCGTGCTCTCCATTGTCGTTCGAGCTATGAAATTCAAATCATTGGCTTTCCATCATATTAACCATCTCCTCAAACCTCTCGTCTTCTTTGGCTTGAAGTCGTTCGGCAACTTGCCTTGAGATTTCCTCCGCCACTTCCGTCCTTCTTGCCTTTTGAGTTTGAGATGGTCGGCCTCCTTCGCTTTGGGTTTCACCGACGATCTTGCCCTTGCCCTTGTTTCCTTTGGAAGACATTATGTATGTGTGTGTGTATTTATGAAAGTGAGAATGGGTGTGTGCAAAATGTGAGAGTGAAAGCATGACAAATAAAGCAGAGAGTTGAGACTTGCTCTTGCAAAATAAGTTAGAAATGAGAATAGAGATTGAAAGAGAATGATAGATTTTTGGTGAGATTGAGTTTGAATGAGAGTAATATATATAGGAATGTGTAGGAGGAGGTTAGAAGTGGTGTTGGAGGGTTGGGGGTGGGGAAGAGGAGGAGTCCAATGGCTCCTAGCCGTTGAGAAGGCAGCCAAAGGGCCAAAGTCCCCTGTTTCTGCCGCTGCTGCACCTGCTGCTGTTATTTCCATTGGGCCCGGCGGGCCGGGCAGGGCCCATCGCTCCCAACAACAGCTAGTATGGAGCCCGGCGGTTCGTGTTCTAGCTCGGCGGGCCAGTCCGGTGGTTAACCGCCGGTTTTCGGTTCGCAAAATTACGACCCGAGCCCGGCCCTTGGTTCGCGGTCCCGGTTCCGGTTCCAACCCGTTGACCGGCGGACCTGGGCCAAAACTGTTGACTCCGGGCCGGTTCTGGGCCAAACCTGACAGGCCGAAAAGCCTAGGTAGGTCTAGGTATGACCATAGGATTTGGGGTAAGTTCGTTGCCCAATCTCCTTTGGCTTTATCTAGGCGAGTTTTGAGTCCCTTGACGATCATCCGGTTGGTGACTTCGGTTTGGCCATTTGCTTGAGGATGAGCTACCGAAGTGAACTTCTGCTGAATATGAAGTCCTTCACAGCATTCCCTAAATGTCCTGTCTGTGAACTGCATCCCATTATCCGAGACTAGGATGTGAGGTACACTGAAACGACAAACCACGTACTTCCAGATAAAGTTGAGGGCATTTTTGCTCGTGATATATGCCAAGGGTACAACTTCGACCCACTTAGTGAAATCGTTAATTGCTACTATGATGAACTGGAGCTGTCCAGAAGCTTTGTTTAATGGGTCGACGATGTCTATCCCCTATTGCATGAACGGCCAAGGGCTTTGCATGCTTGTGAGGTCGGTTTGGGGTAGCCTCGGCATTGTCCCATGAATTTGGCATTTCGGACACTTCCTGACGAGATCGACTGCATCTTGGAACATTGTGGGCCAATAGTATCCCCATCTCATTACCTTCTTTGACAATGCTCGAGCTCCGATGTGACTTCCACATGATCCTTCATACACTTCTCGCAATGCGTAGTCCGCTTGGTTCGGCCCAACGCATCTTAGGAGAGGCTGAAGATACGATCTTCTGTACAACACTCCTTGATCTAGAGTGTACTTCGGAGACTTGCTTAAGATCTTTCTAGCCTCGAGCTTATCACTGGGTAGTTCGCCCTTCTCCAAATATGCTCGAAAGGGGGTTATCCAGTTCGGCTCATCCTCAATTACTAGGTTGACCTCAGCTTTATCTATACTTCGGCACTTGACTTCTTCCATAGGAGAGCTTGTAGATGATGACGCTAATTTGCTTAAAGCATCGGCTCGGTTGTTATCCCCCTTTGGAATTCAAACCAACTTGAAATATGAGAAGCCTTGTTGCAAACTTTTGGCTTTGTGGAGGTACTTTTTCATCCTTTCGCCTTTAGCCTCGTACTTTCCTAGCATATGGCTCACTATGACTTGAGAGTCGCTGTGGACTTGAACAGCTCATATCTGGAGGGCCTGAGCTAGATAAAGTCCGGCGATTAGAGCTTCGTACTCCACCTCGTTATTCGTTATTGGGAAGTCGAACCGAAGTGCATAAGTGGTCTCTTGTCCTTCTGGGCTGAGGAGTATGACACCTACTCCGCTTCCTGAATGTCCCGATGCCCCGTCCACTTAAACTTTCCAGCAATCTTTTGGTGGTTTGGTCAGAGCTTCGGCATCGGTTTTGCTTTGGGAGGATTCGGTCGACTTTGGCACTTGTGTAAATTTTGTCTCCACTAGAAAATCCGCTAAGGCTTGACCTTTGATGGCTTGATGTGGGCAAAAAGAGATGGTGTGCTCGCCGAGCTCGACTAACGCTTCTGGTTTGGTCAGCACTTGTCGAAGTGGCAGGTCGGTCAGGACTTCTATAGAGTGAGCATGAAAGTAAGGTCGCAATCTCCTTGCAGCATTTACCAATGCGAGCGCAACTTTCTCAAGTGCTTGGTACCTCGTCTCCAGCCCTTTCAGTGATCGGCTGATGAAGTAGACTGATAGCTAACGACGTCCTTCCTCCCGAACTAGCACCGTGCTTATGGCCTCGTCCGATGCTGCGAGGTATAGGGAAATGACTTCTCCCTCCTTTGGAACGGATAAAGTCAGGAAATTTGCAAGGTACTTCTTAAGCTCCTTGAATGCCGACCTGTGTTCGTCTTTTTCCACTCAAAATCCGGCGCCTTTTTCAAAGTCTTAAAGAAAGGGAGCTGCTTTTCGGCGGCTTTAGACAGGAAACGACTTAGCGCGGCTAAGCAACCCGTCAATTTGTACACATCATGAATGGTTTTTGGCACCTTCATCTCTTGGATGGCTTGGACTTTGGATGGATTGGCTTTCAACCCCTCTTGAGAAACCCAGCACCCCAGAAATTTTCCTGATCGGACCATGAAGGTACACTTCTCGGGGTTTAGCTTAAGGTTCACCTTGCGAAGGAGGCCGAAGACTGACCTTGAGGTCATCAACACAAGTAGTCAGCTCTTTACTTTTGATGACGATGTCATCTACATACACCTCTACATTCTTGCCGATGTGAGGCTCGAATATTTTGTCGACCATTATTTGATACGTCGCTCCAGCATTCTTGAGTCTGAAAGGCATCTTCTTGTATGCATGAACGTCAAAGTCTATAATGAAGGCGGTTTTCAGCGCGTCCTCATCACTCATGAGGACTTGCTGGTACCCTTTGTACAGATCTAGGAAGCTGAAGACTTTATGGCCGACGAGGGCTTCGACTTTCTTATCAATGTTGGGAAGGAGATAACAGTCCTTGGGGCAGTGTTTGTTGAGATCAGTGTAGTCGATACACATTTGATAAACACATATTTTTTGTGCATGTTGGGCTTGATTAGAGTGAAACCTAGGGTTAGAAATGAGGAATTTCAAGTTATTAAGCTAGGGTTTCATTAGTTTTACTTCATTTATATTTTCCTCATTCTCTTGAGTCTTTTCACGCCTTTTTTCAGGATAATAAAGAACTCATTTGGCCAATTTGATCATTCCATGTCAAAGAGGAGTTCGTTAGGAGACCGTAGCAAAAAGCGGTTCGCAAATTGAAGTTCGGATGAGGGAGAACGAGCCGAAACAAAATTATTGCGCAGCGGGAGCAACATGGGCGCGACCCGGCGCGCGACTGCTTCAGAGGCTACCCCCGGTCGCGCGCCAATGAAGGAAATTTGGCCTTGGACACGTGACCCCCTGGACGCGGGCGCGCCGTCCAACTTCTTTCCTCTGAAAAATTGATTTTCTCCCATTTTCTATGTTTTTCTAATTATGTTTTGACCCCCACTCAATGTAATGATATAAATAGGATATTATACTTCATTGGTATTATTTTTTGCATACTTGAATATTTTAGAACCCTAGAAAATATTTCCCTCTTTCCTTTTTAGTATTTTGAAGATTATTGGAGCTATACTTGGTGGATTTGCAATTCAAGACCATCTTCTTCTTCTTATTAAATTCTCTTTATTTTCATCATGATTTAATCTCCTTTTCATGGTTTAATTCCTTCAGTTATGTCTAGCTAAATTTCTCTTTGGTTTCAATATATGAAGATATGATCTAGATCACTAGGTTTTTGAATTTTGTTGTTGGATTTACCTTCTAATTCATATGTCTTGTGGTTTGGGACTTAATTTTATTGCATGATTGATTGACCATCATTGAGTGCATACAAGGTGTTTGGTTAAATTCTTAGTAGGCTTTAATTCATAGCACTTAGCATCAAATCACAACATATTAGTAATTCTTGCTAATAGGAGATTCTAGATATTAATTGTGCCATTAAAAGTTAATCCATGCGTCTTGAGTCCTAGTCGGAGATAGATGTCATAGGTTAATCTACTTACATTGATTGCTTTGAGAAAAGAATTAGTATATACAATATATAGAATTCCCATATGAATTAGATTAAAATGGTTAATCCTAACAAATCGTAAAACCTAGGCCTCTTGTGATTATCGGATTATATTTGGAACCAAGTTTTTTACTATTGTTTGTTAACTCTTGCTATTAGTTGTTATCTATTTTGTTACTTTTCAATTGCATTGCTTGATAGAATTAAGAAAATACCAAAATATGAAGTTTGTTAGTTTGGATAGTAGGTTTAGTAGCTAGATACACATCGATTATTATTGCATCTCCCTACCCTCAAAGGTAGGGCGGATCAATTTTTGGCGCCGTTGCCGGGGAATGCTTAGTTTGAGTTTCAATAGTCAATTTGGTTATTAAGTTACTAATTCAAGCATTGTTTCTTTTAATTTTTGTTTTGTAGGTTTATGCACACAAGGTCCAAAGGAAGACTCGTTCAACCTTTGATCTTGAATTTTGAAAGAAGGCATAGAAGAAGGAATTCTAATTCGAGTGAAGATCAAGAAATGGCTAACAATCAAGCAATGGAAGCTCTTATGAGAGAAATAGAAGAATTTTGAGCATGGAAAGAGGAGCAAGAAAGGAGGTCAAATGAGGCTCAACAACCTCCTCTTAACCAAATGTTTGAATCTCCCACGGATCAATTTCAAGGAGGAGCATGGGGACCTCGTGTCAATGAAAATAATTTTGAGATAAGGACTTGTTGGGGTTGTTGTATATAGCTAAAGCAAAAACGTGTTTTAGTATATATGACATGTATTCCACTGGTAACAATCACATATCTGAATAAATATATTAATAAGAATAAGCCATATATCTCATGTTTTAGAACACGTGGACGGCTCGGGTGTCAGGGAGATCACGCAGCGTTCGACAATAATTATGAGATATAAACAGTGTCACAGTCGAGATAGCTTGGGAAAAACTATCAGTTTAGACTGCAACATAACGGTAGTGGCGGGTCTCAGTCGCTAGTTATGTTGGTACGGTGGAACGTATTGACAGGATCGAGTGAGATAAGGTTCTTCTGATACTGACCCTAGCAATAGGTGAAGAACTAGAGATCTCGGGATTTAGAGATATGATCTTAATCTCGATATGCTATTAGAGATATATGTGTTGTTCACTGTTACTTTGACTTGTATAGCTAAGGGTCTATCGCAGCATCCCTGATGACTTGCATCTTGGGTAACATGAGGGCACATAGTATGTCTAATGAGTTATATCGAGACACCGTGTCCGTATTAGGTTGAGAGATATCCCCTCAGGGAGTTCACAAGGTTTATTGTACCAAGTCATGCATGCTGATTAAGTTCAGGTATAATAATAAGGGGTGAACGGGTACTACTTGAGGAAAATAAGATGTTAATTAATTATGAGCAGTCAGAGGAGCTCTAATTAATTAATGGATATCGGAGTCATTAAACACGGGGATAGCTCTAAATAAAGTATCAGCCCCAATCTACAAATTGGGACAGAGCGGTGATTCAGTTGTGATTCTTTAGTGGAATGCATCACAGCTCTAATGAAATTAATGTTCTGGGTTGATCATGGTTATTTCATTAGGTAAGGCTAAACTCTGTCTGGTACATAGATCCCTGGGGTGGCCCAAGAGCTCTTCAGGAAATGAATTCAAGGTATTATTGAGGGATATCAGTTTTGGACTAAAAAGAGGCATTATGGGCTTGAGCCCATTAATGTGGCGCCTACTGTAGTGTAGGGGACGCCAGTTTCCTCTTTTAGTGTCCATCTGATCTCAATAATTGTACTCTGGTTAATTATATAATTATGGAATAAATTAATATCTAATTAATTAAGATTTATTCTTAATTAAGGAATTAGATAATTAATTTAATAATTATATATTATTTTCCTTATAATAATTAGGATTAATTCTAATTATATTTAATTAGAATTTGTTCCAGTAATTATTAACTAAACCGGCTTTAATTAATTAAAGCCCGTGACTTAGTGGACAAGGAATAGGGGCGGCACTTCTCCTTATAAATAAGGAGGAGGAGATTCTCAAAACCTAAGTTTTGAGTGAGGAGAATCGGCGCCTATCATCAGCAGAGGGAGAGTTCCTGGTTCCAAAGTTCCTAGACGCCCACACAGTCGAAGAACTTCGAGGAAAGGGATCACACCTCAGTAATCTAGACCTGTAGATTACTCCGTCGGCACAGATCTGAGGTATAATATTCTGAACTCGATTATATGATTTAGTTGCATTTAAATTATCACATCCAATTCGAAGATCCTGTGGGAAAAAGGAATGCTTTCAAGCAGCAGTTCCAACAGGACTGGCCTTATCCAAATGGTCCAATCTGAAAATTTGGAGGGAGGCCCAATGAAGATCCTAATGCTCATTTGAGCACATTTCTTGAGATATGTGATATGGTGAAGTATAATGGAGTGCCGGAGGATGCCATTAGGATGAAGCTCTTTAATTTCTCTTTGAGGGATCGTGCCAAAGAGTGGTTCAAAAACATTGATAAGAGCGAGATCACCACATGGGAGATGTTGTGCAAAGCCTTCCTTGCCAAGTACTTTCCACCTTCAAAGGCCCAAAAGCTAATATCGGAAATCTCACACTTCTCTCAACAAATGGATAAGCCATTATTTGAGGCATGGGATAGGTATAGCTACTTGCTACGTAAGTGCCCTCAACACGGTTTTAGTGAGGCCCAACAAATCGTAAACTTCTATAGTGGACTTTATTCACACACGAGGAGCATAGTTGATGCAACCTCCGGTGGTTGCCTTGTGAATCGGAACGCCAAAGAAGCTCTTAGGATCATAGAGGAGATGACATCCAATAGTTATCAATGGCCAATGGAAAGGGGCCCTACGAAGAGGGTGAACTCGGTTCTTGAGGATGCAAGGTACGATGCTTTAGCCTTGGAGCTTGCCAATTTGAAGAAAACATATGAAAATGAAAGGAAAGCTCAAATGCATGGTGATTACTCTAGAGGGACTTTAGAGTTCAATAGAGATGAAAATGTGAGTTATGTTAATCAAAGTCCGTATGACAATTACAACAAGCAAGGTTTTCAAGGACACCAAGGGGGATTTCAAGACAATCAACAAGGTGGTTATTTGTATGACCAACAAGGAGGCTATCAAGCCTACAATCCCAACACTAGGAATCCTCTCAATTCCTCTTATGGAAATCCTAGCAATGCTCAAGTTCCATATCCCGGATTCTCCGTTTCCCAAGGGATGATTGAAGAACCTAAGAAGACATCCCCTTCTCTTAAGCAAATCATTCAACAAATGGCCAATCAACAAAGTGTTTTTATCTCTCAAACCGGCCAAAAGGTCAATGCCTTGGAAAATTCACTCACTTCATTGTCAAAGCAAGTCAAGATGATGGAAGGCCAAATTAGCCAAATGGCTAACCAAGCTATCACTCAACACAAGTTCAGAGAATCCTCTAGCAAGGCTCAAGAAAACCCGAAGCAACAATGCAATGCAATCCATGTGGTGAGTGAGGTATCTTCCAAACCCTCACAAGAGATCCAAGAGGACAAAAAGTCATATGTGTCATTCTATATGAGGAAAAAGTGGGGTGGTCAAAGCGTCCCTCCTTGGGATCCGTCTCACGATGATAGCCTTTATGAGAATGAATGGACATTAAAGAGTTTTGCTAATGATATATACTCTGTGACGGTCCCGGATTATTGGCCTCCTTTGGAAGACATTGAAAGCAAGTCGAAGGAAGAGATTCATGAATATCATAAAAGGATGAAGCTCAACAATGGAATTCCATGGTCGGAGGACAAGAATTTGATGGAAAGAAGAAGAGGTGCTTATTATGTTTCCGAGATAAAGAAGTTACTTGGAGAAGAGAAGTTTAATGAGAAGGCAAAGTTCTACAAGAAACCACAAAGTGCTACTCCAACTCCAACTCCTAAAGCTTCTCAAGATCAAGTTAAACCGAATTACTTGGATAATTTAGCGTTGCCTCCTAAGTCGAATGATGAGAACTTGCATGAGAAGAAGGGGAGTAATGTCATTACTTTGAGGAGTGGAAGAGCTTATGAGAATCATGCAAATCTTGGAGAAGAAATGGGAGCACCGGTTTTTGAAGACATTTCAAATGAGAATGAAGATCGAACCTCGTATGAGAGGAAGAAAAAGTCTAAAGGAAAAGCTATTCAAGATAAAAGTTAAGAGAATGAAGCAACAAAGGAGGCCCCTCTTCCCACCAATGATGTGAGCTCAAAGGCTCCATTCCCTCATTATCTAGCAAAGCTGAAGGTTGATGAAAAGATGAAGAAATTCTTGGATATCTTCAACAAGGTACAAATCAATC
Source organism: Mentha longifolia (assembly GCA_001642375.2). Classification (NCBI taxonomy): domain Eukaryota; kingdom Viridiplantae; phylum Streptophyta; class Magnoliopsida; order Lamiales; family Lamiaceae; genus Mentha; species Mentha longifolia. The sequence continues at coordinate 20,377,947 of CM038113.1, read as the reverse complement.
TACCCTTGCTTGATGCCCTTAGTGATATGCCGGGTTATATGAAATTCCTTAAGAATGTCGTAGCTAATAAGAGAAAATTTGGTTCTTTTGAGACTATAAATCTTACGGAGGAAGTTAGTGCGGTTATTTAAAGGAAATTGCCATTGAAGCAAAAAGATCCGGGAAGTTTCACTATTGCATGTGAAATAGGGGGGCAAACATTTGGTAGGTCGTTGTGTGATCTTGGTGCTAGCATCAACTTGATGCCATGGTCAATTTTTTGAAAGTTGAATATTGGTGAAATTAAACCTACTACTATTTGTCTTCAAATGGCCGATCGTTCAATTTCTTATGCTAGAGGAATAGTAGAGGATGTTTTGGTGAAAGTTGGTAAGTTCATACTTCCGGTTGACTTTGTGATCTTGGATATGCCGGAGGACAAGGATATGCCACTCATTCTTGGAAGGCCATTTCTCGCCACCGGTGTGCAAGAAGGACATCTTACTTTTAGAGTGAATTATGAGAGTCTCACCATCTCAATCTTTGATACAATGAAAGGAGGGGACAAACCGGAGGTTGAAGAGTTTGATGAAGAGTCAGGGCTTGATAGAGGAGGAACCTCATTCAAAGTCCCTTGAAGAGGGCAAAGAGGTATCGTCGAGCTAACGACGTTAAACTAAGCGCTCGTTGGGAGGCACCCCAACAACTTTCCTTTTCTTTTTCTTTCTAGTTAGTTTCTTTAGTTTGAAATTGATTTTTTGTTTCTTATTTTTGATTTAGTCGTTTTTCCTAATTTTTCTCTATTTCTATACTAATACTTCCTATTTTTAAGTTCATTTATCATTCACAAGTTCCATGTGTTTCATTGTCAATGCATGAGGTCGAATCATGATGGGAACGAGTGAAGGAAGAAAATCAAACCGATCAAGCAAGCAATGGATTGAATGACCTTCAAAACCACCTTCAACATAGCTTTGGACCTTTGTGAGTGTAATTCAAATTTCTTATTATTCTTTCATCCAAACTTAATTTAGAATTTATTTTCCAAAATAAGTTTGGGTGAGGGGGTAGGATAAGGAATTTAAATTACTTTACTCTTGGTTTTTCAATTTCCTATGTGATGTGGTATCATTATGATTTCATTGATTATATGCTTAGGCTTGCTTGATCATTGTGGTTGATTTGGGATTAAATGGATGATTCTTGTTTGTTTTGGTTTGGTGATGAGTTTGGGTCGATGAGCTTAATTGATGAAAATTCCTTCTTTAGTTGTTTGTTTTGTTTGTTTGAAGTTTCATTGGAGCTTACATGGAGAATCTTTGGTGAGGATGATTTTGTTGATTGATTGGAGCTTGAGTGCGAAACTTTTTGAAAATTGAAAAGGTTAAATGAATGCTTGCATGTGTGAATGTGAAAGAACGGGTTTAATTGCTTAAGTGCATTTGGGGAGATGCCAATGATTGATGCTAAAATGGTGACATTTTTGAAATTTTTCAAGTTTGAGTCAAGCATGATTAGGGTTATTTCACTTGAATAGCTTGGAAGGATTGATCTTAGGCACTTAGGCTCTAGAAAAAAAAAGCTTCAGAGGATTTTGAGCCTTAAACTATGCATATTACATAGTTAATATGCTTTCTTGAGAGCTTGATCTTGCATTGCATATTCTTTACTAGAACTTGCCTTGATACTCTAGTAGAAATATTACATGTTTGCATGATTAGGAGATGATCATAGGCCATCATTGCATAGCCATTTTCCCTAAACACTAACCTATCTTTCATTACCATTGTCATCCCATTTGGAGCCTTGAATAGAGCCTTTTCTTTTTGAACTGGACGATAGGGGGTGAAGGATGGTTAAGGGAACCTTGGTGGAAATTGAAAATTCATGAGAAATGGAGGGTGATGGTGAAGGGTCTAGAAATTAATTTTGAAATGAAAGGACACTCCTATAAGCTCAAAGTTAGAATAGAAAAAAATAAGAACAAAGTTCTTGTTAAAAAACAAAAAAAAAAAACCGTAAGAACAAAGTTCTTACAAGAAAAAGAGAAGAATAAGAGCATAAAGGAGCGTTTCTTTAGATATTTGGTGGAAGCTTGGGTTCATTTGATAAAAAAGGGTTGGACAAGGTAGAAGATGAAGAAATTCATACTTAGAAAGGTGAAGAAAGGGGGTAAGGGTACTTGAATGAAAATTGAAGTCACTTAACCTAAAATTCCCTACCTTAACCAATGTCCCTACATTACAAGCTTAATAAAGACCTTTTTGATCCTAATTTGTGCATGCATTGTAGTATTGGGAACTTGAGTTGATAGGCAAGCTTATGGTTAAAGATGTGTATTGCATGATTTCGATGAGTGTTTACCATTTCCATATATTGAGGGATCGAGTGATACACATGTTCCTTGAGAGGTCTAGAGTTTAAGATGCTTGAGTGATTGAATTCTAAGTTAGGATAGTGGTTGATCTTATGAATGTTTGGTTTGACTTGAGAATTTCTTTGAATAAAAATGGTGTTTGAGGTGATATGAGGCATCGAGGAACTAAAAATGCACACTCCATACGTGTTAAGTGTTTTGATTGTTCGTTTTATTGTTCGGGACGAACAATAGCTTAAGTTTGGAGGAGTGATAAACACGTATTTTTTTGCATGTTGGGCTTGATTAGAGTGAAACCTAGGGTTAGAAATGAGGAATTTCAAGTTATTAAGCTAGGATTTAATTAGTTTTACTTCATTTATATTTTCTCATTCTCTCGAGTCTTTTCACGCCTTTTTTCAGGATAATGAAAAACTCATTTGGCCAATTTGATCATTCCAGGTCGAAGAGGAGTTCGTTAGGAGTCCGTAGCAAAAAGTGGTTCGCAAATCGAAGTTCGGATGAGGGAGAACGAGCTGAAACAAAATTATTGCGCAGCGGGAGCAACATGGGCGCAACCCGGCGCGCGACTGCTTCAGAGACTACTATTGTTTGTTAACTCTTGCTATTAGTTGTTATCTATTTTGTTACTTTTCAATTGCATTGCTTGATAGAGTTAAGAAAATACCAAAATATGAAGTTTGTTAGTTTGGATACTAGGTTTAGTAGCTAGATTACTACTTGTGTCACAGCCCGATTTAAATTAAAGGCTATTTAAACCGAGTAACATGCGACTAAATAAATAAAATGGAAAAATGAATAAAAACTACTATAAAATTAAAATAATAATTTATATCTTGTTTCAAATCATCATTATTAATCGAGAAAAGGGAAACAAACCATGACCTGAATATTCAAGATATATTTAGCTACTTCATCAAATGAACCAAAAGGATGGATATTGATCTCAATAACAAATTCCGAAATGATCGGGTCAATATGTATCTCAAGGGAACCTAAAATCATCTCAAATAACACATGCCCGTTCACAACAAGTTAGATAGTATTATTCAAGGGCTCAGAAATCCGAATCAAGGATAATCAAAATTTAAAGACAACTTTTCAACAATAATTAAAAGTTGTCTAGAAATAACAAACATTTATACATTTACAATACTAGATAACTTCCAATGAAATAAGTAAAATTATCTCAGAATTCAGGTGAAGATAATAATTGAAGTATCAACTTCAAGCTCGTCAAAACATCAACAATAACATCAAAGTGTTGCAGCGGAAAGGATCATCAGATGGGATTACATGTATGCAGACATATAATCCTAGAACTCAAACTACTGACATCATCATATGTATAAGAAGACATTTCACGAAATGACAACAAAAGGTCCACTCAGCACACTCCCATCTTCATCCAAGCTTTGCCTGCACATTTTAGAAATAACATGCAGGGCTGAGTACTTACTACGTACTCAGTGAACACATGCCAAAACATTAAAATCTGCTTCTTAAAGCTATATATTGAACTTGTCATTTTTAAGCTTAGCATAAGGGATTTCTTATGTAAAATATATCATGTGCTTGCTAAATACTTTTACTTTATAGACAGGTGTCATAAATCATATCATCATTCTCATTATGTATATACCACAACTACTATCACATAATCTTATGTGTTGAGAGGTAGGCCTCCCTCTCAATCACCGTGATCGGCCGACCAAAATAAATGGAAAGCACACAATCACAACGTGTACACAAATCCTGCATCACACAGGACCCGATATCGTCCTTCCTCAATAGGTGGTATCACACATAAACATCAAACATTGGCAAGTCAATCATTTAAAAGCATAATCCTCATATACATATAGAGGCATATTCATTTCATTTTAGTTCGAAAGCCCACCTGAATTCTCTCATAGCTTATGTACTGGTTTGCGCTTCTTTCTTCCTTCACTTTATATTACGTACGTACCTTCATGAGTTGAGGTTGAATAAGAGCGAGAAAAGAACTAGAGAAAGAGAAGTCAATGATTTTCTAAACTTAACTTAAAATTATTCTTGGCTATTAGATTCATTTCCTATTTTCTTAGGCTGACTTAGCTTCGATAAACTCTCATATACAGACTATACATTTCATATTAGTTCACATATTACTCTGTTAGTGTTCTAGCTTATACTTGCACTCAAACTTTTCAATTAAAAACACAATCAGCTTCTTTCTTTTCTCATCAAATGTTCTGTCATTTTATAAAAAGAAATAGAGTCAAGATGCTCAATTTTCTCCAACAAGTCTGAAAACGTGCCTAATCAATAGCAAGAATATTTTTATTCCAACTAAACTTTAGCATAGAACAAATAAGAATATAAATCCTCAAGTTCCCGGTAATCTAGATTATGCTATTTTCTACACATAAATTCATAGTAACCTGAATTAATCAGACTCAGTTTTAATCATGTTCATATCACCTAATTGAGCTTCAACCGGAACAAGAAAAATCAGACAGAACCTTGCTCTAAGCTCTATTAGAAAAGGGTACTAGACTGATTTTTATTCTTTCTAATTAATTCTTCAATATCATTCCTAGAGTGTAAGAGAATCAAGGTATAACTAATCAGAACATTCCCCTCCTTTTTACCTTCAGAATTTTCGAAATACATAAGGGGTCCTAAGTTGAGATTTTTCTCTTCTTTTATCATCTAGGATTTAGACACATAAAAGTTTGAATTATAGGAGTTTACCTTGATTTGGGAATTCTCTGCAAACTAAAAGAACTATCGATGCTTGGTTAAACCCTTGCCTACAGTTTTCCTTTCTTTCTTTTTTTTTTTTTCGATTCCCCAAAAGCTTCGAAGATTGAGGATGAAGCGGTGTGGGGGCTGTTCGACGTACACTTCCTCTTTCAAATCTCCATTGAGTAAGACACTCTTCACATCCATTTGATACACTTTGAACTTCTTGGATGCGGCATATGCAAGGAACATCCTGATGGCTTCGAGACGAGCAACGAGAGCGAAGGTTTCATCAAAGTCAATGCCTTCCGCCTGGCAGTATCCTTTCGCGACCAAGCAAGCTTTGTTGCAAATGATGTTCCCGCTTTCGTCAGTCTTATTCTTGAAGATCCATTTGGTACCGATGACGCTTTGATGAGAAGGTCGATCCACTAGGTACAAAACGCCATTCCTTGCAAACTCATTTAGCTCATCTTCCATGGCAGTTATCCAATTTAAATCATTTAGAGCATCTTCCACTGATGAAGGCTCGGTGTTTGCTAGAAAGCAACTTAACAGGCAACTCTCACCATGAAATAAGGTACTTCTAGTCCTGACGCCCTGGCTGGGGTCACCTAGAACACCTTCTTGGGGATGATACCTCAACCAAAGCTTCTTCTGGTTGAAAGCCTCCATATCATCCGCCTCGGAGCGTGGTGTGTGATCATCACCATTCCCTTGAGCACAGACCACTGGACTGGATAGAGTTTCCTCACTGTTTGGAACCAATAAGGTCAGAGGATCAGCTATTCTCGAGTTTGGTTCCCCCTTATCGAGAGAGAGCTTATTGAGATCCTGTTCCATTGCTTCAACTTCATCTTCAATTTCTTCTTCTACTGAAGCATCCACCAAATCTACTTATTTCGAGACAGAGCGCGTGATTGGTCTGGAAGATGCTTCAGGAGTCTCCAATATGCTTTCAGATCCAGCGTTCATGCTTTCAGCATTTACCTGTACCTGCGGAGTCTTGAAAGCAGCTTCATCAAAAACAACATGTGGTGTTTCTTCCACAACAAGAGTTTGACAATTGTAGACGCGATAAACTTTGCTAGTAGGAGAATATCCAAGAAATATTCCCGTATCAGCTTTGCTGTCAAACGCTCTCAATTGCGCTTTACCATTATTGTGAATGAAATACTTGCAGCTAAAAATATGTAAATAAGAGAGAGTAGGAGTTCTCCCTTTCCATAATTCATATGGGGTTTTGTCATGGCGTGTGTTGATTAGAGTGCGATTCTGGGTATAGCATGCTGTAAAGGTTGCTTCACCCCAGAACCTTTTTGGTAGTTAGGCATCCGCAAGCATTGAACGTGCAGCCTCTTTGATAGATCTGTTCCGGCGCTCTGCAACGCCGTTTTGTTGTGGAGTGCGAGCTGCTAAAGTCTGATGTAGAATCCCATTCTCTGTGCTATACACTTCAATGAATTGATTGAGGACTGTTCCTTTATCGGAGCGTATTTTTACCACATTCAATCCTTTTTCCACTGTCAACTGCTTTAAGAGCTTTGGAAGTTCCCGAAGCGTATCTTTCTTTTTGAGTAGAATTAGTACCCACGTATAGCATGAGAAATCGTCCACGACTACAAGAGCATACTTTCTCCCACTCAAGGTGACCGGTGAAGTAGGGACCGAAGAGATCCATGTGCAAGAGCTCTAGAATTCGGGATGAACCATGTCCCTCGATGCTTTTAAAGGACTTCTTGATCTGCTTGCCTTCTTGGCAGGCTTGGCACACAATATCCTTGTTAAAGACTTCATTAGGAATACCTCGAACAAGATTCTTTCAGGAGATCTTGTTTATTGTTTTGAAGTTCAAATGGTTGAGGCGACGATGCCGTAACCACCCAATCTCCGAGGTGCTTCTAGCAATGAGGCAAGTTCTGACTTCGCAGCTGCTCCAGTTGGCTACATACATGTTTTGCTTACGAATACCTATAAGAACAACTTGCATAGACGCTTTGTTCTTGACAACACACTGGTTAGAGATAAACTCTACCACGAACCCGTTATCACAGAACTGAGAAATGGAAAGTAAATTATGTTTGAGGCCACATATGAGACATTAGGAAGTCTCATATTTCCAATGCAAAAAGTACCGTATCCGATGGTGATGCCTTTTGCATCATCACCGAAAATTGCATCTAGACCCGGCTTTATGATAAACTCATTGAGGAAGGATTGTTCACCCGTCATGTGATGTGAACATCCGCTGTCTAGGTACCAAGTAGCTTCTTCCTTCCTCTTGTCCGTATTTTTTGAGTTCACCGCTTTGATCTAAGAGATCAATAATTTTTAGGTACCCAATTTGCATTGGGTTCCTTGATGTTAGTGGTTTTGGAAACTCGAGTTGGATTCACCGAGAGAGTGACTCCTTTCTCGAGATCCTGAACGAAACAAATAGGACTTTGTTTAATAGGAAAACCCTGAGTGTAATCGTGTGTGTAATAGTGAAAGCGCTTACGGTTCATCCTTCTTTGAGAGCGTGAAGGAGTGCTTTCAGTTTGTGTAAAATGATCGATGAGATTTAGATCATGAAAGTTATGTGAAGCGTCCGGGATAAAGCGTACTTGAGTTCCTCCATGAGATGTAAAGTTATTCAAGTCAGCTTTACGCTCTTGTTGACGCTTCGGAAATGTCGAAGACTGGACACGCTTTGAATTACATTTATAGAGTTTAGGCTTTCCAGTCTTTGACTTTCTTAAAGCGTCAGGTTGAACCTTCGAAGGTGCTTTGGAAGCTTACCTTCGAAGGTGCTTGGAAGCTTGCGTTGAAGGTACTAGCATCGGATGAAGCTATCAAGGTGGAACCAAAGCCGATTCATTTTAAATTTTTTGAGGATTTGAAAGAACTTTCAATTGTTTCAATAGCCACAGAGGCGTTATTGAGATGATCTAGAGTGGCTTTGTGTTCCTTGGAGGTGTATATGGTATGTTGGTGACGTTCAAGAAGGTCATCGAACTTAGCCGTCAACTCGAATATGTCCTTTTCTTTAGACTCGAGTGTACTGGCTAATCTGTCGTTCTCTTTTCTGAACTAAATAAGAACTTTCTGCAAGGATTCATGATTCTTGAGCAACTCTAAATAGTCATCAAAGAGATCACTTTCCAAGCTGAAAGCCTCATCCTCACCATCACCATATTCACTACCTAGTGATAATGGAAGAGTGTTAGGTTCAGGAATATTTACCTCCTTCATTTCAGCTTCTATTGCCATGCAACCATAATCATATTCATCATCAGTGAACTGATCTTCATAATGGTTGATGGACTTTTTGGATTTGACTGGAGCATCGGTTACGAGAGCGTGACAGTTGTCCTCACGACGAGCTTTGACCTCATCTTTTTCCTTGGTTGAGAGCTTCGGGCATTCACTTTTGTAGTGCCCCATTTTTTGACACTCGTAGCACTCAATGTTGGATTTATCTATAGGGATGGCTGCAGATTTGTCATCTCTCTTCCCATCGCGTGGGGTGAAGCGTGAGCTCTGGCCTTGAGATTTGTAGAATCTTTTATACTTGGTTACTCTAGCGTTGGAGTTGTTAAACCCTCTAACAAGATAGAGAGCGTAATCCTCCAGTTCTTCTCTCGACATTTCTGCAACCTCGCTGTTGGAAGTGTCAGCATCGATGGTGGTGTTCTCCACTGCGGCTTTGAAAGCCAAACTCTTTGATTTCGCTAGAAACTCCTCCTCATCCTCACAAAGTGCTTTCTTGACTAAGTCAAATTCAATCGCTTTGAATTCGGAGAACATCATTTCTGGATGTCTCCCAATTCTTTTTGTGAGAGGAAGAGCTCCTTCATTGTCTGCCATTTTCCAGACAGAGCGCGAACCACCTTTTAATTGATCTCTTTGAAGGTGAGTTCTATCCCCAGGGAAGCCACAGTTGTGGTGATTCCCAGAACTCGAGTCTCGAAAGACTCCATGCTCTCATTGCTCTTCATCCTGAGAGCGTTAAACTCCTGCATCAATACAGAGAGTTTGTTTTCCTTAATTTTCTCCGTGCCCTATGAGATTAGGGCAAGAGTTTCCCACATCTCCTTTGCCGTTTTGCATTTCATGATTCTTGGGAGATAGGCGTCGGGAATGGTTGACTGGATCACGTTGCGTGCCACCCGATCTAGATTATCAGCTTTGAAGTTTTTGGTCATATATTCTTCTCTAAGCTTCACGACATAGACATCGGTGGAAGTGCTTTCTTCCTCGTCAATAAGGTTGCCGTCTTGGTCAACAGGTTTCTCCTTTTCACGGTTCCTCAATAGACATTTCATGATTATGATGGGTCCTTTTTCGACAACCTCATGCATGCGGTCATGAAGTGAAGCGAGATGGGACTCCACACAGAAACTTCACATTGTGTAGCCCTCGATCGAGAACTGGGGAAGTTGTGCTAAGGAGGACATCTTGAAAAAGAGATTAGAAAAATGCAATATGCAGTGAGTGAGGTTTTAATGCAAGTTAGGAAAGATCGGTTCAGGTAGACCTACTATAGTGCTTTCGCGCTACCAGTATTCAGAAACAGAGGTCAGTTAGAGCCCCTGCTCTGATACCACTTGTTGGTCCCGAAAGGTGCTTACACACATAGGGGGGGGGGTGAATACTGATCCGCCCTCACTTTAGGTGAGAGGGAGATGCAATAATAGCTGATGTATTACAATCGGGTTGAATCCACAGAGAATGTGAGGGCGTAAGAATTTCAAGTAGTAATTCGATTACCTAACTACTATTCAAGCTACCAACTAACAAAATTTTTGTGTTTTTGATTAATTAAAGCAATGCAATTGAAAAGTAACAAACTAGTAACAACTAATAGCAGGAGTTAACAAACAATAGTAGAAAGCTTGGTTCCAAATATAATCCGATAATCACTAGAGGCCTAGGTTTTAGGATTTGCAGGATTAGCCATTTTAATCTTATTCATATGGGAGTTATATATATATTAAACATCAACTCTTCTCTCGAAGCAATCAATATTAGTGGATTAACTTATGACATCTATCTCCGCTAGGTCTCAAGATGCATAAATTAACTCCAAATAGCTCAATTAATTATCTAGAAACTCCTACTAGCAAGAATTACTAGTATGGTTTGATTTGATTCCAAGTGTTATGAACTAAAGCCTCCTAAGCATTTAACCAAACACCTTGCATGCACTCAATGATGGCCAATCAATCATGCAATAAAATCAAGCCCCAAATCACAAGACATATGAATTAGAAGGTAAATCCAACAACAAAACCCAAAAACCTAATTTTCTAGATCATATCTTCATATATTGGAACCAAAAGGAAATTTAGCTAGACATAATTAGAGAAATTAAACCATAGAAAGTAAATAAAATCATGCTTAAAAGATAAAGAATTCAATAAGGAAGAGAATAGTGGAATGGGTCTTCAAATCTTTAACATAAATCTTCAACAATCTTCAAAATACTAAAAAGGAAAGAGGGGAATGTTTCTAGGGTTCTTGGAGTGTTAAAATATGAAAAAGATACACAAATGGGGTGAATTCTAGGATTAAATACATAGAAAATCAAGTTTGGGTCGAGTTGGACCGAGTTAGACGAGCTAACTCGGTCGATAAGTGAAGGGGGAAGGGACGGCGGCGGTCTGGCAAGCCGCCAGTCAGGCTGCCGTCCAGGCCGCCGTTTATGCTGCAGCTCAGCCACCTGGCCAGCGGTTTGGCCAGCGGCCTGACCAGGCCGCCGGTGATCCTCCTCCGTGCGCAGCCCTACGGTTTCGCCTCGTTCTCCCTCGTCCAAACTCCGATCCTGCTCCGTGCGCAGCCCTACGGTTTGCTATGGCTTTGTATCAAACTCCTCTTCGACATGGAATGAGAAAATCAGCCAAGGGAGTTCTACATTATTCCTGAAAAAAGCATAAAGAGACTCTAGAGAACAAGGAAAGCATAAATGAAAGCAACTAGTGAAACCATAAATTTACAACTTGAAATTCCACATGTAAGAACACAAGTTTCACTCTAATTGAGCTCGATTCTCCCTCGTTTCCGGTCTTCGATCCTTAACTAATTGAATTCTCTTTTAAAATTCTCACAAAAATAGATCGAAAACTGAGAAAAACGAAAAAAGTCTAAACTATGCTAAGAGTTAAGAAACCCTAGCATTTCTAACATTTAAGCACATATATCAAGACTCAAACACATGCAAAATGCACTCAACATGCACATAAAATACGTGTTAATCACTCTCCCAAACTTAAGCCATTGTTCGTCCCGAATAATAAAACAAACAATCAAAACACTTAACACGTATGAAGTGTGCATTTTGAGTTCCTCGATGCCTCATATCATATCAAAAACCATTTTAATTCAAAGAAATTCTCAAGTCAAGCCAAACATTCATAAAATTAATCACTATCCTAACTTAGAATTCAATCACTCAAGTACATTCGACTCTAGACCTCACAAGAAGTGTGTATCACTCAAGCACTCATTATATAGTGAACAAGGTAATCACTCATCAAAATCATGCAAAACATAACTTCAACCATAAGCTTGCCTATCAACTCAAGTTTCCAATACTACAATGCATGCACAAATTAGGATCAAAAAAGTATTTCTTAAGCTTGTAATGTAGAGACATTGGTTAAGGTAGGAAATTTTAGGCTAAGTGGCTCAAATCTTCATCTAAGCTCATTCACCTCTTTTGTTCACCTTTCTAAGTATGAATTTCTTCATCTTCCACCTTATCGAACCCATTTTCATAAAATGAACCCAAGCTTCTACCAACATTTAAAGAAACACTCCTTTATGCTCTTATTTATTTTTATTTTTTTTTCAATAAGAACTTTGTTCTTATTCTTTTTTTTTTTTTTTCTAACATTGAGCTTATAGGAGTATCCTTTCATTCCAAAACAATTCTCTAGACTCTTCACCATCACCCAACATTTCTCATGAATTTTCAACTTCACCAAGGTTCCCTTAACCATCCTTCACCTCCTATCATCCGGTTCAAGAAGAAAAGGCTCTATGTAAGGCTCAAAATGGGACGACAATGGTAATGAAAGATAGGTTAGTGTTTGGGAAAAATGGGCTATGCAATGATGGCCTAAGATCATCTCCTAATTATACACAAAAGTAGTACTTCTAACAAGAGTATCAAGACAAATTCTATTAAAGAATATGCAATGCAAGATCAAGCTCTCAAGAAAGGATGTTAACTATGTAAAATGCATAGTTTAAGGCTCAAAATCCTCTAAAGCTTTTTGTCTAGAGCCTAAGTGACTAAGATCAATCCTTCCAAGCTATTCAAGTGAAATAACACTAATCATGCTTGACTCAAACTTGAAAATTTTCAAAAATGTCACCATTTAGCGTTAATCATTGGCATCTCACTCTAATGCACATGAGCAATTCAACACGTGCTTTCGCACTCAAGCATGCATGCATATATTCAAACTTAGAACCTTTCCTTTGAAAAATTTCGCATTCAAACCACATTCAAACCACAAACTCATAAAGGATCTTCATTTAACCCTAATTCATCCCCAATTACACAAAACAAAACACAAACTCTCACACAAATTCCAAAAACCATCAAACAAACTCAACAAATAACACAAAGTCCTTCAAAACATCCCACAACTTCAAACTCATCATCAAAGAAATTCATTTCCCAATGTCAACAACCTAAAATTCTCATCCACAATCCAAGCAAACAAATCTCAATCAAATAGATACCATCAAACCACAAAAATACCTCAACCACAATTTTAAAGCCAAGCAACATCAAACATGAGAGGAAAAGACCAAGAGACTAAGACAAGAGTGTAAAGCAAGAGAACAAAGCATGGAAAAATAGCAAGACATAGAATGAAAGTAATTTAAAGTAATTTAAATTCATTATCCTACCCCCCCTCCCCCAAACTTATTTTAGAAAATAAATTCTAAAATAAGTTTGGAGGGATAGATATATAATGGATTTAAATTACAATTACAACATTCCAAGCTATGATGATGGTGGAGGATGGGGCCAAGTCACCCCTTGATTGAGTTGATGCTCTCGGAAGCTCTCCAAAAGCTCCATCATCGATGTTACTTGCTTTTCCATCTTCTTACTCCTTTCCACTTCATCAAGTTGAGTGACTCTCATCGAAGTCACCTCTTGCCTCATCACAGTGACTTGTGCATCAAGAGATTTGAATCCCCATTCCATACTTTCCATTCTAGTCTCAAGAGTTCCAAATCTTTCATTGTATCTTGACATTTGTTCTATTCTCTTGTCGAATCTTCCATTTCCTCGTCCTCTTCATCCATATGCACTTCTTCCCCTCCATGGCCAATAGTGTACTCATCATCTTCACCATACTTGAAGATATGATTCTCCATGATCAACTTGTGCATTGGCAAGTTCAATTGTCAATTTTCTCTTTCATGAAAATTGGTGACAAATATACTCGCGGCATTAGGGAGAGGGAACTTCTCACAATCCTCATGAAGAAAATAGAATGGGGGTGTGATAGAGTTGATAAACCTCAAGTGCCTTAACTTCATGAAATCCATAAGATATGCTCCCTTCAATGGAGGGTATCCACCAAGATCTTCCTTGATCCACTTGGCAATGGGAGTAAGCATTCCTCCAATGTTGACCTTTCCGGAATTCACTCTTGCTTGCTTCAACAATTAAGGGATAAAGAGATGTGTAAAACTTATCTTCCTCTTGGTCAACATAGCATGAAGAATGAAAAGATCATCGATCCGGACCAAGGTATTCTCCTTTCTTGCAACAATTGTGTGGACAAGGATTTTAAGCACCATTCTTAACACCGGATTCCACACCTCATTTGACTTTGAATATCCTAACTTGAAACCTTCCGGGGAAAGCGGTACAAGCTTGTTCCAAATGGAATAGTGCTCGAAAGCTTGCTCTATCAACACATCACCCCCATGTGGTACTTCAAAAATATCATCTATCTCCTCCAAGCTCATTTCATGCCTTTCACCAAACAATTGGAATTGAATACCTTGCATGAGATGAATATTTTCGGCCTCCACTGTGCTCATAACTTCAAGAACAACTTTTTCATAAGTTTGTCTATCCTCAATAGTATCAAGGATACGTCCCCAACCAATATTATCAAAAAGAGACTTTACATTATCGTAAAGCCCTATCTTCTCCAAAACCTCTTTTGAAGGAAACCTTGTTGGAATAATGCCCTTTTTTACAAGAGTGGCGAATTTATCCCTTTCCTCATATGTTTCCAATCGAATATCATGAGCTTCCGGTGTTGTAGGATCCCTTCTTGGTTGGAATGACGAGGAGGAAGCATCCTTTTTCTTCTTGTTTGTAAGAGAAGCAATCAAATCCTTAGAAGTTGTTGCTTTTTCTTTTCCTTTTCCTCTAGACTCCTTCTTCCTACAAATTATGAAAAATTCCAAATAAATTTCAAGAAGATAGACTAAGAATTTCCATATTGTAAGCAACTTTTCTCATGAACTCATGATTCCCTTGAACATGTATGCTCCCAAAAAATTGAATTTTAAGCAAGTATCAAGAATGTGAATTCCTACAATGTTCTCCAAAAATTCATACAAGTTCCTTCAATCCTATTCATGAATGTTCAAGTAGAAAGAAGTACAAATTTCCATGAATATTCAAATAAAAAAGATATAGCACAATTCATAAATGCAAGAATTAATGCCATTCAATTCATGCTCATTCCCAAAATTCAAAAATTCAAAAATTCCTCCCAAAAATTTAAGAAAAACCTAAGCTAGGAATTCTATTCAAACTATCACAAATGATGGGCAAAATGCATACCAATTCATAGAATGAGTGTAGAAATCCCATAAAAGCAAAGGTGTAGAACATCTTACCTCATTTTCTTGGGGAAACTTGAAGAACTTCACAACTTTGAACAAGAACCTTAGATTTTCGTTTTTTAGGTTAGGGTGAATGAAAAAGTGAGTTCTAGGGCTTAAAATGTAGTTTATGGGATGGGTAATGAGACTATGGAAGGACTTAACAAGATTCAAAGTGATTTGAGAGTAATTAGAACATGAAATTTCAAATGTTTTAGTGAGAGAAAGTGATGTTCATGCTTGAAAAAGGGTTTGAAAAACATAAAATAAAGAAAAGGAAGTGAAAAAATCAAAAATAGAAAATAGGGGGGAGGAAGGACCGGCGGCGGTCTGGCCAGCGGTCTGGCAGGCCGCCGGTCAGGCCGCCGTTTAGACCGCCGTTTACCTGTAGCTCAGCCACCTGGCCGGCGGTTTCGCCGGCGGTCTGGCAGACCGCCGGCAGTTCACCCCGTTTCTTTTTCGGCCATTTCTGACACGTTTCTTGACCTTTTTCGACCCTTTTCGAAGCACCGGGTCCCTCATGACTTCCTCTTTATTCTCCCTAAGTATTTTTTCAACTTTCTTTTTCAACATTTTCTATTTTTTATGGTTTTTTTCTCAAAAATAAAATAAAAATTGCAATAAACTAAAAAATTGAAAAATGAAATAAAAACTCACAAAAACGAAAAAAGAAAAGGATACGTGTTGAGGTGCCTCTCAACTAGCACTTTGTTTAACGTCGTTAGCTCGACATAGTCTCCAAAATCAAGCATCATTAAGAAGAATGGTCGACTCCTCCTTGAACTTCTTCGAATTGAAATAGAGCTTAAGTCGATGTCCATTAACAACGAGAGTAGAACCATCATTCTTTAGAAGTTCAAATGTGCCATTCTTGAAACTCCTACTCACAATGTAAGGACCGGTCCACCTTGATTTGAGTTTTCCGGGGAAAAGACGAAGACGAGAGTTAAAGAGAAGAACCTCGTCTCCCGGAATGATCACCTTGCTTCGAATCTCCAAATCATGAAACTTCTTGGCTCTTTCCTTGTAAATCCGAGAATTTTCATAAGCCTCGTTTCTCCATTCATCCAATTCCACAAGATGATTTTTCCTATTCACTCCGGCCTCCTTAAACTCAAGATTAATCCTCTTTATAGCCCAAAATGCCTTGTGCTCAATCTCCAAAGGTAAGTGACAAGACTTTCCGAACACAAGTTGATATGGAGACATACCAATGGGGGTTTTATAGGCGGTTCGATAGGCCCACAAAGAATCATCAAGTTTCTTAGCCCAATCCTTCCGAGTAGTGATTGTCTTCTCCAAGATTTGCTTGATCTCCCGGTTTGCAAGCTCAGCTTGACCATTGGCTTAAGGATGGTATGGAGATGTAATCTTGTGCTTCACTCCATACTTAGCAAGAACACTCCCCAACCACTTGTTGTTGAAGTGAGACCCCCCATCACTAAGCAAAGCCTTTGGAGTTTCGAACCGAGTTAATATATTCTTCTTCAAAAACTTGATCACAACCTTGGAATCACTAGTCGAAGTTGGAATGGCTTCGACCCATCTTGAAACATACTCAATGGCAAGAAGAATATAAGAAAAACCATAAGAATTAGGGAATGGTCCCATGAAGTCTATCCCCCAAACATCAAACAATTCAACCTCGATCATGATGTTTTGAGGCATCTCATCCCTTTTTGTGATATTTCCCATCCTTTGACATCTATCACAATTATTCACAAATGATTGGCAATCCATAAAAATCGAAGGCCAATAGAATCCACTTTCAAAAACCTTCCAAGCCGTACGATTTGCCCCAAAATGACCCCCATTTGGTCCCTCATGACAATCTTCAATAATCTTGAGTCATTCACCATCCATAACACATCTTCTAATAAGACCATCGGCACATCTTCTCCATAAATATGGATCTTGCCAATAATAGAATTTCACATCTCTAAGGAACTTGGCCCTTTGATAATCCGAGAGATTTGGTGGTAACTCTCGAAGCACAAGATAATTAGCAAAATCGGCAAACCAAGAATCCTTGCATTTCAAGACCATAATCCTCTCGTCCAGGAAGCACTCATTGATATTCAATCTCAAATCTTCACCTTCAACCAGATTTTCAAGCCTTGACATGTGATCGGCTAGCACATTATCCACTCCTCTTCTATCACGAATCTCCATGTCGAATTCTTATAGAAGGAGAATCCAACGAATCAATCGAGGCTTTGTATCCTTCTTGGCCATGAGATGTCGTATAGCCATATGATCTGAATAGACAATAGTCTGATTCCCAACAAGATATGACCGGAATTTGTCAAAAGCAAAGACAATGGCCAAGAATTCTCTTTCCGTTGTTGTGTAGTTCCTTTGAGCACCATCCAAGGTTCTACTAGCATAATGAATGACTCGAAAAACTTTGTCTCTCATTTGCCCCAAAACCACTCCTAAAGCATAATCACTTGCATCACACTTCAATATGAAAGATTCAATCCAATTGGGCTTGATGAGAATAGGAGTAGAGATGAGGGCTTTCTTCAATGTCTCAAAAGCTTTCAAACATTCTTCATCAAATACAAACTTAACATCTTTTTGCAAAAGATCACAAAGTGGCTTTGTGATTTTTGAAAAATCTTTAATGAATCTTCTATAGAACCCCGCGTGACCAAGGAAACTTCGAATTGATTTCACATTTGTAGGAGGTGGAAGCTTCTCTATAGCAACAATCTTGGCTCTATCCACTTCCAAACCATCTCTAGAAACCTTGTGTCCAAGCACAATCCCATCTCTAACCATGAAGTAGCACTTCTCCCAATTCAAGACAAGAGAAGTGTCCTTACACCTTTGCAACACCTTTGTGAGATTATCCAAACAAGAATCAAAGGTCTTCCCGAAAACCGAGAAGTCATCCATGAATACCTCCATAATATTTTCAATCAAACCTCCAAAGATAGACATCATGCACCTTTGAAATGTGGCCGGAGCATTACATAACCCGAAAGGCATCCTCCTATAAGCAAATACTCCATAAGGGCATGTAAAGGCCGTCTTGTGTTGATCCTCCGGGGCTATGGCAATTTAATTATATCCTGAATACCCATCAAGAAAGCAATAGTACTCATAGCCCGCCAAACGATCCAACATTTGATCTATAAAGGGCACAGGAAAGTGATCTTTCCTTGTAGCCGAATTCAAAGCCCTATAATCAATACACACTCGATTTCCGGTGGCAACCCTTGTAGCAATAGTCTCATCATTCTCATTCTTGACCACCGTCATCCCCTCTTTCTTCGGAACAACTTGGGTAGGACTCACCCATTCACTATCCGAGATGGCGTAAACCATTCCCGTATCTAATAACTTCAACACCTCTTTTCTCACCACTTCTTGTAAGACCGGATTCAACTTCCTTTGAGGTTGAACCTTGGGACGACAATCATCTTCCAATAGAATATAGATGGACAAATACCCTTGATATCATCAATAGACCAACCAATAACATCTTTAAACTCCCTAAGGACACGCAACAACTTGTCCAATTCGGACTCTGACATGTGTTGTGACACTATAACGGGAATAGAGTCATTATCACCAAGGAAGGCATACCTTAGGTGATCGGGGAGAGGTTTCAACTCTTGAGAAGTGTTTGAAGGGGATTCCACCTTAGTTGAACTCTCACTCTCCCCCGGTTGATTGATATCAAGGTAATGAACTTCATCCTTCAATGATCCTTGATTTGATTCCAAATAAACAATAGACTCTAACAAATCATCGCAAGTATCATCCAAATCGGAATAAGAATAGAAAGAGTTAGCAATGACTTCTTCCATCAGATCCTTCGCCATAGATGTAGGCAAGGTGGTGATTGAATTGCATTCCTCATATGTTGAGTCATCTCTTCGCTTCATAGAATCAAAGATGGAAAGAGTGAGGGTTTCTTCATTAACTCTAAACGTAAATTTCCCATCTTGTACATCAATAAGAGCTCTTCCGGTTGTTAGAAAAGGATGCCCAAGAATGAGGGGCATCCTCTCATCTTCCGGCATATCTAAAACAACGAAATCCGCGGGAAAGATAAACTCCTCAACTTTCACTAGCACGTCGTCAACAATTCCTTGGGCATAAGATATGGAACGATCGGCCATTTGGAGACAAATAGACGTAGGTTTGATCTCTCCAATATCCAATCTTCTAAAAATAGATAATGGCATCAAATTGATGCTAGCTCCAAGGTCACATAAGACATTCCCAAACTTTTTCCCTCCAATCACACATGCTATTGTGAAGCTTCCGGGATCCTTCTTTTTCAAAGGCATATTCCTTAGGATCACCACACTAACCTCATCTGTTAGGCTAATTATTTCAAATGAACCAAACTTTCTCTTATTAGAAACAGCATCCTTCAAGAACTTCACATATCCGGGCATATCTCGGAGTGCATCAAGCAAGGGAATGTTGATTTGCACTTTGTTGAATATCTCCAAGAATCTCATCAACTTTTCATCAACCTTATGCTTAGCTAGACGATGAGGAAATGGAGCCTTTGTAATGACATCCTTGGTAGGGAGAGGAGTCTCTACTAACACCGCCTTAGGAGCTTCTCCATGAACTTCTTTCCTTGAATTCTCTTCATTGGTAGGAGATTTCTCATAAGGTATGTCTTCAACAAGAACTTTTTTTCCACTCCCGGATGTAGCATGATTCTCATAGGCTCTTCCACTCCTCAATGTGATAGCATTGCATTGGTTCTTTGGATTGACCTCCAGTATTACTTGGGAACTTTCCCGGAGTATGTTGAGTGGTGGCTTGGTTAGCCATTTGACTTATTTGGCCCTCCATCATCTTCACTTGCTTTGTCAAAGAAGTGAGAGAATTCTCCAATGCACTTACTTTTTGTCCCGTTTGTGTGATAAACGAGCTTTGTTGATTTGCCATTTGTTGGACAAGTTGCTCAATAGAACGAGATGTCTTCTTTGGTTCTTCAATAACTCTTTGAGAAACGGAGAATCCGGGAGGTGGCAATTGAGCGTTGTTACGAATTCCGTAGGAGAGGTTAGGATGGTTCCGGTTGTTTGGATTGTAGGCTTGGTAGCCTCCTTGATAACCATAAGAATTTCGTCCTTGTGGCCTTCCTTGGAATCCTCCTTGTTGTCCTTGGAAACCCCCTTTGTTGAAATTTCCATATTGCCTTTGGTTTACAAAATTCAAGTCTTCATTTCCACTAGACTCCAAGTTCTCTTGATATTGTTGAACACTTTGAACTTGAGCTTGAGATTGAGCTTTCCTCTCTTCTTCATATTGCTTCTTCATAGTAGCAACTTCCATTACCAATGCATCGAACTTCTCATCATCGATAGAAGCAACCTTCCTAGAAGGGGCCCTCTCCATTGGCCATTGATAGCTATTGGCGGCCATCTCTTCAATAATCCTCAAGGCTTCCTTTGCATTTCGATTCAGTAGGCATCGTCCGAAAGTAGCATCCACGATGCTTCTTGTGTGTGGTGTGAGACCACTATAGAAAGTGGTAATTTGTTGACCTTCCGTGAAGCCATGTTGAGGACATTTTCTAAGAAGCTCTCGATACCTCTCCCAAGCTTCAAACAAAGTCTCATCACCTTGTTGAGAGAAGTGTGAAATATCAGAGATAAGCCTTTGAGCTTTGGATGGTGGGAAGTATTTAGAGAGAAAGGCCTTGCATAGGTCATCCCATGTGTGAATATTAGCTTTGTTTAGCCCTTTATACCAATCCTTGGCCCGGTCCCATAGAGAAAACCCGAACATCCTCATCCGGATAGCATCATTTGAAACTCCATTAAGCTTGATAGTATCGCAAATATCAACGAACATACCAAGGTGGGCGTTCGGATCCTCTATATGACTTCCACCGAATTGCTCACTCTTCACCATTTGGATGAGTCCGGATTTGAGCTCAAAATTATTGGCATTGATTGTCCCCCATTCTCCTCATTGAAATTGTTCCGTTGGAGATTGGAACATATGGTTGAGAGGAGGTGGTTAAGCCTCATTTGCCCTTCTTTCTTGCTCATCCTTCCATTTCTTTCATAAGATCCTCCATTGCTTGATTGTTAGCCATTTCTTGATCTTCAATAGAATTCCTTCTTCTATGCTTTCTTTCAAAGTTCAAGATCAAAGGTTGACCGAGTCTTCCTTTAGACCTTGTGTGCATAAACCTTCAAAACAAAAATGAAAAGAAACAATGCTTGAATTAGTAACTCAATAGCCAAATCGACTATTGAAACTCAAAGCATTCCCCGGCAACGGTGCCAAAAATTGATCTACCCTCACTTTAGGTGTGAGGGAGATGCAATAATAACCGATGTATTACAATCGGGTCGAATCCACAGGGAATGAGAGGGCGTAAGAATTTCAAGTAGTAATTCGATTACCTAACTACTATTCAAGCTTCCAACTAACATATTTTTGTGTTTTTGATTAATTAAAGCAATGCAATTGAAAAGTAACAAACTAGATAACAACTAATAGCAAGAGTTAACAAACAATAGTAGAAAGCTTGGTTCCAAATATAATTCGATAATCACTAGAGGCCTAGGTTTTAGGATTTGCATGGATTAGCCATTTTAATCTAATTCGTATGGGAGTTCTATATATATTAAACATCAACTCTTCTCTCGAAGCAATCAATATTAGTGGATTAACTTATGACATCTATCTCCGCTAGGTCTCAAGATGCATAAATTAACTCCAAATAGCTCAATTAATTATCTAGAAACTCCTACTAGCAAGAATTACTAGTATGGTGTGATTTGATTCCAAGTGTTATGAACTAAAGCCTCCTAAGCATTTAACCAAACACCTTGTATGCACTCAATGATGGCCAATCAATCATGCAATAAAATCAAGCTCCAAATCACAAGACATATGAATTAGAAGGTAAATCCAACAACAAAACCCAAAAACCTAATTTTCTAGATCATATCTTCATATATTGGAACCAAGAGGAAATTTAGCTAGACCTAATTAGAGAAATTAAACCATAGAAAGTAAATGAAATCATGCTTAAAAGATAAAGAATTCAATAAGGAAGAGAATAGTGGAATGGGTCTTCAAATCTTCAACATAAATCTTCAACAATCTTCAAAATACTAAAAAGGAAAGAGGGAAATGTTTCTAGGGTTCTTGGAGTGTTAAAATATGTAAAACATACACAAATGAGGTGAATTCTAGGATTAAATACATAGAAAATCAAGTTTGGGTCGAGTTGGACCTAGTTAGACGAGCTAACTCGGTCGATAAGTGAAGGGGGAAGGGACGGCGGCGGTCTGGCAAGGTGCCGGTTAGGCCGCCGTCCAGGCCGCAGTTTATGCTGCAGCTCAGCCACCTGGCCGGATGCGGCCTGACCAGGCCGCCGGCGATCCTCCTCCGTGCGCAGCCCTACGGTTTTGCCTCATTCTCCCTCGTCCAAACTCCGATTCTCGATCCACTTTTTGCTATGGCTTCGTATCAAAATCCTCTTCAATATGGAATGAGCAAATCAGCCAAGGGAGTTCTCCATTGTTCCTGTAAAAAGCATAAAGAGACTCGAGAGAACGAGGAAAACATAAATGAAAGCAACTAGTGAAACCCTAAATATACAACTTGAAATGCCACACGTAAAAACATAAGTTTCACTCTAATTGAGCTTGATTCTCCCTCGTTTCTGGTCTTCAATCCTTAACTACTTGAATGCTCTTTTAAAATTCTCACAAAAATAGATCAAAAACCGAGAAAAATGAGAAAAGTCTAAAGTATGCTAAGAGTTAAGAAACCCTAGCATTTCTAACATTTAAGCACATATATCGAGACTCAAACACATGCAAAATGCACTCAACATACATGTTAATCAAATACGTGTGTAGAGAAGTGTTTAACTTCTCTTGCAATTTTCAGCCTTTTAGACGAGTAGACGTTTTGAAGCTAAGTGAAGTGTTCAAAGCCTCTCGCTTGTGTGATCCTGTGCGGAATGTGGTGAGTCTTTAAAGCTTTTCTTGCAAATGAAAACCTTGTAAATATTAAAGAGGTGAGTGTATGTATGCGAATAATCAAAGCGATAAGTAACTTAAAGTAAAGAGACAACCAATATATAGTGGTTCGGAGCACCTCTCCTATGTCCACTCTATCCACGACGGGATGAATACCTTCACTCGGTACTCCTTATTTTATACTTCCAAGGGGAAGTGATTCAAGGCAAATAACAAACTTGCACTTGAATTCTCAGAGATTTTACTGGCTCTCAAGAAACTTTACAACAGCACACTCTTTCACAAAAAGTTCGACAACCTTACAACTCAATCTATTCACTCTAGACTTGGGTTTTGGGGTATTAGATTTTTGTAAGTATAAGAATCATTTACAATGAAATCACAAGTAAGGGATAAGGATTCTCAAGAGTCTAGGCTATGGATATAAGAGATTGAACCTAGAAAGTGAGGACAGTTGCAATACTTAAGAATCGAGTTCTTAAGGACACACTAAAATGAAGCGCTTTGAAAGAACTAAGTACTTGAAAGAAATTTGCTTGAGTTCTTGCAAAAGTGAATGCTTAAATCGTTTGTACGTGCGTTCATTTTAGTGTATGTGCAACTCCTTCTATTTATAGTAAGGAACCCTACTTCCCGTTGAGAGAGAAAAAGTTGCGTGTTCCTTAATTTTTGGATAATTCGGCCTGTCAGCCTATAAGAGTCAGGAAGGGATGTCCGCCTTTACCTTACATTGACTTCTTAGACTATAGCCATTTCCATTGTGCAATAGTGTGATGACACGTAAGCTTCCTTTTGTGAGATGTCAGACATCCGAGAGTTTGAAATTCAAACTAGGATTCTGCGAGTTAAACTTGTCACACTTGCACTGATTGACGCTTTGATTTCAGCTCTATATCAGAGACGCTTTGGTAGAGCTAACTTGAGAGCGCTTCGCTTCCACTGATCGGAAGCTCGCTCTTAGCGTTTTTATCTAAAGCATCTCCAAGACGCTTTGTCAAAACGTCACTACTGACTCTTTCACTGCTGGAGCCGCTTCGCTACCTGACGCTTCGCGAACTTTGACTGCTTCATCTTTGGCACTTCTAGACTAAAAGAAAAGTTTCCTAACATGTAAGCTTATCTAATAGAAACTTGTCTAGCTAATCAAAAATAACAAGGGAAAGATTCTAAAGAGGGTTTTGGAATCGAATCAAAACAAATTGTTTATTTAACTTGATTCAAGTTCCCCCTTAACATTATATCCCAACACCGGACAAAAGGTTAATGTGTTAGAAAATTCTCTCACCTCCTTGACAAAGCAAGTGAAGATTATGGAGTGTCAAATAAGTCAAATGGCTAACCAAGCTACGGCTCAACAAAATGCCGGAGAATCTTCTAGCAAGGCTCTAGAAAAATTAAAGCAACAATGCAACGCCATTCATGTGGTGAGTGAACTTTCTTCGACCTCTTCACATATACCTTGTGGGAAATCTCCGAATCTTGCTAAGAGCAATCTCGTGGAGCCAAGACAATCATATAAGCTTCCATCTTCGGATGTAGTTATGCTTGATGAGAATGATCCAAGAATCATAGATATTTGGCCAATCATCCCATCTATAAAAGGTTGGATAAATTAGGACATTAATGATTATTATTTGAGGATGAGGATTGCCAAGGCCGTTCCATATGATGAGCATCTTGATAAGCCAAAGGATCTACAAAGAAGAAAGGATGCTTATGAAGCTTCAAAGTTGAGGAGTAAACTAGGTGTTCAAGAATATATAGAGAAGGAGAGTACACACAAGACAAATCAAAGAGAGATCCCTTCTACTTTAACTCCTAAATTTTCTCAAGAGCATGTTGAGTTGAATGGCTTGGATAGCCTAGCATCTTTCCATAAGCCTATTGAGGAAAATTTACATGAGAAAAAGAGTGATTTGTTAGATGTATTCAAGAAGTTGGATATAAATGCTCCCTTAGTTGGTTTGTTGAGTAATATCCCGGATCATGAGAAATTTTTGGAGGTTGTGCTTCATAAGAAAGTGAAATGGGATGATTTGAAAACCATTGTACTTACGGAAGAGAGTATTGCTCGTTTGAAAAAGAAGATCCCGAACAAGGAATTGGATCCAGGAAAGTCTACCCTACCTTGTGAAATTGGAGGCAAATGGTTTATGAAAGTCTTGTGTGACTTAGGTTCGGGAGTCAATTTGATGCCTCTTTCCATTTTCAATCGCTTGAACATTGGAAATCTTAAGCCTTTATCACTTGTGCTCCAAATGGCGGATTGCTCAAGTTCATACCCTAAAGGGATTGTTGAGGACGTGCTTATCAAAGTTGGAAAGTTCATATTCCCGGTGGATTTCATCGTAATTGACATGCCGGAAGATCATGATGTCCCAATGATACTTGGAAGGCCTTTCTTGGCTACAAGTCGAGCCCTAGTGGATGTTTTTGAGGGAAGTCTTATCCTTCGAGTCAATGGAGACAAGGAGTCATTCTACATGTTGAATGACTTGAAGGATTGTGAGGAGACAAGTGAAGAGATTAATGGAAAGACGGACAAGAAGCTTATGGTTGATAAAGGAGGGAAGTCATTTCAAGTTCCTTGAATGGAGATTGAGGTATCGTCGAGCTAACGACATTAAACTAAGCGCTCGTTGGGAGGCACCCCAACAATTATCCTTTTCTTTTTTATTTTAGTTAGTTTTCTTAGTTTGATTTTGGTTTTTGTTTCTTATTTTTGATTTAATCGTTCCTTCTACTTTCTCTTATTTCTATGCTAATACTTCCTATTTTTAAGTTCATTTCTACTTCACAAGTTCCATGTGTTTCATTGTCAATGCATGAGGTCGAATCATGATGGGAATGAGTGAATGAAGAGAATCAAATCAATCAAGCAAGCAAAGGATTGAATGGCCTTCAACACCATCATCAACATAGCTTTGGACCGTTGTAAGTGTAATTTAAATTTATTATTATTCTTCCCTCCAAACTCATTTTAGAAGTTATTTCTAAAATAAGTTTGGGGGAGGGGGGTAGAATAAGGAATTTAAATTACTTTACTTACTTTTGGTATTTTTTTTAAGCTTCTATTTGATGTGTTCATTGATTGTATGCTTAATTTTGCTTGATGATTGTGGTTGATTGGGGTAAATGCATGATTTGTGCTTGTTTAAGTTGTTTGGTGTCGAGTTTGGGAATTGATGAGCTTAATTGATGAAAATTCTTTCTTTGGTTTGTTGGTTAGGGATGTGAGCTTGTAATGGAGAATCTTTGGTGTGATGATTTTGTTGTTGATTTGAGCTTGAATGTGAAATTTTTGGAAAATTAAAAAGTTTTTAAGTTGAATAATGAATGAATGCTTGCGTGTGTGAATGTGAAAGAACGTGTTTAATCTCTGAAGTGCTTTTGGGTGACATGTCAATGAATGATGCTAAAATGGTGACATTATTTTGAAATTTCTCAAGTTTGAGTCAAGCATGATTAGGGTTATTTCACTAGAATAGCTTGGAATGATTGATCTTAGGCACTTAGGCTCTAGACAAAAAGCTTGAGAGGATTTTAAGCCTTAAACTATGCATTTTACATAGTGAATATCCTTTCTTGAGAGCTTGATCTTGCATTGCATTCTCTTTACTAGAACTTGCCTTGATACTCTTATTAGAAGTATTACATGTTTGCATGATTAGGAGATGATCTTAGGCCATCATTGCATAGCCCAATGTCCCTAAACACTAACCTATCTTTCATTACCATTGTCGTCCCATTTTGAGCCTTGACTATAGCCTTTTCTTCTTAAATCGGATGATAGGGGGAGAAGGATGGTTAAGGGAACCTTGGTGAATGTTGAAAATTCATGGTGAATGATGGGTATGGATGAAGGGTCTTGAAATTTGCTTTGAGTTGAGAGAACACTCCTATAAGCTCAATGTTAGAAAAGTAAAAAGAATAAGAACAAAGTTCTCATTGAAAAAAAAAAAAGAAAAAAAAAAAGGGAAAAGTAAGAACAAAGTTCTTACAAGAAAAAGATGAGAATAAGAGCATAAAGGAGTGTTTCTATAAATGTTTGGTAGAAGCTTGGGTTCAATTGATAAAAAGGGGTTGGATAAGGTGGAAGATGAAGGAATTCATACTTAGAAAGGTGAAAAAAGGGGGTAAGGGTACTTGGATGAAAATTTAAGTCACTTAGCCTAAAATTCCCTACCTTAACCAATGTCCCTACATTACAAGCTTAATAAAGACATTTTTTATCCTAATTTGTGCATGCATCGTAGTATTGGGAATTTGAGTTGATAGGCAAGCTTATGGTTAAAGATGTGTATTGCATGATTTCGATGAGTGTTTACCATTTCCATATATTGAGGGATCGAGTGATACACATGTACCTTGAGAGGTCTAGAGTTTAAGATGCTTAAGTGATTGAATTCTAAGTTAGGATAGTGGTTGATCTTATGAATGTTTGGTTTGACTTGAGAATTTCTTTGAATAAAAAAATGGTATTTGAGGTGATATGAGGCATCGAGGAACTAAAAATACACACTCCATACGTGTTAAGTGTTTTGAATGTTCGTTTCATTGTTCGAGATTAACAATGGCATATGTGATGGAGTCCAAGAAGCATGGAGTCAAGATCCCGTTCGTGTTCCAAGTTGGCCGGTGACAAGAGCTCGAGCTAAGAAGTTCAAGGAAGTTTTACAAGGCTTGATTCAAGAGGTTTGGGCTCAAGAATGGATGAGGACGCCCATTGGAGAAGGCAGAGTGGACAGCCCGCGAGTTATCAATTTCATCGAGTGTGTTCGGACTGAAGATTAAAGACTTTTATTTATGGGCTTTATTATGTTAATTAAGTGGGTTGGACCATACTTTGACTTTGTTTAAGTTATTTCCTAGTTTGACTAGGTCTAGATAGGTTTATTTGCACTATAAATAAGGAACATATGTAATGGCCGAAAATCATCTATCATTAATCATAATTGTGAGTTTTATTCTCTCTTGAGAGTTATTCGAGTTCCTCTTGATTATTCCAAGACGAATTCTCTTATCGACGAATCAACGAGCCAATCAAATCTCGTTGTGTGTCATTCATCGTCTCCGTGTGACTAAGGCGATCATCACTTGGGGTATAGGGGGTTTAGGCCGATTCTATATCATTTGTGGGATTAGACTTTAGGTATATTGAGATATCCATCGGTTGTATTCTCAGTTCGTGTCTTCCGCGTGCGTGTTGAGTTATGGATCTGCCAAGGTTCGTATCATTTGGCACCAAAGCCAGGTTGCATTATCCAGGTTATTTGTTCCTTTTCTTTCCGTGTCTTTTTGTTCTAGATTCGTTTTCATAGGTTCATTCGTATTTGTTCGTCGTGAAAAAAAAAAAACTATGAACTATTATTACCTATTTTAGATTCGTATTCAACGTTTTATTGCTAATCTAATTAGTACATCTTTTATCCAATTCCTTGTGGTTTAGGTATTGTAATTTGTGGGTAGTAAACCGCATCAATTTTGTGCCTAATTGTTCATCTTCAAATTCTTTGAATTTCCATACTTTTTCGCTGCATAAACGTCCAAGCATCTTAGGCGTCATTTAGGGTTTCAAATTTTATTCTCGTCGGCTAGTTAAAAAAAAAATAATAATCCTAAATTAATTTTCTGAGTATCTTGAGTCGTCTAAAGCCATAGATCAATTTCTAAGCATCGTTTTCCAGAAAGCTATTTTTCTACTTTTGTGGTTGTTGATTCGTCGATCGGAATTCAGTTTATTTGAGTTCTTTGAGAGAAATTTTGAGTGGTAAAAGGCAAAGAGAGTGTGAGACTAAAGAGGGTAAAAGCCATAAATCATTGAGTGATACACGAGTGCTGAGTGATTTCTTTTGAGTGATACACGAGTACTTGTGAGGTGGTGAGGATCCTGTTTTAGCTAACATTTTCATTTTTGTAAAAAAAAAAAAAAAGAAAAAAAAATTGTTGTTTTGCAGGTATGTCGGTGTTTGGAGGTAGAGGAAGTCAAGGAATTAACCGACGAAATTATTTTGTGTCGGAATATGATGAGTATGGAGAGAATTGGGAGAATGGAGATGAAGATGAGGAGTATTGACATAGAGGAGGTCTAAGAGGAAGAGAAGATAGCAATTCGAGACATATCAAGATGAAGATTCCTTCTTTTCAAGGGAAATATGATCCTGAATTGTATATCGAATGGGAGAGAAAGGTGGAGCTCGTGTTTGATTGCCATAATTATTCTGAGTTCATGAAAATGAAGCTGGCAGCCAATGAGTTTTCAGGCTATGCTCTAACTTGGTGAGATCAGTTTATGAAGAGTAGAAGAAGGTACTGAGAGCAACCTATCCAGACTTGGAAAGAGATGAAGGCGGTGATGAGGAAGCGTTATGCGCCTTCGCATTGCTATCCTGCGATTCAGACCGATTGGAGGCGACCTTAAGCTGCTAATGTTTCATATTCAAAGAGAAGTTGTTCGGAGGAAGAAGAGCAGCTGAAGATGTATACACGTGCATATGTGAAGCCAAGGTCAGAATGTACGAGTTTCTCTAAACCAATTCGTGATCGTGGTGGAGTTGTGACCACAGATGAGATAGAAGATTGATTAACACGTATTTTATGTGCATGTTGAGTGTATTTTGCATGTGTTTAAGTCTCGATTTATGTGCTTAAATGTTAGAAATGCTAGAGTTTCCTAACTTGTAGCAAACTTTAGACTTTTCTCGTTTTCCCCCGATTTTCAATCCATTTTTGTAAGAATTTGAAAGAGCATTCATGTAGCTAAGGATCGAGGGCCGGAAACGAGTAAGAATCGAGCTTAATTTGAGTGAAACCTAGGGTTAAAAATGTGGAATTTGAAGTTATATAGTTAGGGTTTCACTAGTTTGATTTCACTTATGTTTTCCTCGTTCTCTCGAGTCTCTTTATGCTTTTTACAGGAATAATGGAGAACTCATTTGGCCAATTTGATCATTCCATGTCGAAGAGGGGTTCTTTAGGAGTCCATAGCAAAAAACGGATCGAGAACCGGAGTTCGGACGAGAGAGAACGAGCGAAAACAAAAACATTGCGCAAGAGAAGACGGATGGGCGGCAAACCGGCGGTTCACTAGACCGCCGGTCAGGCGACCCCTGGACCGCTGTGGACCATAGAGAGGACGGTGGCCTGGACCAGCAGGCCACCAGGCCGCCGGTGGTTCAGCCTTGGACCGCCGGTTGAGCGAGATTCACGCCGGTTCGCCCCGTTTCGTCCCGGTTCGACCAAATTCGACCCAAACATGATTTTCAATGTATTGAACCCCAAATTCTTACCTTTTTGAAGGAACTTTTACACACTTTAATATCCAAAAACCCTAGAAACATTTCCCTCTTTTCCTTTTTGGTAAATTCAAGATTTGTGGAGTTATACTCATTGGAATTGCAATTCAAGACCATCTTCTTCTTCCTTATTAAATTCTCTTTCTTTTAAGCATGATTTCAATTACTTTTTATGGTTTATTTTCCTTAATTATGTCTAGCTAGTTCTCTTTGTGGTTTCAATTATATGTAGATTAGGATTAAGTGATTGGGTTTAGGCTTTAATTATGAATTTACCTTCTAATCTCATGTTCATTTCTCTTGGGGCTATGTTTTATTATGTAATTGTGATTGATCACCATAGTTGCATACCAAGTGTTTGATCTAATGCTTAGGAGGTTTAGATTAGATGCTAGGATCAAGAGATTTGCATGCTAGAATATAGTAGGGTTAAGAACTCCATGAGCTATTGGGAGTTAATGAATTGCTTGATGTCTTAGTCGGAATTAGGCCTTTCATTAATCTACTTGTCTTCATTGCAATGAGAATTGAGTGAACCATAGTTAGGAGGTTTCCCACATGAAATTGGATTAAATTGGTTAATTCTAGTTAGAGTTCTAATCACCCATCACTTGAGCCTAATCGAAGTATAATTGGAATCACGTTTATTTCCTATTGATTTTATATCCTTTGCTTATTTGTTGCTTGTTTAGTTAAATTTGAAGTTGATAATTACTTTTTGGTGTCATTAGTTAATTAAAAACACAAAAACATGCTTGTCGGTAGCTTGAATAGTAGTTAAATAGCTAGATTACTAATTGAAATTCTCACGCCATAGCATTCCTTGTGGTTCGACTCGATTACTCAATCGATTATTATTGCATCTCCCTCACCCCTAAAGTGAGGGCGGATCAATTTTTGGCGCCGTTGTCGGGGAATGCTTAGTTTGAGTTTCAATAGTCGATTGGTTATTAAGTTACTAATTCAAGCATTTGTTTCTTTTTATTTTTATTTTATAGGAATGGAGGCTCTTATGAAAGAAATGGAAGAATTTCGAGCATGAAAAGAGGAGCAAGAAAGGAGGGCAAATGAGGCTCAACAACCTCCTCTTAACCAAATGTTTGAATCTCCCACGGAACAATTTCAAGGAGGAGCATGGGGACCTCATGTCAATGCAAATAATTTTGAGATAAGGACCAGCCTTATCCAAATGGTCCAATCCGAACAATTTGGAGGGAGGCCCGATGAAGATCCTAATGCTCATTTGAGCACATTTCTTGAGATATGTGATACGGTGAAGTATAATGGAGTGCCGGAGGATGCCATTAGGATGAAGCTCTTTCACTTCTCTTTGAGGGATTGTACCAAAGAGTGGTTCAAAAACCTTGATAAGAGTGAGATCACTACATGGGAGAAGTTATGCAAAGCTTTCCTCGCCAAGTATTTCCCTCCGTCAAAAGCTCAAAGGCTCATCTCGGAAATCTCTCATTTTTCACAACACGTGGATGAGCCATTATTTGAGGCATGGGATAGGTATAGGGACTTGCTACGCAAGTGCCCTCAACACGGTTTTAGTGAAGCCCAACAAATCGTGAACTTCTATAGTGGACTTTCTCCACACACGAGGAGCATAGTTGATGCAACCTCCAGTGGTTGCCTTATGAATCGGAACGCCAAAGAAGCTCTTAGGATCATAGAGGAGATGGCATCCAATAGTTATCAATGGCCAATGGAAAGGGGCCCTACGAAGAGGGTGAACTCGGTTCTTGAGGATGCAAGGTACAATTCTTTAGCCTTGGAGCTTGCCAATTTGAAAAAAACATATGAAAATGAAAGGAAAGCTCAAATGCATGGTGGTTACTCTTGAGGGACTTTGGAGTTCAATAGAGATGAAAATGTGAGTTATGTTAATCAAAGTCCTTATGGCAATTACAATAAGCAAGGTTTTCAAGGACACCAAGGGGGATTTCAAGGCAATCAACAAGGTGGTTATTCGTATGGTCAACAAGGAGACTATCAAGCCTACAATCCAACCACAAGGAATCATCCCAATCCCTCTTATGGAAATCCTAGCAATGCTCAAGTTTCACATTCCGGATTCTCATTTTCTAAAGGGATAATTGAAGAACCGAAGAAGACATCTCATTCTATTGAGCAACTTGTCCAACAAATGGCAAATCAACAAAGCTCGTTTATCACACAAACCGGGCAAAAGGTTAATGCGTTGGAAAATTCGCTCACCTCCTTGACAAAGCAAGTGAAGATGATGGAGGGTCAAATTAGCCAAATGGCTAACCAAGCTATCACTCAACACAAGTTCGGAGAATCTTCAAGCAAGGCTCAAGAAAACTCGAAGCAACAATGCAACGCCATTCATGTGGTGAGTGAACTTTCTTCGACCTCTTCACATATACCTTGTGGGAAATCTCCGAATCTTGCTAAGAACAATCTTGTGGAGACAAGACAATCATATAAGCTTCCATCTTCGGAGGTAGTTATGCTTGATGAGAATGATCTAAGAATCATAGATCTTTGTCCAATTATCCCATCTATAGAAGGTTGGACAAATTGGGATATTCATGATTATTATTCAAGAATGAGGATGTCCAAGGCAATTCCCTTTGATGAGCATCTTGATACACTAAAAGATCTACAAAGAAGGAATGATGCTTATGAAGCTTCAAAGTTGAGGAGTAAACTTGGTGCTCAAGAACCTATAGAGAAGGAGAGTGTTCACAAGAAGAATCAAAAAGGTACTCCTTCTACTCCATATTCTAAAGTTTCTCATGATCATATAGAACCGAATTGCTTGGATAATCTAGCATCTTCTCTTAAGCCTATTGATGAGGATTTCCATGAGAGGAAATGTGATTTGTTAGATGCATTCAAGAAATTGGAGATTAATGCTTCTTTGATTGGTTTGTTGAGTGAAATTCCGGATCATGAGAAATTCTTGGAGGATGTGGTTAAAAAGAAAAGGAAATTTGATAATGGTGAAACTATTGTGTTGTTGGAAGAATATAGTGCTCGTCTACAAAAGAAGATTCCAAACAAAGAAGGGGACCCCGGGAAGTTCACTTTACCTTGTGAGATAGGAGGCCAAGCTTTTAGGAATGTCTTGTGTGATTTGGGCTCCGGTGTGAATTTGATGCCTCTTTCCATCTTCAATCGTTTGAAGATTGGAACTCTTAAGCCTACGTCACTTACTCTTCAAATGGCGGATCGTTCAATTTCATATCCAAGAGGCATTGTGGAAGATGTGCTTATAAGGGTAGGGAAACTCGTTTACCCCGTAGATTTTATTATCCTTGATATAGCGGAGGATCGAGACATCCCTTTAATACTTGGGAGACCCTTTTTGGCCACAAGTAGAGCCCTCATTGATGTTTTCGAAGGAATTATCACCCTTCGAATGAATGAAGAAAAGGAAACATTCCATATGTCGAGAGTTATGGACGAACCAGATGAGTCAAGAATGGATGAACCGGAGCTTGAAGAACTTGATGATGGGTTGGCATTTGATCGAGGTTGGAAGTCATTTCAAGTCCCTTGAAAGGGCAATGAGGTATCGTCGAGCTAACGACGTTAAACTAAGCGCTCATTGGGAGGCACCCCAACAACTATCTCTTTATTCTTCGTTTTTAGTTAGTTTTTGTTCATTTTTGGTTTTTTGATCTTTGTTTGTGATTAAGTCATTTTTCTTAATTTGTCTTTATTTTTGTGATTGGAACAAATTAGGGAAGAAAATCAACTAATCAAGCAAGCAACGGAGTGAAAGGCTTTCAAAACCATCATCAACCTAGCTTTGGACCGTTGTAAGTGTAATTTAAATTTCTTATTATTCTTCCCTCCAAACTCATTTTAGACCTTATGTTCTAAAATAAGTTTGGGGGAGGGGGGTAGGATAAGGAATTTAAATTACTTTACTTTTGGTATTTTTCAAGCTTCTATTTGATGTGTTTATTGATTGTATGCTTAATTTTTATTGATGATTGTGGTTGATTGGGGTAAATGCATGATTTGTGCGTGTTTAAATGGTTTGGTGATGAGTTTGGGTCAATGAGCTTAATTGATGAAAATTCCTTCTTTGGTTGTTTGTTTTGTTTGTTTGAAGTTTCATTGGAGCTTACATGGAGAATCTTTGGTGAGGATAATTTTGTTGATTGATTGGAGCTTGAGTGCGAAATTTTTTGGGAAATTGAAAAGTTTTTAAGTTGAATAATGAATGAATGCTTGCATGTGTGAATGTTAAAGAACGTGTTTAATCTCTCAAGTGCTTTTAGGTGAGATGCCGATGATTGATGCTAAAATGGTGACATTTTTTTTTGAAATTTCTCAAGTTTGAGTCAAGGATGATTAGGGTTATTTCACTTGAATAGCTTGGAAGGATTGATCTTAGGCACTTAGGCTTTAGACAAAAAGCTTGAGAGGATTTTGAGCCTTAAACTATGCATTTTACATAGTTAACATCCTTTCTTGAGAGCTTGATCTTGTATTGCATATTCTTTACTAGAACTTGCCTTGATACTCTTGTTAGAAGTACTACTTGTGTGTATAATTAGGAGATGATCTTAGGCCATCATTGCATAGCCCATTTTCCCTAAACACTAACCTATCTTTCATTACCATTGTTGTCCCATTTTGAGCCTTGAATAGAGTCTTTTCTTCTTGAACCGGATGATAGGGGTTGAAGGATGGTTAAGGGAACTTTGGTGAAAGTTGAAAATTCATGGTGAATAGTAAGGTGATGGTGAAGGGTCTTGAGATTGATTTTGAGTTGAAAGAACACTCCTATAAGCTCCTTGTTAGAAGAGAAAAGAATAAGCACCAAGTTCTTATTGAAAAAAAAAAGGGTAAGAACAAAGTTCTTACAAGAAAAAGAAAAGAATAAGAGCATAACGGAGTTTTTCTTTAGATATTTGGTAGAATCTTGGGTTCATTTGATAAAAAGGGGTTGGATAAGGTGGAAGATGAAGAAATTCATACTTAGAGAAGTGAAGAAAAGAGGTGAAGGAGCTTAGATGAAGATTTAAGCCACTTAGCCTAAAATTCCCTACCTTAACCAATGTCCCTACATTACAAGCTTAAGAAAGACCTTTTTGATCCTAATTTGTGCATGCATTGTGGTATTGGAAACTTAAGTTGATAGGCAAGCCTATAGTTAAAGTTGTGTATTGCATGATTTCGATGAGTAATTACCTTGTTTCATATATTGAGTGATCGAGTGATACACACACTTCTTGTGAGGTCTAGGGTTGAATGTGCTTAAGTGATTGAGTTCTAAGTTAGGATAGTGATTGATCTTATGAATGTTTGGCTTGACTTGAGAATTTCTTTGAACTAAAATGGTTTTTGAGGTGATATGAGGCAGCGAGGAACTCAAAATGCACACCACATACGTGTTAAGTGTTTTGATTGTTCGTTTCATTGTTCAGGACGAACAATGGCTTAAGTTTGGGGGAGTGATTAACACATATTTTATGTGCATGTCGAGTGTATTTTGCATGTGTTTAAGTCTCGATTTATGTGCTTAAACGTTAGAAATGCTAGAGTTTCCTAACTTGTAGCAAACTTTAGACTTTTCTCATTTTCCCCCGATTTTTGATCCATTTTTGTAAGAATTTGAAAGAGCATTCATGTACCTAAGGATCGAGGGCAGGAAATGAGTAAGAATCGAGCTTAATTTGAGTGAAACCTAGGGTTAAAAATGTGGAATTTGAAGTTATATAGTTAGGGTTTCACTAGTTTGATTTCACTTATGTTTTCCTCGTTCTCTCGAGTCTCTTTATGCTTTTTACAGGAATAATGGAGAACTCATTTGGCCAATTTGATCATTCCATGTCGAAGAGGGGTTCGTTAGGAGTCCATAGCAAAAAGCGGATCGAGAACCGGAATTCGGACGAGAGAGAACGAGCGAAAACAAAAACATTGCGCAAGAGAAGACGGATGGGCGGCAAACCAGCGACCCAAACCGGCGGTTCACTAGACCGCCGGTCAGGCGACCCCTGGACTGCCGTGGACCACAGAGAGGATGGCGGCCTGGACCAGCAGGCCACCAGGCCGCCGGTGGTTCAGCCTTGGACCGCCGGTTGAGCGAGATTCACGCCGGTTCACCCCGTTTCGTCCCTGTACGACCAAATTTGACCCAAACACGATTTTCAATGTATTTAACCCCAAGTTCTTGTTGGGGTTATTGTATATAGCTAAAGCAAAAATGTGTTTTAGTATATATGACATGTATTCTACTGGTAACAATCACCTATCTGAATAAATATATTAATAAGAATAAGCCCTATATCTTATGTTTTAGAACACGTGGACAGCTCGGGTGTCAGGGAGATCACGCAGCGTTCAACAATAATTATGAGATATAAACAGTGTCACAGTCGAGATAGCTTGGGAAAACTATCAGTTTAGATTGCAACATAACGGTAGTGGTGGGTCTCAGTCACTAGTTATGTTGGTACGGTGGAACGTATTGACAGGATCGAGTGAGATAAAGTTCTTCTGATACTGACCCTAGCAATAGGTGAAGAACTAGAGATCTCGGAATTTAGAGATATGATCTTAATCTCGATATGGTATTAGAGATATATATGTTGTTCACTGTTACTTTGACTTGTATAGCTAAGGGTCTATCGCAGCATCCCTGATGACTTGCATCTTGGGTAACATGAGGACACATAGTATGTCTAATTAGTTATATCGAGACACCGTGTCCGTATTAGGTTGAGAGATATCCCCTCAGGGATTTCACAAGGTTTATTATACCAAGTCATGCATGCTGATTAAGTTCAGGTATGATAATAAGGGGTGAACGGGTACTACTTGAGGAGAATAAGATGTTAATTAATTATGAGCAGTTAGAGGAGCTCTAATTAATTAATGGATATCGGAGTCATTAAACACGGGGATAGCTCTAAATAAAGTATCAGCCCCAATCTACAAGTTGGGACAGAGCGGTGATTCAGTTGTGATTCTTTAGTGGAATGCATCACAGCTCTAATGAAATAAATGTTCTGGGTTGATCATGGTTATTTCATTAGGTAAGGCTAAACTCTGTCTGGTACATAGATCCCTGGGGTGGCCCAAGAGCTCTTCAGGAAAGGAATTCAAGGTATTATTAAGGGATATCAGTTTTGGACTGTAAAGAGGCATTATGGGCTTGAGCCCAGTAATGTGGCGCCTACTGTAGTGTACGGGACGCTAGTTTCTCCTTCTGGTGTTCATCTGATCTCAATAATTGTACTCTGGTTAATTATATAATTATGGAATAAATTAATATCTAATTAATTAAGATTTATTCTTAATTAAGGAATTAGATAATTAATTTAATAATTATATATTATTTTCCTTATAATAATTAGGATTAATTCTAATTATATTTAATTAGAATTTGTTCCAGTAATTATTAACTAAACCGGACTTTAATTAATTAAAGTCCGTGACTTAGTAGACAAGGAATAGGGGTGGCACTTCTCCTTACAAATAAGGAGGAGGAGATTCTCAAAACCTAAGTTTTGGAGAAGGTAATTGGCGCCCACACTAGCAGAGGGAGAGTTCCTGGTTCCAAAGTTCCTAGACGCCCACACAGTCGAAGAACTTCGAGGAAAGGGATCACACCTTAGTAATCTAGACCTGTAGATTACTCCGTCGGCACAGATCTGAGGTATAACATTCTAAACTCGATTATATGATTTAGTTGCATTTAAATTATCACATCCAATTCGATGATCCTGTGGGAAAAAGGAATGCTTTCAAGCATCAGTTCCAACAGTTCTTACCTTTTTGAAGGAACTTTTACACACTTTAATATCCAAAAACCCTTGAAACATTTCCCTCTTTTCCTTTTTGGTAAATTCAAGATTTGTGGAGCTATACTCATTGGAATTGCAATTCAAGACCATCTTCTTCTTCCTTATTAAATTCTCTTTCATTTAAGCATGATTTCAATTACTTTTTATGGTTTATTTTCCTTAATTATGTCTAGCTAGTTCTCTTTGTGGTTTCAATTATATGTAGATTAGGATTAAGTGATTGGGTTTAGGCTTTAATTATGAATTTACCTTCTAATCTCATGTTCATTTCTCTTGGGGCTATGTTTTATTATGTAATTGTGATTGATCACCATAGTTGCATACCAAGTGTTTGATCTAATGCTTAGGAGGTTTAGATTAGATGCTAGGATCAAGAGATTTGCATGCTAGAATATAGTAGGGTTAAGGAACTCCATGAGCTATTGGGAGTTAATGAATTGCTTGATGTCTTAGTCGGAATTAGGCCTTTCATTAATCTACTTGTCTTCATTGCAATGAGAATTGAGTGAACCATAGTTAGGAGGTTTCCCACATGAAATTGGATTAAATTGGTTAATTCTAGTTAGAGTTCTAATCACCCATCACTTGAGCCTAATCGAAGTATAATTGGAATCACGTTTCTTTCCTATTGATTTTATATCCTTTGCTTATTTGTTGCTTGTTTAGTTAAATTTGAAGTTGATAATTACTTTTTGGTGTCATTAGTTAATTAAAAACACAAAAACATGCTTGTCGGTAGCTTGAATAGTAGTTAAATAGCTAGATTACTAATTGAAATTCTCACGCCATAGCATTCCTTGTGGTTCGACTCGATTACTCAATCGATTATTATTGCATCTCCCTCACCCCTAAAGTGAGGGCGGATCAATTTTTTCTCTTGCGCAATGTGTTTGTTTTCGCTCGTTCTCTCTCGTCCGAACTCCGGTTCTCGATCCATTTTTTGCTATGGACTCCTAACGAACCCCTCTTCGACATGGAATGATCAAATTGGCCAAATGAGTTCTCCATTATTCCTGTAAAAAGCATAAAGAGACTCGAGAGAACGAGGAAAACATAAGTGAAATCAAACTAGTGAAACCCTAACTATATAACTTCAAATTCCACATTTTTAACCCTAGGTTTCACTCAAATTAAGCTCAATTCTTACTCGTTTCCGGCCCTCGATCCTTAGCTACATGAATGCTCTTTCAAATTCTTACAAAAATGGATCGAAAATCGGGGGAAAACGAGAAAAGTCTAAAGTTTGCTACAAGATAGAAACTCTAGCATTTCTAACATTTAAGCACATAAATCGAGACTTAAACACATACAAAATACACTCAACATGCACATAAAATACGTGTTAATCAAAGATTCAAAAACTGAAGATCTTGGAAATCTTGAAAGAACTGTGTCAAGTGGTGGAAGTAATCAAAGCACCTCATGCGGTTACTTTAATTGATGACGGAGTTCCGAATGTGGAGAATCAAGTGGATGATGAAGAACAGCGAGAGAACATCATGCATATCGAGGATACTGTGTCGTTTGTTCCTTTTACTCCATTGGTTGTTGAGAAACAAATTTGTGAGGATCAGGTGCAATTGCAAAAGGAGACGGAGATGGTGAAGCCTAAGGAGAAGAAAGTAGAGATAAAGGAGAATGAGTTCATGCATCAGTCTCTACTTGATCGGAGTGATGATTTGGAGTGGGTCGATAAGGAGGAGAAGTTTGTGGAGGCAAAGTTTTGCACGGAGAATAATTGGTCCCTTAATGATCTTAATTATCTATCTCCTTCTATTTATTCTTTGTAGGATTTTGAGGATGTTGTTCCCGATGATACATTTTCTGGATTACTACCAATTCAAGGGAGTGAACATCGCATCAAGTTCGAAGGGAAGAACGAGTTGGAAATATATGAAAAGAAAAAGGAGTGGAGCTTCTTTCCTTTTGACGTGGGAGACGGCCAAGATTTGAGGACAAATCCTCTTCAAGAGGAGGGGAATGATGCAGGCCGTAGATCGTGGATTTCAATTCATGGGCCAAGAATTAAAGATGATATGGGCTGAAGAGTGAAGATATTATTTTGTAGTTTATTTTAGTTGTTTAATTATTATTTTCGTCACTTTATTTTAAGCCCAAGTTTTAGTGCCTTAAAAGGCTTTATTTGTGGGTTTTATTATGTTATTTGATGGGTTTGACCCATACTTTGACTATACTTTAGTTATTTTCTAGTTGGACTAGGTTTAGATAGGTTTTTGAAGCCTATAAATAAGGCTCTGATGTAATGGACGAAAATTAGGCTTTTGATATATATATTTTGGTGAGTTTATCTCTCTCTTTAGAGGATTTCAATAATGCTCTTTGTTCGTCTAAGACGAACGATTATCCGGTGAATCAACGGGTTCATCATCCCTCATTGTGTGTCATTCATCGCCTCCGTGTGACTTCGGCAATCATCTCTTTGGGGTATAGGGAGTCAATTCTCGCTTATATCATTTAGGGGGTTCGTCCGTCGGTATATTGAGGTATCCATCTTTATCTATCGAGTCTTCCGCGTGCGTGTTCGATATATGGATCTGCCAAGGTTCGTATCATTATGTTTGGGGGAGTGATTAACACGTATTTTATGTGCATGTTGAGTGTGTTTGAATGTGTTTGAGTCTCGATTTATATGCTTAAATGTTAGAAATGCTAGGGTTTCTTAACTTGTAGCATACTTTTTACTTTTCTCACTTCCTTTCGGTTTTCGATCCATTTTTGTAAGAATTGGAAAGAGTATTCATGTGGCTAAGGATCGAAGGCTAGAAACGAGTAATAATCGAGCTTAATTAGGGTGAAACCTAGGATTGAAAATGTGGAATTTGAATCTATAGAGTTATGGTTGCACTAGTTCAAGTTAGTTCATGTTTTCTTCGTTCTCTTGAGTCTCTTTGTATCTTTTTTCAGGTTGATAAAGAAATAATTTGGCCAATTGAACTATTCCATGTCGAAGAGGAGTCGATTAGGAAGCCATAGCAAAAAGCGGATCGAGAATCGGAGTTCAGACGAGGGAGAACGAGCGAAAAATGTGAAGCTGCGCAAAATGACCGAACCGACGGCGACCCGGACGGCAACCAGCTGGACTGCCGGCCAGGCCGGCTGAGCTACAGTGTCTGCGGCAACCTAGCTGGACTGCCGGCCAGGGCACTGCCATCCCTTCTCCTTTGTGTTTTGACCGAGTTGGTTCGTCCAACTCGGTCCAACTCGACCCAAAACTCACCTATTATGTATTTAACCCCAAAATCTTCCTATTTGGTGGATCTTTTGCATATTTAATCTCTCAAGAACCCTAGAAATATTTCCCTCTTTCCTTTTTTGTATTTTGAAGATTGTTGGAGCTATACTTGGTGGATTTGCAATTCAAGACCATCTTCTTTTTCCTTATTAAATTCTCTTTATTTTCATCATGATTTTATCTCTTTTTTATGGTTTAATTCCTTCAATTATGTCTAGCTAAATTTCTCGTTGGTTCCAATATATGAAGATATGATCTAGATCACTAGGTTTTTGGATTTTGTTGTTGGATTTACCTTCTAATTTATATGTCTTGTGGTTTCGGACTTAATTAATTTTATTGCATGATTGATTTGCCATCATTGAGTGCATACAAGGTGTTTGGTTAAATACTTAGTAGGCTTTAATTCATAGCACTTAGCATCAAATCACAACATATTAGTAATTTTTGCTAATAGGAGATTCTAGATATTAATTGTGCCATTAGGAGTTAATCCATGAGTCTTGAGTCCTAGTCGGAGATAGATGTCATAAGTTAATCTACTTACATTGATTGCTTTAAAAAAAGAATTAGTATATACAATATATAGAATTCCCATATGAATTAGATTAAAATGGTTAATCCTAACAAATCCTAAAACCTAGGCCTCTTGTGATTATCGGATTATATTTGGAACCAAGCTTTCTACTATTGTTTGTGAACTCTTGATATTAGTTGTTATCTAGTTTGTCACTTTTCAATTACATTGATTGATAAAATTAAGAAAACACAAAAACATGTCACTTGTGAGCTTGGATAGTAGGTTTAGTAACTAGATTACTAGTTGAAATTCATACGCCATTGAATTCCGTGTGGATTTGACTCGATTATACACATCGATTATCATTGCATTCTCTCTCACCCCTAAAGTGAGGGCGGATCAATTTTTGGCGCCGTTGCCGGGGAATGCTTAGTTTGAGTTTCAATAGTTGATTTGGTTATCGAGTTACTAATTCAAGCATTTGTTCTTTTGATTTTTGTTTTGTAGGTATATGCACACAAGGTCCGAAGGAAGACTCGTTCAACCTTGTCCGGCTCGGTTCTTTGCCCATTCGATCCGTTCTTCGATTCTTTCTTTGGTTCTTTCTTTCCTTTCTTCAAACCAACTTTCAACCTTCTATTTTTAACGAATCTCTTCTCATGTATCCCTTGGTTTTAGCTTCCGATCCTTGGTTCGATTATTGCTCTTCAAATCCCTACAAAATAAATCAAAAACGAAAAGAAACGAGGAATGTATAGAATATGCCAAAAGTTGATAAACCTTAACATTTCTATCAAATTAAGCATACAAATCAATACTCAAACACTCATAAAATAAACTCACATGCACATAAAATACGTGTTTATCAATTACTGAGATGTGATCCCTTTCCTCGAAGTTCTCCGACTGTGTGGGCATCTCAGAACTTTAGAACTTGGAACTCCCTTCTGCTCTCTGCAATAGGCGGCCCTTCTCAGTGAATCAACTAGGGATTTTAGAATCTCCTCCTCCTTATTTATAGGAAGAGGGGGCGTCTATTACATCCTTTCTCACTAAGATACGGGCTTAATTAATTAAGCCCAGTTTAGTTGATAATTACCGGAACAAATTCTAATTAAATAATTAATTAGAATTAATCCTAATTATTATAGGAAGATATCATATGTAAATATCAAATTAATTATCTAATTCCATAATTAAGAATAAATCTTAATTAATTAGATATTAATTTATTCCATATTATATATTTAACCAGAGTGCAACCAGATGGACACCAGAAGACAAACAGGCACCCCATACTATACAGTATAGCGCCACATTATGGGCTCGAGCCCATAACACTTCTTTTCAATCCAAAACTGATCTCGCTCAATAATACCTTGAATTCCTTTCCCGAAGAGCTCTTGGGCCATCCCAGGAATCTATGTACCAGATAGAGTTTAGCCTTACCTAATGAAATAATTCGATGATCAACCCAGAGCATTTATTTTATTAGAGTTGTGATGCATTCCACTAAAGAGTCACAACTGAATCACCGCTCTATCCAAATTTATAGATTGGGGCTGATACTTTATTTAGAGTAATCCCTGTGTTTTAGACTCCGATATCCAGTAATTAATTAGAGCTCCTCTAACTGCTCCTAATTAACACTACAAGAAAACTGTGTCCAATGACAACAGTGTTGTCATTGTACGTCCTGTCACTATGCTGTATAATGACAATTTTTGTCAAAACTGTCACTATACAGCATAGTGACAGGATGTATAGTGACAACAGTTGACAACACTGTTGTCACTAGACACAATTTTCTTATAGTGTAATTAACCTCTTGTTATCCTCAAGTAGTACCCATTAACCCCTTATTATTATACCTGAACTTAATCAGCATGCATAACTTGGTATTATTATCTCTCAACCTGATGCGGACACGGTGTCTCGATACAACTAATTAGACATACTATATGCCCTCATATTACCCAAGAGACAAGTTATCAGGGATGCTGCGATAGACCCTTATCTTGCAAATCAAAGTAACAATGAACAACACATATACATCGAATAGCCTATCGAGATTAAGATCATATCTCTAAATGCTGGATCTCTAGTTCTTCACCTATTTCTAGGGTCAATATAAGAAGAACATTATCTCACGCGATCCTATCAATATGTTCCACCGTACCAACATAACTAGCGACTGAGACCCACCACTACCATCATGTTGCAGTCTAAACAGATAACTTTCTTGTGCTATCTCGACTGCGACACTATTTATATCTCATAATTATTATCGAACGCTGTGTGATCTCCCTGACACCCGAGTCGTCCACATGTTCTAAAATATGATATATTGGGCTTATTCTTATTAATATATTTAATCAGATAGGTGATTGTAAACAGTGGAATACATATCGTATATTCTAAAACACATTTTTGCTTTAGCTATACACAACAACCCCAACATTTGAGATTAGTCCACTGGACTATATAAAGCCTATCCTGCTTAATTCTGGTAAGAAGTGTTTCTCCTTCCTCATTTTTCACGAAATATTTGTTAGCTGCAAATTCTACTCGTTTACCACTAGAGCAAAATTTTCTCACAGAAAACATGTTATGATTAAGTCCTTCAAAATAGATGACGTCAATAATATTTATGTTACCAACTTTTAATTTACCATAACCTCTAG
Source organism: Mentha longifolia (assembly GCA_001642375.2). Classification (NCBI taxonomy): domain Eukaryota; kingdom Viridiplantae; phylum Streptophyta; class Magnoliopsida; order Lamiales; family Lamiaceae; genus Mentha; species Mentha longifolia. Next base: position 20,333,473 of record CM038113.1, on the reverse strand, counting down.
TCTTGCCATTGTCATTTCCTCCAAAGGAGACAAGAGATCCCACATGCTCGACATAGTCCGATAGCATGCTCTTATCACATGTCATGTGCTTGGAGTAGCCGCTGTCAATGATTCATACAGTTCCACCAGCAGCTTGCTCTCTCTGTTCCTTCTTCCCATCCTGCAATGAAACAAATTTAGCAACCCATTTGAACTTGGGCACTTGGTTAGAAGTTTGAGTTCCTTTAGGAGCAGGAGAAGCCTTCTTCCTTTGAGACTTTTTCTTCCTGTAGAACTGAGGAGCAGGCTGATATTGATCAGCATACCAATAGGGTTCCTCATAGAACCCTTGATGAGCAGATTGATAGTTGAATTCATGAGGCTACTCATAATAGCCAGATTAAAACCATTGGTTGATATACCATGATTGTTAGCAGGGATAAGCTGAATAATCAAGCTGGTAATATTGTTGTTGAGGATACCACGATTCTTGGTAGCCATAGTTCTGCTGTTGCGGCCATTCCTCATAATATTCATGAAAAGCAGGCTGCTTCCATTAAGATCTGGGAGCAGGCCACTTCTTTTTCTTTTCAGATCGACCTTTGGAAGGAGCAGGTCAATCGCTCTTCTTTTGAGGAGTAGCAGGCTTGGCATCAGGTTGGATTTTAGAGCTCGATGCTTTGTGCTCTTTGACCAAGATGGCTTGAGGTTGACGTATGATTAACACATATTTTATGTGCATATTGAGTGTGTTTTGCATGTGTTTAAGTCTCGATTCATGTGCTTAAAGGTTAGAAATGCTAGGTTTTCTTAACTTGTAGCATACATTCTACTTTTCTCATTTCTTTTCGGTTTTCGATCCATTTTTGTAAGAATTGGAAAGAGCATTCATGTGGTTATGGATCAAAGGCTAGAAATGAGGAAGAATTGAGCTTAATTAGGGTGAAATCTAGGGTTAAAAATGTGGAAATTTATTTTATGGAGTTAGGTTTTCACTAGTTCAAGTTCGTTTATTTTTTCCTCGTTCTCTCGAGTCTCTTTGTGCCTTTTTGCAGGATAATGAAGAACTCATTTAGCTAATTTGATCATTCGATGTCCACGAGGAGTTCGTTGGGAGTCCGTAGCAAAAAGCAATTCGGAAATCGGAGTTCGGATGAGAGAGAACGAGCTAAAACAAAAAACATCGCGCAAAGAGAAGATGGAGTTGACCGGTCAAAGGAGGAGGGCCGGCGGCTTGACCGGCGGTCTGCCAAACCGCCGGTTGTGGGATAGAGATTTCGGCGGTTTGGGCCGGCGGTCTGCCAGACCGCCGGCGACCTCCCAGACCGCCGGTTGGCCGCCTTTCTTCAGCTTAAGGGGCGAGTTCGGCTCGCTCAAATTCGCCCCGGTTCATCCTGTTTCATCCCGATTCAACTCAAACTCAATTTTCAATGTATTTAATCTCAAAATTCACCCCATTTGTATATCTTTTGCATACTTTAATACTAGTATTTGAGAACCCTAGAAATTTTCCGTCTTTCCTTTTTAGTAAATTCAAGATTGTTGGAGATTTACTTTGTGGATTCAAGATTCAAGACCATATTCTCCTTCCTCTTTAAATTCTCTATCTTTTAAGCATGATTTTATTTACTTTTTATGGTTTAATTCCTTTAATTATGTCTAGCTAAATTTCCTTTTGGTTCCAATATATGAAGATATGATCTAGATCACTAGGTTTTTGGATTTTGTTGTTGGATTTACCTTCTAATTCATATGTCTTGTGGTTTGGGACTTAATTTTATTGCATGATTGATTGGCCATCATTGAGTGCATACAAGATGTTTGGTTAAATGCTTAGGAGGCTTTAATTCATAACACTTGGCATCAAATCACACCATATTAGTAATTCTTGCTAGTAGGAGCTTCTAGATAATTAATTGAGCTATTTGGAGTTAATTTATGCATCTTGAGACCTAGCGAAGATAGATGTCATAGGTTAATCCACTAATATTGATTGCTTCGAGAGAAGAATTGATGTTTACTATATATAGAACTCTCATATGAATTAGATTAAAATGGTTAATCCTAACAAATCCTAAAACCTAGGCCTCTTGTGATTATCGGATTATATTTGGAACCAAGCTTTCTACTATTGTTTGTTCACTCTTGCTATTAGTTATTATCTAGTTTGTTACTTTTCAATTACATTGCTTGATAGAATTAAGAAAACACCAAAACATGATATCTCATAGCTTGGGTAGTAGGTTTTGTAGCTAGATTACTACTTGAAACTCATTCGCCATTGCATTCCCTGTGGATTCGACTCGATTATACACATCGATTATCATTGCATTCTCCCTCACCCCTAAAGTGAGGGCGGATCAATTTTTGAAATGAAGGGAGAGGAATGAAAGGAAGATTATGATGATGAGTCTAGAAGGAACGATCAAGGTCCAAGTGGTGCTTGCGATGATGAGAGGTTTGAGGCTCTCGAGAGTAGAATGGAAGGAATGGAGGATACTTCAAGGCTTTAGATGCCCAAGTAACAGTAATGAGGAGAGACGTCACTTCGATGAGAGTCACATAACTTGAGGACTTGGAAAGGAGTTAGAGGATGGAGAAGCAAGCAACATCGATGATGGAGCTATTAGAAAGCTTCCGGGATTATCAAATTGCTCAAGGGGCGACTTGACCCCGACCGCGATCATCATCATAGCTTGGAATGTTGTAAGTGTAATTTAAATGCATTATTTATCTTTCCCTCCAAACTTATTTTAGAGTTATTTTCTAAAATAAGTTTGGGGGAGGGGGGTATGATAATGAATTTAAATTACTTTCATTTCATGTTTTGCTACTTTCCATTATGCTCTTGTCCTTAGTGTTCCTTGCGTTTGTTGTTATTACTTGGGTTACTTGGTTTAAAAGAATTACTTGCTGGTATAGTTGAGAAGGGATTGTGAAGGTTTGAGTGGTGTATATTTGATTCAAGGTGTGAAAGAAGTTTGTTTGAATATTGGGTTTGCATGGATTATGGATGAAAATTGTTGGGTGTTGGTTGTTGGAGAGGAAATTGTTTTGAGATGAGTTTGAATGGTGGAAATGTTCGGAATGATCTTGGGTTATTTGTTGAGTTTGTTTTTTGTTTTCTTTTTTTTTTAATTTGTTGAAAGTTTGTGTTTTGTTTTGTGCATTTGGGGATGAATTAGGGTTAAACGAACACTTTTCATGAGTTGGTGAGTGAGTTTGTGGTTTTGAATGTGGGATTTTCAAAGGAAGGGAAGTTTTAAATGCATGTATGCTTCCGTGTTTGAATGTGAAAGAACGTGTTTTATTGCTCAAGTGCATTAGAGTGAGATGCCAGTGATTGATGCGAAAATGGTAAGATTTTCAAAATTTCTCAAGTTTAAGTCAAGCATGATTAGGGTTATTTCACTTGAATGGCTTAGGATGATTGAACTTAAGTACTTAGGCTCTAGACACAAAGCTTGAGAGGATTTTGAGCCTAAAACTGTGCATTTTACATAGTAATATCGTTTCTTGAGAGCTTGATCTTGCATTGCATATTCTTTACTAGAACTTGCCTTGATACTCTAGTAGAAATATTACATGTTTGCATGATTAGGAGATGATCATAGGCCATCATTGCATAGCCATTTTCCCTAAACACTAACCTATCTTTCATTACCATTGTCGTCCCATTTAGAGCCTTGAATAGAGCCTTTTCTTTTTGAACTGGACGATAGAGGGTGAAGGATGGTTATCGGAACCTCGGTGGAAATTGAAAATTCATGAGAAATGGTGGGTGATGGTGAAGGGTCTAGAGATTGATTTTGAAATGAAAGGACACTCCTATAAGCTTAAAGTTAGAATAAAAAAAAATAAGAACAAAGTTCTTATTAAAAAAAAAACCGTAAGAACAAAGTTCTTACAAGAAAAAGAAAAGAATAAGAGCATAAAGGAGTGTTTCTTTAGATATTTGGTAGAAGCTTGGGTTCATTTGATAAAAAGGGGTTGGACAAGGTGGAAGATGAAGAAATTCATACTTATAAAGCTGAAGAAAGAGGGTAAGGGTACTTGAATGAAAATTGAAGTCACTTAACCTAAAATTCCCTACCTTAACCAATGTCCCTACATTACAAGCTTAATAAAGACCTTTTTTATCCTAATTTGTGCATGCATTGTAGTATTGGGAACTTGAGTTGATAGGCAAGCTTATGGTTAAAGATGTGATTTCGATGAGTGTTTACCATTTCCATATATTGAGAGATCGAGTGATACACATATTCCTTGGGAGGTCTAGAGTTTAAGATGCTAGAGTGATTGAATTCTAAGTTAGGATAGTGGTTGATCTTATGAATGTTTGGTTTTGACTTGAGAATTTCTTTGAATAAAAATGGTGTTTGAGGTGATATGAGGCATCGAGGAACTCAAAATGCACACCCCATAAGTGTTAAGTGTTTTCATTGTTCGTTTCATTGTTCGGGACGAACAATGGCTTAAGTTTGGGGGAGTGATTAACACGTATTTTATGTGCATGTTGAGTGTGTTTTGCGTGTATTTAAGTCTCAATTCATGTGCTTAAGGGTTAGAAATGCTAGGTTTTCTTAACTTGTAGCATACATTCTACTTTTCTCATTTCTTTTCGGTTTTCAATCCATTTTTGTAAGAATTGGAAAGAGCATTCATGTGGTTAAGGATCGAAGGCTAGAAACGAAGAAGAATCAAGCTTAATTAGGATGAAACCTAGGGTTAAAAATGTGGAAATTTATTTTATGGAGTTTAGTTTTCACTAGTTCAAGTTCGTTTATGTTTTCCTCATTCTCTCTAGTCTCTTTGTGCCTTTTTGCAGGATAATGAAGAACTCATTTGGCTAATTTGATCATTTGATGTCGAATAGGAGTTTGTTGGGAGTCCGTAGCAAAAAGCGGTTCGGAAATCGGAGTTCGGACGAGAGAGAACGAGCGAAAATAAAAATATCGCGCAAAGAGAAGACGGAGTTGACCGGTCAAAGGAGAAGGGCCGGCCTGGCGGTCTGCCAGACCGCCGGCGACCTCCCAGACTGCCGGTTGGCCGCCTTTCTTCAGCTTAAGGGGAGAGTTCGGCTCGCCCAAACTCGCCCCGGTTCATCCCGTTTCGTCCCGATTCAACTCAAACTCGATTTTCAATGTATTTAATCCCAAAATTCACCCATTTGTATATCTTTTGCATACTTTAATATTTGAGAACCCTAGAAATATTTCCCTCTTTCCTTTTTAGTAAATTCAAGATTGTTGGAGATTTACTTTATGGATTCAAGATTCAAGACCATATTCTCCTTCCTCTTTAAATTCTCTATCTTTTAAGCATGATTTCATTTACTTTTTATGGTTTAATTCCTTCAATTATGTCTAGCTAAATTTCCTTTTGGTTCCAATATATGAAGATATGATCTAGATCACTAAGTTTTTGGATTTTGTTGTTGGATTTACCTTCTAATTCATATGTCTTGTGGTTTGGGACTTAATTTTATTGCATGATTGATTGGCCATCACTGAGTGCATACAAGATGTATGGTTAAATGCTTAGGAGGCTTTAATTCATAACACTTGGCATCAAATCATACCACATTAGTAATTCTTGTCAGTAGGAGCTTCTAGATAATTAATTGAGCTCTTTGGAGTTAATTTATGCATCTTGAGACCTAGTGGAGATAGATGTCATAGGTTAATCCACTAATATTGATTGCGTCGAGAGAAGAATTGATGTTTACTATATATAGAACTCCCATATGAATTAGATTAAAATAGTTTATCCTAACAAATCCTAAAACCTAGGCCTCTTGTGATTATCGGATTATATTTGGAACCAAGCTTTCTACTATTGTTTGTTCACTCTTGCTATTAGTTATTATCTAGTTTGTTACTTTTCAATTACATTGCTTGATAGAATTAAGAAAACACCAAAACATGATATCTCATAGCTTGGGTAGTAGGTTTTGTAGCTAGATTACTACTTGAAACTCATTCGCCATTGCATTCCCTGTAGATTCGACTCGATTATACACATCGATTATCATTGCATTCTCCCTCACCCCTAAAGTGAGGGCGGATCAATTTTTGAAATGGAGGAAGAGGAAGGAATGGAAGATAATGATGATGAGTCTAGAAGGAACGATCAAGGTCCAAGTGGTGCTTGCTATGATGAGAGGTTTGAGACTCTCGAGAGTAGAATTGAAGGAATGGAGGATATCTTCAAGGCTTTAGATGCCCAAGTAATAGTAATGAGGAGAGAGGTCACTTCGATGAGAGTCACACAACTTGAGGACTTGGAAAGGAGTGAGAGGATGGAGAAGCAAGCAACATCGATGATTGAGCTATTAGAAAGCTTCCGGGATTATCTAATTGCTCAAGGGGCGACTTGGCCCCGACCGCCATCATCATCATAGCTTGGAATGTTGTAAGTGTAATTTAAATGCATTATTAATCTTTCCCTCCAAACTTATTTTAGAGTTATTTTCTAAAATAAGTTTCGGGGAGGGGGTATGATAATGAATTTAAATTACTTTCATTTCATGTTTTGCTACTTTCCATTATGCTCTTGTCCTTAGTGTTCCTTGCGTTTGTTGTTATTACTTGGGTTACTTGGTTTGAAAGAATTACTTGGTGCTATAGTTGAGAAGGGATTGTGAAGGTTTGAGTGGTATATATTTGATTCAAGGTCTGAAAGAAGTTTGTTTGAATATTGGTTTGCATGGATTATGGATGAAAATTGTTGGGTGTTGGTTGTTGGAGAGGAAATTGTTTTGAGATGAGTTTGAATGGTGGAAATGTTCGGAATGATCTTGGGTTATTTGTTGAGTTTGTTTTTTGTTTTCTTTTTTTTTTAATTTGTTGAAAGTTTGTGTTTTGTTTTGTGCATTTGGGGATGAATTAGGGTTAAACGAACACTTTTCATGAGTTGGTGAGTGAGTTTGTGGTTTTGAATGTGGGATTTTCAAAGGAAGGGAAGTTTTAAATGCATGTATGCTTCCGTGTTTGAATGTGAAAGAACGTGTTTTATTGCTCAAGTGCATAGTAGATGTGAGCTGTTATACTCGCTTTAGTTATCTTGCACTTAAAACAGTTTATCACTTAGAGTGAGTGAGTGTGTTATGGATAATCAAAGCATGAAGAATGTAAAGTGCATAACACAAGAGTTATAGTGGTTCGGAGGTTACTCTCCTACATCCACTCTTACCACCTTCACTCGGTGATGAACTTCACTCTCATCACCTTCACTCGGTGATGGAACTTCACTCAAAGCTTGGAGTTTACAACAGGCACCCAAGAACTTATGTGAGTTTATATGATCGGCACTCACGAGCCTATGAGTTTATACGATAGGCACTCACGAGCCTTACAACCTTTACAAACTAAACTCTCAAACTTGGTTTGGGTTTGGGTTCGTATAGTTTCCAACTAATGAGAAATCCTTTTACAATGAAGCATAATGTAGAAGGCTAGGATTTCTCTCAAAGGCTTATGGATATAGAAGTTGAAGCCTTATGGATAAACTAGAAGGTTGTGATCCGAAGATCTTGCATATCACAGTCCGTTGAGCCATCCTGAGCGGACACGTGCTCTGGCACTGTCGCCTTTCAACTGCTTGTCAGATGCTCTCACTTAAGCTGGAAGCGCGCTCTGGCCCTGAGAGGTACTTTGACTAGAAGCACGCTCTGGTCCTGAGAGGCGCTTTGAAACTTTGGAAGCGCGCTCCAGACCTGGAAGGCGCTTTGAACTTCAAAGCACGCTCTGACCCTTCCTATGGTCAGGCGCTCTCGGTTTTGCGTCAGAGCCGCTCTGGCTTTGCTTCAGAGCCGTTCTGGCTTTCCTTCAGAGCCATTCCGGCTTTGCTTCAGAGCAGCTCTGGCTTTCCTTCAGAAAGGCACTCTCACTTAGACACTCTAAAGTTACATTTCAATAAAGAGCTCCCAAACAAGTAAGCTCTTCTAATACATTAAAATATACATTGTTACTTGAGCTAGATCATCAAAGATAATTAGGGATATATTCTATGAGGGTTTTGGAATGCAATCAAAACACAATTGAATCCAAGTTCCCCCTTAACATAATATCCCAACAATTTCCCCCTTTTTGATGATGCCAAAACCCGAATGAAAAATGAATAAAATGCTTTAGAAATAAAACATCCTATAAACATACGGACGGTGAGATAGGCGCTTTGGATGTCAAGGATTTTCTTTTCCACTTGAATATCGCTCAAATCTTCACGTTCTTCAAAGCTTCCTCGCTCCTTCCCCTTCACTATGAGATGGTATTTTTCATTCCCATCTTTCCCCCTTTTTGATATCATCAAAAGCCACAATGATTTGATACCACTTGAAAGCTCCACAGAAGGCAGATCACTGCATTGCTGAGGGTTGAGGCGGGGTATCTTCGGAGCGTAAGAGAATCTGGAAATGCTGAAGCACATCCAGATAGACGCTTTAGGAGAATTTCCTCTCAAGCTGATGGTTCCCCCTTAACTCGATATCCCAATAATCAGCGAGACGTTCTCCAAGTACTGCATATACTGCTTGCCAGGTTTTGATAAATTCTTAGGAATGCAGTAATAGGAAAGTGATCTCCAACTCTGTTTCACAAACTCGTCTGATCATCATCAGTCTATGTGAGTGAAAGCGTCGAGGAAGACGGTCGCGCTTTGAGAGGGATGCTTCGTTGATGCTCTTGCAGTCATAGCGTTGGATGTACTTTCTTCACGCGCTTTGAACTTCTCTCGCTTGACTTGAGAGTGGGAAAGTTAAGCAATTCCCAATCGCTCTTCCAAATCAAACTCAATTGCTTCAAGTTCGGAAAAGAGCATTTCCGGAGACAACGCTTCAAGATCCTTGGTGGACAAAAATATTTCTTTTATATTTTACCACTTCCCGTCAAGAGCAAGGATGATCTTCTTGTTGACTTCCTCATGGGAGAGATTATTTCCAAGCGAGCTCAAGGCTTCAAGGTGGTTCAAGACACGGGTCTCAAACGCTTCAATCTTTTCATTCCTTCTCATTGCAAGATCGTTGAATTCTTGCAAGAGTGCTGATAGCCTCTGCTCCTCCGAGCCTCGGGCAAGCGAGCCTAGAGTATCCCACATCTCTTTGGCGGATCTGCAGTTCATGATGCGAGGCAGGTAAGTGTCGGAGACGGTTATTTGAATAATGTTGCGAGCAATATTATCCAAACGCTCTAGCCCAGTGATGGGTTCATGCTCCATCACTTCCCACATGCGGCTGTGAACTGAGTTGAGATGCGATTCCACGCGAAATTTCCAAATCTTCAACTGAGTACTGAGGAAGCTTCACTGTAGACATACTTGAAGATCTTTTAGTAAATGCAAAATGCAGTGAGTGAGGTTTTAATGCAAGATTTTTAGAAAGATCGGTTCAGGTAGACCTACTATAGTGCTTTCGTGCTACCAGTATTCAGAAACAGAGGACAGTTAGAACCCCGGCTCTGATACCACTTGTTGGTCCCGAAAGTAGCGAGTCACACACGTAAAGGGGGGGTGAATACGTGTGTGGAGAAGTGTTTAACTTCTCTTCAATTTTTTGGCCTCTTGCGAAGCGTGACGCTTTGAAAGTGTTTCACGCTTTCAAAGCTTCTTGCTAGGCGAGTGGTGCGGTGCGGAATGTGGTGAGCTATTATACTCGCTTTAGTTATCTTGCACTTAAAACAGTTTATCACTTAGAGGGAGTGAGTGTGTTATGGATAATCAAAGCATGAAGAATGTAAAGCGCATAACACAAGAGTTATAGTTGTTCGGAGGTTACGCTCCTACATCCACTCTTACCACCTTCACTCGGTGATGAACTTCACTCTCATCACCTTCACTCGGTGATGGAACTTCACTCAAAGCTTGGGGTTTACAACGGGCACCCAAGAGCCTATGTGAGTTTATATGATCGGCACTCATGAGCCTATGAGTTTATACGATAGGCACTCACGAGCCTTACAACCTTTACAAACTAAACTGTCAAACTTGGTTTGGGTTTGCGTTCGTATAGTTTCCAACTAATGAGAAATCCTTTTACAATGAAGTATAATGTAGAAGGCTAGGATTTCTCTCTAAGGCTTATGGATATAGAAGTTGAAGCCTTATGGATAAACTAGAAGGTTGCGATCCAAAGATCTTATGGGAGAGATGTAGGATGGTTTCTACTTTGTTTGCTTGCTTTCTCTACCATTATGTTCTATGTAGCTTGAACCTTCTATTTATAGTAAGGGACACTAATCTATCCGTTGGAGAGATAGAGCGCGTGTTCCTTACTTTTCTAATCCGAATTTGAATTCTTCCTTGATAGAGCACAGTCTTAGGAAGATAGCCGTTGACTAGTGGAGCCTAGCCCTGTACATTCAGCGATTAGACATATCACAGTCCGTTGAGCAATCCTGAGCGGACACGTGCTCTGGCAGCTGTCACCTTTCAACTACTTGTCAGACGCTCTCACTTAAGCTGGAAGCGCGCTCTGGCCCTAAGAGGCGCTTTGACTGGAAGCACGCTCTGGTCATGAGAGGCGCTTTGAACTTTGGAAGCGCGCTACGGACCTGGAAGGCGCTTTGAACTTCAAAGCGCGCTCTGGCCCATCCTTTGGTCAGGCGCTCCGGCTTTGCTTCAGAGCCGCTCCGGCTTTGCATCAGAGCCGCTCCGGCTTTCCTTCAGAGCCGTTCCGGCTTTCCTTCAGAAAGGCACTCTCACTTAGACACTCTAAAGTTACATTTCAATAAAGAGCTCCCAAACAAGTAAGCTCTTCTAATACATTAAAATATACATTGTAACTTGAGCTAGATCATCAAAGATAATTAGGGATATATTCTATGAGGGTTTTGGAATCCAATCAAAACACAATTGAATCCAAGTTCCCCCTTAACATAATATCCCAACAATTTCCCCCTTTTTGATGATGCCAAAACCCGAATGAAAAATGAATAAAATGCTTTAGAAATAAAACATCCTATAAACATACGGGCGGTGAGATAGGCGCTTTGGATGTCAAGGATTTTCTTTTCCACTTGAATATCGCTCAAATCTTCACGTTCTTCAAAGCTTCCTCGCTCCTTCCCCCTCACTATGAGATGGTATTTTTCATTCTCATCTTTCCCCCTTTTTGATATCATCAAAAGCCACAATGATTTGATACCACTTGAAAGCTCCACAGAAGGCAGATCACTGCATTGCTGAGGGTTGAGGCGGGGTATCTTCGGAGCGTAAGAGAATCTGGAAATGCTGAAGCACATCCAGATAGACGCTTTAGGAGAATTTCCTCTTAAGCTGATGGTTCCCCCTTAACTCGATATCCCAATAATCAGCGAGACGTTCTCCAAGTACTGCATATACTGCTTGCCAGGTTTTGATAAATTCTTAGGAATGCAGTAATAGGAAAGCGATCTCCAACTCTGTTTCACAAACTCGTCTGATCATCATCATCAGTCTATGTGAGTGAAAGCGTCGAGGAAGACGCTCGTGCTTTGAGAGGGATGCTTCGTTGATGCTCTTGCAGTCATAGCGTTGGATGTACTTTCTTCACGCGCTTTGAACTTCTCTCGCTTGACTTGAGAGTGGGAAAGTTAAGCAATTCCCAATCGCTCTTCCAAATCAAACTCAATTGCTTTAAGTTCGGAAAAGAGCATTTCCGGAGACAACGCTTCAAGATCCTTGGTGGACAAAAATATTTCTTTTATATTTTACCACTTCCCGTCAAGAGCAAGGATGATCTTCTTGTTGACTTCCTCATGGGAGAGATTATTTCCAAGCGAGCTCAAGGCTTCAAGGTGGTTCAAGACACGGGTCTCAAACGCTTCAATCTTTTCATTCCTTCTCATTGCAAGATCGTTGAATTCTTGCAAGAGTGCTGATAGCCTCTGCTCCTCCGAGCCTCGGGCAAGCGAGCCTAGAGTCTCCCACATCTCTTTGGCGGATCTGCACTTCATGATGCGAGGTAGGTAAGTGTCGGAGACGGTTATTTGAATAATGTTGCGAGCAATATTATCCAAACGCTCTAGCCCAGTGATGGGTCTATGCTGTGAACTGAGTTGAGATGTGATTCCACGCGAAATTTCCATGTGGAGAAATCTTCAACTGAGTACTGAGGAAGCTTCACTGTAGACATACTTGAAGATCTTTTAGTAAATGCAAAATGCAGTGAGTGAGGTTTTAATGCAAGATTTTTAGAATGATCGGTTCAGGTAGACCTACTATAGTGCTTTCGTGCTACCAGTATTCAGAAACAGAGGTCAGTTAGAACCCCGGCTCTGATACCACTTGTTGGTCCCGAAAATAGCGAGTCACACACGTAGAGGGGGGGTGAATACGTGTGTGGAGAAGTGTTTAACTTCTCTTCAATTTTTTGGCCTCTTGCGAAGCGTGACGCTTTGAAAGAGTTTCACGCTTTCAAAGCTTCTTCCTAGGCGAGTGGTGCGGTGCGGAATGTGGTGAGCTATTATACTCGCTTTAGATATCTTGCACTTAAAACAGTTTATCACTTAGAGTGAGTGAGTATGTTATGGATAATCATAGCATGAAGAATGTAAAGCGCATAACACAAGAGTTATAGTGGTTCGGAGGTTACGCTCTTACATCCACTCTTACCACCTTCACTCGGTGATGAACTTCACTCTCATCACCTTCACTCGGTGATGGAACTTCACTCAAAGCTTGGGGTTTACAACGGGCACCCAAGAGCCTATGTGAGTTTATATGATCGGTACTCATGAGCCTATGAGTTTATAGGATAGGCACTCACGAGCCTTACAACCTTTACAAACTAAACTCTCAAACTTGGTTTGGGTTTGGGTTCGTATAGTTTCCAACTAATGAGAAATCCTTTTACAATGAAGCATAATGTAGAAGGCTAGGATTTCTCTCTATGGCTTATGGATATAGAAGTTGAAGCCTTATGGATAAACTAAAAGGTTGCGATCCGAAGATCTTGTGGGAGAGATGTAGGATGGTTTCTACTTTGTTTGCTTGCTCTCTCTACCATTATGTTCTATGTAGCTTGAACATTCTAATTATAGTAAGGGACACTAATCTATCCGTTGGAGAGATAGAGTGCGTGTTCCTTACTTGTCTAATCATAATTTGAATTCTTCCTTGATAGAGCACAGTCTTAGGAAGATAGCCGTTGACTAGTGGAGCCTAGCCCTGTGCATTCGGCGAATAGACATATCACAGTCCGTTGAGCAATCCTGAGCGGACACGTGCTCTGGCAGCTGTCGCCTTTCAACTGCTTGTCAGATGCTCTCACTTAAGCTGGAAGCGCGCTCTGGCCCTGAGAGGCACTTTGACTAGAAGCACGCTCTGGTCCTGAGAGGCGCTTTGAACTTTGGAAGCGCGCTCCGGACCTGGAAGGCGCTTTGAACTTCAAAGCGCGCTCTGACCCTTCATTTGGTCAGGCGCTCCGGTTTTGCTTCAGAGCCGCTCTGGCTTTGCTTCAGAGCCGTTCTGGCTTTCCTTCAGAGCCATTCCGGCTTTGCTTCAGAGCTGCTCTGGCTTTCCTTCAGAAAGGCACTCTCACTTAGACACTCTAAAGTTACATTTCAATAAAGAGCTCCCAAACAAGTAAGCTCTTCTAATACATTAAAATATACATTGTAACTTGAGCTAGATCATCAAAGATAATTAGGGATATATTCTATGAGGGTTTTGGAATACATTAAAAAATCAATTGAATCCAAGTTCCCCCTTAACATAATATCCCAACAATTTCCCCCTTTTTGATGATGCCAAAACCCGAATGAAAAATGAATAAAATGCTTTAGAAATAAAACATCCTATAAACATACGGGCGGTGAGATATGCGCTTTGGATGTCAAGGATTTTCTTTTCCACTTGAATATCGCTCAAATCTTCACGTTCTTCAAAGCTTCCTCGCTCCTTCCCCCTCACTATGAGATGGTATTTTTCATTCCCATCTTTCCCCCTTTTTGATATCATCAAAAGCCACAATGATTTGATACCACTTGAAAGCTCCACAGAAGGCAGATCACTGCATTGTTGAGGGTTGAGGCGGGGTATCTTCGGAGCGTAAGAGAATCTAGAAATGCTGAAGCACATCCAGATAGACGCTTTAGGAGAATTTCCTCTCAAGCTGATAGTTCCCCCTTAACTCGATATTCCAATAATCAGCGAGATGTTCTCCAAGTACTGCTTATACTGCTTGCCAGGTTTTGATAAATTCTTAGGAATGCAGTAATAGGAAAGCGATCTCCAACTCTGTTTCACAAACTCGTCTGATCATCATCAGTCTGTGTGAGTGAAAGCGTCGAGGAAGACGCTCGCGCTTTGAGAGGGATGCTTCGTTGATGCTCTTGCAGTCATAGCGTCAGATGTACTTTCTTCACGCGCTTTGAACTTCTCTCGCTTGACTTGAGAGTGGGAAAGTTGAGCAATTCCTGATCGCTCTTCCAAATCAAACTCAATTGCTTTAAGTTCGGAAAATAGCATTTCCGGAGACAACGCTTCAAGATCCTTGGTGGATAAAAATATTTCTTTTATATTTTTTGCCATTTCTCGTCAAGAGCGCGGATGATCTTCTTGTTGACTTCCTCATGGGAGAGATTATTTCCAAGCGAGCTCAAGGCTTCAAGGAGGTTCAAGACACGGGTCTCAAACGCTTCAATCTTTTCATTCCTTCTCATTGCAAGATCGTTGAATTCTTGCAAGAGTGCTGATAGCCTCTGCTCCTGGATCTTCTCCGAGCCTCAGGCAAGCGAGCCTAGAGTCTCCCACATCTCTTTGGCGGATCTGCACTTCATGATGCGAGGCAGGTAAGTGTCGGAGACGGTTATTTAAATAATGTTGCGAGCAATATTATCCAAACGCTCTAGCCAGTGATGGGTCCATGCTCCATCACTTCCCACATGCGGCTGTGAACTGAGTTGAGATGCCATTCCACACGAAATTTCCATGTGGAAAAATCTTCAACTGGGTACTGAGGAAGCTTCACTGTAGACATACTTGAAGATCTTTTAGTAAATGCAAAATGCAGTGAGTGAGGTTTTAATGCAAGATTTTTAGAAAGATCGGTTCAGGTAGACCTACTATAGCGCTTTAGTGCTACCAGTATTCAGAAACAGAGGTCAGTTAGAACCCCGGCTCTGATACCACTTGTTGGTCCCGAAAGTAGCGAGTCACACACGTAGAGGGGGGGTGAATACGTGTGTGGAGAAGTGTTTAACTTCTCTTCAATTTTTTGACCTCTTGCGAAGCGTGACACTTTGAAAGAGTTTCACGCTTTCAAAGCTTCTTGCTAGGCGAGTGGTGCGGTGCGGAATGTGGTGAGCTATTATACTCGCTTTAGATATCTTGTACTTAAAACAGTTTATCACTTAGAGTGAGTGAGTGTGTTATGGATAATCAAAGCATGAAGAATATAAAGCGCATAACACATGAGTTATAGTGGTTCGGAGGTTACGCTCCTATATCCACTCTTACCACCTTCACTCGGTGATGAACTTCACTCTCATCACCTTCACTCGGTGATGGAACTTCACTCAAAGCTTGGGGTTTACAACGGGCACCCAAGAGCCTATGTGAGTTTATATGATCGGCACTCATGAGCCTATGAGTTTATACGATAGGCACTCACGAGCCTTACAACCTTTACAAACTAAACTATCAAACTTATTTTTGGGTTTGGGTTCGTATAGTTTCCAACTAATGAGAAATCCTTTTACAATGAAGCGTAATGTAGAAGGCTAGGATTTCTCTCTAAGGCTTATGGATATAGAAGTTGAAGCCTTATGGATAAACTAGAAGGTTTCGATCCAAAGATCTTATGGGAGAGATGTAGGATGGTTTCTACTTTGTTTGCTTGCTTTCTCTACCATTATGTTCTATGTAGCTTGAACCTTCTATTTATAATAAGGGACACTAATCTATCCGTTGGAGAGATATAGTGCGTGTTCCTTACTTTTCTAATCCGAATTTGAATTCTTCCTTGATAGAGCACAGTCTTAGGAAGATAGCCGTTGACTAGTGGAGCCTAGCCCTGTGCATTCGGCGATTAGACATATCACAGTCCGTTGAGCAATCCTTAGCGGACACACGCTCTGGCAGCTGTCGCCTTTCAACTGCTTGTCAGACGCTCTCACTTAAACTGGAAGCGCGCTCTGGCCCTGAGAGGCGCTTTGACTAGAAGCACGCTCTGGTCCTGAGAGACGCTTTGAACTTTGGAAGCGCGCTCCGGACCTGGAAGGCGCTTTGAACTTCAAAGCGCGCTCTGACCCTTCCTTTGGTCAGGCGCTCCGGTTTTGCTTCAGAGCCGCTCTGGCTTTGCTTCAGAGCCGTTCTGGCTTTCCTTCAGAGCCATTCCGGCTTTGCTTCAGAGCAGCTTCGGCTTTCCTTCAGATAGGCACTCTCACTTAGACACTTTAAAGTTACATTTCAATAAAGAGCTCCCTAACAAGTGAGCTCTTCTCATACATTAAAATATAAATTGTAACTTGAGCTAGATCATCAAAGATAATTAGGGATATATTCTATGAGGGTTTTGGAATCCAATCAAAATACAATTGAATCCAAGTTCCCCCTTAACATAATATCCCAACAATTGCTCAAGTGCATTAGAGTGAGATGTCAATGATTGATGCTAAAATGGTATTAATTTTTAAATTTCTCAAGTTTAAGTCAAGCATGATTAGGGTTATTTCACTTGAATGGCTTGGGATGATTGAACTTAAGTACTTAGGCTCTAGACATAAAGCTTGAGAGGATTTTGAGCCTAAAACTATGCATTTTACATCGTAATATCTTTCTTGAGAGCTTGATCTTGCATTGCATATTCTTAGGCCATCATTGAATAGCCATTTTCCCTAAACACTAACCTATCTTTCATTACCATTGTCATCCCATTTAGAGCCTTGAATAGAGCCTTTTCTTTTTGAACTGGACGATAGGGGGTGAAGGATTGTTAAGGGAACCTTGGTGGAAATTGAAAATTCATGAGAAATGGTGGGTGATGGTGAAGGGTCTAGAGATTGATTTTGAAATGAAAGGACACTCCTATAAGCTCAAAGTTAGAATAGATAAGAATAAGAACAAAGTTCGTGTTAAAAAAAATAAATAAATAAATAAATAAAGTAAAATAAAACCGTAAGAACAAAGTTCTTACAAGAAAAAGAAGAAGAATAAGAGCATAAAAGAGTGTTTCTTTAGATATTTGGTAGAAGCTTGGGTTCATTTGATGAAAAGGGGTTGGACAAGGTGGAAGATGAAGAAATTCATACTTAGAAAGGTGAAGAAAGAGGGTAAGGGTACTTGAATGAAAATTGAAGTCACTTAACCTAAAATTCCCTACCTTAACCAATGTCCATACATTACAAGCTTAATAAAGACCTTTTTGATCCTAATTTATGTATGCATTGTAGTATTGGGAACTTGAGTTGATAGGCAAGCTTATGGTTAAAGATGTGTATTGCATGATTTCGATGAGTGTTTACCATTTCCATATATTGAGAGATCGAGTGATACACATGTTCCTTGGGAGGTCTAGAGTTTAAGATGCTAGAGTGATTGAATTCTAAGTTAGGATAGTGGTTGATCTTATGAATGTTTGGTTTGACTTGAGAATTTCTTTGAATAAAAATGGTGTTTGAGGTGATATGAGGCATCGAGGAACTCAAAATGCACACCCCATACGTGTTAAGTGTTTTGATTGTTCATTTCATTGTTCAGGACGAACAATGGCTTAAGTTTGGGGGAGTGATTAACACGTATTTTATGTGCATGTTGAGTGATGTTTTGCGTGTGTTTAAGTCTCGATTCATGTGCTTAAAGGTTAGAAATGCTAGGTTTTCTTAACTTGTAGCATACATTCTACTTTTCTCATTTCTTTCCGGTTTTCGATCCATTTTTGTAAGAATTGGAAAGAGCATTCATGTGGTTAAGGATCGAAGGCTAGAAATGAGGAAGAATCGAGCTTCATTAGGGTGAAACCTAGGGCTACAAATGTGGAAAGTTATTTTATGGAGTTAGGTTTTTACTAGTTCAAGTCCGTTTATGTTTTCCTCATTCTCTCGAGTCTCTTTGTGCCTTTTTGCAGGACAATGAAGAACTCATTTAGCTAATTTGATCATTCAATGTCGAAGAGGAGTTCGTTGGGAGTCCGTAGCAAAAAACGGTTCAGAAATCGGAGTTCGGACGAGAGAGAATGAGCAAAAATGAAAACATCGTGCAAAGAGAAGACGGAGTTGACCGGTAAAAGGAGGAGGACCGGCGGCCTGACCGGCGGTCTGCCAGACTGCCGGCCAAGCTGCCAAACCACCGGTTGTGGGACAAAGATTTCGGCGGTCTGGGCCGCCGGTTGGCCACCTTTCTTCAGCTTATGGGGCGAGTTCGGCTCGCCCAAACTCGCCCCGGTTCATCCCGTTCCGTCCCGATTCAACTCAAACTCAATTTTTAATGTATTTAATCCCAAAATTCACCCCATTCGTATATCTTTTGCATACTTTAATATTTGAGAACTCTAGAAATATTTCCCTCTTTCCTTTTTAGTAAATTCAAGATTGTTGGAGATTTACTTTGTGGATTCAAGATTCAAGACCATATTCTACTTCCTCTTTAAATTCTCTATCTTTTAAGCATGATTTCATTTACTTTTTATGGTTTAATTCCTTCAATTATGTCTAGCTAAATTTCCTTTTGGTTCCAATATATGAAGATATGATCTAGATCACTAGGTTTTTGGATTCTGTTGTTGGATTTACCTTCTAATTCATATGTCTTGTGGTTTGGGACTTAATTTTATTGCATGATTGATTGGCCATCATTGAGTGCATACAAGTTGTTTGGTTAAATGCTTGGGAGGCTTTAATTCATAACACTTGGCATCAAATCACACCATATTAGTAATTCTTGCTAGTAGGAGCTTCTAGATAATTAATTGAGCTATTTGGAGTTAATTTATGCATCTTGAGACCTAGCGGAGATAGATGTCATAGGTTAATCCACTAATATTGATTGCTTCGAGAGAAGAATTGATGTTTACTATATATAGAACTCCCATATGAATTAGATTAAAATGGTTAATCCTAACAAATCCTAAAACCTAGGCTTATTGTGATTATCGGATTATATTTGGAACCAAGCTTTCTACTATTGTTTGTTAACTCTTGCTATTAGTTGTTATCTAGTTTGTTACTTTTCAATTACATTGCTTGATAGAATTAAGAAAACACAAAAACATGATATCTCATAGCTTGGATTGTAGGTTTAGTAGCTAGATTACTACTTGAAACTCATTCGCCATTGCATTCCCTATGGATTCGCCATTGTTTCTATATATAGTAAACATCAACTCTTCTCTCGAAGCAATCAATATTAGTAGATTAACCTATGACATATATCTCCGCTAGGTCTCAAGATGCATGAATTAACTCCAAATAGCTCAATTAATTATCTAGAAGCTCCTACTAGCAAGAATTACTAGTATGGTGTGATTTGATTCCAAGTGTTATGAACTAAAGCCTCCTAAGCATTTAACCAAACACCTTGTATGCACTCAATGATGGCCAATCAATCATGCAATTAAATCAAGCCCCAAATCACAAGACATATGAATTAGAAGGTAAATCCAACAACAAAACCCAAAAACCTAGTGATCTAGATCATATCTTCATATATTGGAACCAAAAGGAAATTTAGCTAGACATAATTGAATGAATTAAACCATAGTAAGTAAATGAAATCATGCTTAAAAGATAGAGAATTCAATAAGGAAGAGAATAATGGAATGGGTCTTCAAATCTTCAACATAAATCTTCAACAATCTTCAAAATACTAAATATGAAAGAGGGAAATGTTTCCAGGGTTCTAAGGATGTTAAAATATGTAAAAGAATCACCAAATAGGAAGATTTTGGGTTTAAATACATAATAGGTGAGTTTTGGGTCGAGTTGGACCGAGTTAGACGACTAACTCGGTCAAGAAACTAAAGAGAAGGGGCGACGGCGGCCTGGCCGACCACCGCCTGGGTCGCCGCCAAGTCTGTTCCTCAGCCGGCCAGCTGGCGGCCTGGCCGGCGGTCCAGCCGGTCGCCGTCCGGGACGCCGCCGGTCCGGTCCTTTTGCGCTGCTTCACCGTTTTCGCTTGTTCTCCCTCGTCTGAACTCCGATTCTCGATCCACTTGTTGCTATGGACTCCTAACGAACCTCTCTTCGACATGGACTAATCAAATTGCCCAAATGAGTTCTGTATTGTTCCTGCAAAAAGTATAAAGAGACTCGAGAGAACGAGGAAAACATACTTGAATTCAAACTAGTGAAACCCTAACTCTATATATTTTAACTCCACATTTCAAACCTAGGCTTCATCCTAACTAAGCTTGATTCTTCCTCGTTTCTAGTCTTCAATCCTTATCCACATGAATACTCTTTCCAATTCTTACAAAAATGGATCGAAAACCAAGAAAAATGAGAAAAGTCTAAAGTATACTACGAGTTAAGAAACCCTAGCATTTCTAACATTAAAACACATAAATCGAGACTCAAACACCTTCAAACATACTCAACATGCACATAAAATACGTGTTAATCGGCGGTCTGGGCCAGCGGTCTGCCAGACCGCCAGCGACCTCCCAGACCGCCGGTTGGCCGCCTTTCTTTAGCTTAAGGGGCGAGTTCGGCTCACCCAAACTCACCCCGGTTCATCCCGTTTCATCCCGATTCAACTCAAACTCAATTTTCAATGTATTTAATCCCAAAATTTACCCCATTTGTATATCTTTTGCTTACTTTAATATTTGAGAACCCTAGAAATATTTGCCTCTTTCCTTTTTTATTAAATTCAAGATTATTGGAGATTTACTTTGTGGATTCAAGATTCAAGACCATATTTTTCTTCCTCTTTAAATTCTCTATCTTTTAAGCATGATTTTATTTACTTTTTATAGTTTAATTCCTTCAATTATGTCTAGCTAAATTTCCTTTTGGTTCCAATATATGAAGATATGATCTAGATCACTAGGTTTTTGGATTTTGTTATTGGATTTACCTTCTAATTCATATGTCTTGTGGTTTGGGACTTAATTTTATTGCATGATTGATTGGCCATCATTGAGTGCATACAAGGTGTTTAGTTAAATGCTTGGAGGCTTTAATTCATAACACTTGGCATCAAATCACACCATATTAGTAATTCTTGCTAGTAGGAGCTTCTAGATAATTAATTGAGCTATTTGGAGTTAATTTATGTATCTTGAGACCTAGCGGATATAGATGTCATAGGTTCATCCACTAATATTGATTGCTTCGAGAGAAGAATTGATGTTTACTATATATAGAACTCCAATATGAATTAGATTAAAATGGTTAATCCTAACAAATCCTAAAACCCATGCCTCTTGTGATTATCGGATTATATTTGGGACCAAACTTTCTACTATTGTTTGTTAACTCTTGCTATTAGTTGTTATCTAGTTTGTTACTTTTCAATTACATTGCTTGATAGAATTAAGAAAACACCAAAACATGATATCTCGTAGCTTGGATAGTAGGTTTAGTAGCTAGATTACTACTTCAAACTCATTCGCCATTGCATTCCTTGTGGATTCGACTCGATTATACACATCGATTATCATTACATTCTCCCTCACCCCTAAAGTGAGGGCGGACGTACTGAATTCTTCAGTTGCACTCTCCAATCTGGCAGAGACTGATGAGCTGGCTTGACTGCCATCGAATTTTCTTGAGTTTTGATAAAGGTAATCGTGCAGTCATCAGTACTTTTATTCTTCTTTTGACCAGTGAATCTAATCCCTGACTTGATAATTGGACTTCTTTGTACAAACTGAATCTCATCCAGTTTGTCTTTTCCTCTATTCATTATGTTATATCGAACTGTGAGATCGGTCAGCTTTGCAGAAAGTGAGAGAATTTCCTTGTCCTTATCTTCCAGCATTTCTTTCAAATGGTCTTCTCTCAAAGTAGATTCCTTAGCTTGTACTTTTAAGGTTTTAATTTCTTTTTCCTTGTCAGCATCGTAGGGTCCGAACTGTTCAATCAGTGCAAGCTTATATTTTTCATTTTCATCTTCTAGGCCGTTTCCGACCATGACCAGCTCTTCAAACATTGTTGAGAGCTTCTTGTAGTCTTCCATCTGTTGTTGAAATTCCTCCCAACACTACAAGAAATTTATAAATAGATAACACTGCATACATAACTGTATTTTGTAAAACCGTTATGTATGTGCGTGTTTTTGCCATAGATAACAGTTTTTTAAAAGAACCGTTATGTATGTGCATATCACTTTTGGCAAAGATAACAGTTTGTACTAAAGTGTAATGTATAATATTACTATACTTAACACTTTTATAATCACCGTTATCTATGTATAGTGTTATTTCACTTTTAAGAAATAAAAAATAAAAAATAAATTAAATTCACCTCTCAAACTCACGAAAACTTTATCTATTGAAAGTTAGAATCCCTCTCTCAACCCTCCACTCCGGCGAAAAATCCCCCTCTCTCTCAACCATCCGTCAACTCCTGCCGAAGCCTGTTGGGAGCGACTACAAAATAATCAAAATCAGAATTTTCTTCCCCAACTTGTCTCACTCTATCCCGTTCCGCTTCGTACAGCTAAATAAGGTCAAATTGTTCACCGGTCGGGCCGCCACCGCACCTCAGCCGCTCGTCATCACCGGTCAGCCTAACAGTTAAACTGCCACCTTAATTTCCGGGTAGAAGGAGTATTTGCATACCCTAATTTTTAACATCTATTATGAAATTTTAAGGTTTCCAGACCTAAATTTACAGTGTCACTATTTTGGGATCAGTTTTTGGGATTGGGGAATCGGTTAATAAGTTGCGATCAGTGTTATTTGGTGTAACAAGTTCACATTCTTGAAAGACATGTATGTATCTGTGTGCTATTCTCTTCTTTCTTACTTTTGAAATTAATTGCATAGGGTTGCTTAGCAGGAATTTAGGTTCTTGTTGATGGAACTCTTTATCTTTTGATGTGCTGAAAAGGTCGGATAATCTGCAATGTGGTGGAGGGGTATTCTAGTACTTTTACTATGTCTTGCCACTTTGGGTGAATTAACAGATAGTTTTTCTAGATTTTGGTCAGTTAATTTGGATGGTGAAACTTCGTCCCTCTACAAATGGACTATTATCAGTGCAGGCATATTCGTGGCAGTGGCTTTGGTTTTTTCTACGTTTCTCATCTTCGAGCATTTAGCTGCATGATCCACCCTACTTTTGAGGTTAGGGAGAATGCAATAATAATCAATTATAGTATAATTGAGTTGAATCCTCAAAGAAAGCTAGATCGTTTAAGATTCAAGTAGTAATCTAATTATCTAACTACTATTCAAGCTTATGAGTGACATGTTTTTGTGTTTTCTTAATCCTATTAAGTAATGCAATTTGAAAAGTAACAAACTAGATAACAACTAATAGCAAGAGTTAACAAACAATAGTAGAAAGCTTGGTTCCAAATATAATCCAATAATCACTAGAGGCCTAGGTTTAAGGGTTTGCATGGATTAGCCATTTTAATCTAATTCATATGGGAGTTCTATATATAGTAAACATCAATTCTTCTCTTGAAGCAACCAATATTAGTGGATTAACCTATGACATCTATCTCCGACTAGGACTCAAGATGCATAAATTAACTCCAAATAGCTCAATTAATAATCTAGAGGCTCCTACTAGCAAGAATTACTAATATGGTGTGATTTGATGCCAAGTGTTATGAATTAAAGCTTCCTAAGCATTTAACCAAACACCTTATATGCACTCAATGATGGCTAATCAATCATGCAATAAAATTAAGTCCCAAACCACAAGACATATGAATTAGAAGGTAAATCCAACAACAAAATCCAAAAACCTAGTTTTCTAGATCATATCTTCATATATTGGAACCAAAGGGAAATTTAGCTAGACATAATTGAAGGAATTAAACCATAGAAAGTAAATGAAATCATGCTTAAAAGATAGAGAATTCAATAAGGAAGAAGAATATGGTCTTGAATTGCAAATCCACAAAGTTTAGCTCCAACAATCTTGAATTTACTAAAAAGGAAAGAGGTAAATGTTTCTAGGGTTCTAAGAATGTTAAAAAATATGTAAAAGATCCACAAAATAGGAAGATTTTGGGGTTAAATTCATAATAGGTGAGTTTTGGGTCGAGTTGGACCGAGTTAGATGAACTAACTCGGTCAAAACACCAAGGAGAAGGGACGGCGGTGCCCTGGCTGGCGGTCTGGCCAGCCGCCGCCTGGGTCGCCGCAAATGTTGTCGCTCAGCCGGCCAGGCAGCGGTCTGGCCGGCGGTCCAGCCGGTCGCCGTCGGTCCGACCGTTTTGCGCAGCTCCACCGTTTTCGCTCAATCTCCCTCGTCCGAACTCTGATTCTCGATCCGCTTTTTGCTATGGACTCCTAACGAACCCCTCTTCGACATGGAATGATCAAATTGGCCAAATGAGTTTTCCATTGTTCTTGGAAAAAGCATAAAGCGACTCGAGAGAATGAGGAAAATATAATTGAAATCAAACTAGTGAAACCCTAACTCAATAGATTTAAATTCCACATTTCAAACCTAGGTTTCACCCTAATTAAGCTCGATTCTTCCTCATTTCTAGTCTTCGATCCTTAGCCACATGAATACTCTTTCCAATTCTTACAAAAATAGATCAAAAACCGAAAGGAAACGAGAAAAGTAAAAAGTATACTCCAAGTTAAGAAACCCTAGCATTTCTAACATTTAAACACATAAATGGAGACTCAAACACATTCAAAAACACTCAACTTGCACATAAAATACGTGTTAATCACTGCATACAACAAGCCAGAGGTTTGTAGGTTTCGCCTTTGATCTTTGTTTATGAACAATCTTTATCATTCAACATTTTTGATAATTTGTGTGTTATATTGCACATTTTCTTTGCTGATGATTGTTTTAAAGTTCTCTTCAAATTCTAGTTTCTGTGTTAACAGGCATATGCCTTTCTTTTCTTTCAGAAGCAGAAAGTCATGGTTGGCCTGATTCTAATGGTTCTTGTTTATGTTGTGGAGTCGGTAATGATAATTGTTCACTGCTTATGTTTCCTATTTCGTCTCAATGATGGAGCATGATGGCATTTAAGAGATGAGATTCATCTATGTTGAACATAAATAGATAGATAACATGTTTGTGCGAGGAATTGCTTCTATAACTTTTTTTTTATTTCTTCTTGTTGTTCCTATACCTTTTGATGCATTAAACTGATCAGCTGCTAACTTCAACAAGTCGGCGTCGAATTTTTCCTCGCTTCCTTCATCGTTCTTCTTAATAAGAAATCTGTCTCTTAGTATGTTGCTTTTGTCTTGGAAATACCATCATATATATCGTACATTATTTTGATGGGACATAAGATGTGAGGTGTTTTAGTAATTGACTCCTTAAGTATACTCCGTTATCAATTTTTAGTGCTCTGTTAAAAATACAGTTTTACAGATTTATCTTTTCCAATCAGGATAGTATTATTTATTGTCTGATTAGTGTCCTTATGTTTTGCGAACAGTTCTTGTCGTTATTGAACTCTGATGCAGCTTTCCACTGTGAAGTTATACGGGATTGTTATGAAGCTTTTGCTTTGTATTGCTTTGAGAGATATCTCATAGCCTGCTTAGGTATGTCCTCTTTGTAAATCTTGTATTCTAAGAATATCATTATGCAATGCTACATGTATGTATAATTTGTTACAGCTGATACCACGTTCCTTCTTTTAGCACACTCTTCATTTTCAATTAAAAGGGGGCTTTGCCGCGTGCCCTAGTTGTAGTCACCGCCGTGGCCGTAGTAGGTACAAATTCCATTATCGTCACCGTCGTAGGTATGAAATTAGTGAATTTGCAATCACTTTGTTTCAGTTTTACCTGGACTAACTATGTATTTTTAATTATGATTGATATTTCTTAGTATCCTGTTGTGATTTTATTTTGGTTCTGCAATTTTTTCGATTGTTATCTATCGCAATTTGATCTTAGAAAGAATGTGATTGTCTGTGTAGATTGAAGAAAGATATCGATGGAAGAAGGTATAGGTCGATTTGTGACGGTAGTGCTGTATTTTTTCTGGAAATATAAGTAGATTGGGTTGTTTTTCTTGTTGCCTTGCTATTTTAGATTTAATCTAGACTTTTCCTAAACTTATTTCTATTTTTAATCTAGATTGCAGGAAATTTCATGAGTTCATAGCCTCCTCTTCAAATGAGGATAAATTCGCCCATATGCTTAATGAGAACAATGTGAGTGCAGCCTCTTCACTGTTATTTACTTGTAGATTTGACATTTATCTAAATAGAGAAAAGAGTAGATACAGGTCAATGATCCGAAAACTTAATTGCACTGCGAAAATAGGAAAGTTGCCTCGCTCCTTTACCATACCACAAAATTCCTGTCACACCTGCAATTAGGCAACTACAGCCATTTAAGAACTTAGGAGCTTAAATATAGACATACACTTTGAAAATTATATGAGCTTAAATTGAATGAAAACACCTTAAAGGAACTGTTGAATGTTAAGTATTTTGTTGATTGTGCATTCTCCATTTTTTACTTTTTTGGTTATTGTGTGTACTTTTTTGGTAACATAGCTCAAGTGGAAACACTACTCAAGAGATCCATACTCAGTTGATTGAGTAATTAATTATTGATGATCATCTTATTATATATATCTTATGTAAAATATATGAAATGTCACTTACTCATATATGATTATGAATCTTAGAATATATATATAAAGGCGACATCCTTCTCTTTCTTTTCAATTTTGGGATTTTTGCCACTAGTTGAAGGATGTGTTGATCCATGGATGCGAATCATTTCATGTTCGCTTTCGGTGAGAAGATCAAATAGTTCCTCGGTTGAGATCTTGCTGAAATCAGGTTGATTGGGATGAATGGTAGCATAGACATGCCAGCTTGTAGGAAGGGCTCGAATTACCTTCTGGTTAAGTTCACATTGAGTTTACTTATCCGGTCTAGTGGCGGTGATTTCGAGAGTGAGCTCAATGAATCGGTTCTTCATCTACTCAATGGTGGTTCCCCATGCTTCATCTTAAAGTCATCCAGCTTGATACAAGCCAAAGAGAGCTTGTTCTCGAGCATCTCTTCAGATCCTTGAGAGTATCCCACGTCTCTTTAGCAGTATTTAGCTTTCTAATTTTGGCGAGATGTACTCCCTTGACCATGCTGGAGATGAGTCCTTTAGCAAAATGGTCGAGGCCTGCGATCTTCTTGTCCTCAAAGGTATAGTTGCTTGGATCCTTCGGTTCTTGTGTGTAAGTGGGCTACCCTGGACTAGTTCCAACAATCTCGAGCTTCTCACCCATGATGGGAGATGGTCCATTCTCGATAACGTCCCACATGAGATATTGATGAACTTGAAGGCACATCTTGATCCGGAAGCTCCAGTCCTCATAGCCTTGGATGGAAAAATCCTCTCAAGCACGAACAAGTGATGCTTCCATGATAACAGTTAAAAAGATAAATGAAAAAGAATTTTCTTGGATCTAGTCCAATTGACCAAAAGTTTTGAAAATAACTTTTAGTATTCAGGTGTGATGGTCAAAGAACAACCACTCTGATACCACTTGTTGGTCCTAGAAAGAGCTAATTGGTGTATGGGGGAGAATACACCAATATCCAACAGTTTTTCGAATTTGAAAAGTTTGTCAAACCAGCTCGTATAGAGGAGCTCGATACAGAGTGCAGATTGTTCTCTTCAGTTCAGCAAGCATGCTACTAAACTTATTAAGAGCGTGCTGTGTGCGGAAGTTGGTGGTTTGTTGGAAACTCTTAGAAAATTCTTTTCGATGATAAAACAATTTGAGAGCTCAAAGAGATGAGTGCTTGATGAATGTTTGTTAGTACGAGTAAAGATATATTGACTGGAAAGTAAAGATAGAGAGAGAGAGCACGACACAGTCAATTTTATTGTGGTTCGGAGAAACTCCCCCTACGTCCACGTCAATTTTCATCAAAATTGAAAATCCCTTTACCTTCTGATGTACCTCTCTCTTGTTTTTACTAGCCGAGTACTAGTCCCAAATTTTGACTAACTTGTCGAAATTCAAGCATAAATTATGGGATCGTGACCCTTACAACTTTTCCTAACTTAGCTACTAAAAGCTAAACGTGCTCTTCCACTTGTAGAGCTCGATCTTCTCGGCAATGGCGGAGCGGGCAACACTTCTTCTTCTTCAATGAACAGCTTCTGAACTTGAAGGGTGGAAGATTATATTGAGTTCTTAAGCAGCAGTAAACGCTTCAAGAACTCGGATTGATTCCAGAGGTAGAAATCTCCTTGGTATCAACACTTGGGAATTCTATTGGTATTTCGAGTGTTGAAGGTGCTTTGAAGGCTTGAGATTTCTGCAGAGTTTTGGCTCTTAAAATGAAATTCCCGTAAAGAACAACTCTGGCAAAAGTATTTATAGGCCTAGAATTTGATAACTAGCCGTTGGAGTTTTGACCAGTGGCAAAGAGCCGTTGGTGCTGACTCACTTCTAGCCGTTGGGATTCGTCCTAGTTGGTAGCCAACGTGGCACCAGGACAGAACGACTCGAGCTGTTGATCCAAACAGCACTATCTCTAAGAATAGGTGACCAGCTCGATGGATTCTTCAATGCAGAGCAGCTGGTCTTCTACTGACAGATTGATGAGAGAACAAGATGCCAGACCGATCTCCTATAGGAGAGCACGTTTATACGTTCTCATCCTTTACAAGCTTGATCAATCTGTCTATTACAAGTTAAGCTTATTGATTTGTACTATACAAAAGTAGATCGCTCCTATCAATCTCTACTCTAGAAAAGAGTAAAATAGATCTATGTGTGGTTTCGAATAACATCATCAAAACTAACTGCAGAGGTTCCTCAACATTTTTATTCTGATTTTATTTACTGGATTGGGGGTTGCAGTTCTGATTTTATTGTGATTAATAGTCACATATGATTTGGGCCCATTGGGACTATTTGGTGCTAATAGTCCCAATAGTCTCATTTTCTGATTTAGGGTTTCTTCATCTTGTTTGAGTGTATTAGGACTATTTGGTGCTAATAGTCCTAATAGTCTCAGTTCTGATTCAGGGTTTATTCAACTATTGAGATTATTTGGCTCTAATAGTCCCAATAGTCTCATTTCTGAATTAGGATTTCTTCATCTGGTTTGGGCGCATTGGGACTATTTGGTGCTAATAGTCCCAATAGTCTTAGTTCTGATTCAGAGTTTATTCAACTATTGAGACTATTTGGTCCCAGTCCAAAAAAAAAAAAACGTCAGAAATTAAAAATAAAAAATGTAAATTTGAAAAAATAATTTCGTAAAAAAACATAAAAAAATTCAAAAAAAACCAAAAAAAATTATGTCGCTTGCATAATTTTTTTTTAAAATTGATTAATTCATTATATATTTTACAAAGAGGTTGTATGAGAATTTAAATAAATAATCGAATGCATATGATGAATAAGATTGAAAATAAATATAATACAAATTAAAATAATTAATTCATTAAAGCAGTACTATAGGTAAGGTGCATGATGAAGACACCAATTTATATCTGATTTGCAAAAAAGTTCCGACTGAAATTTATGTTATCATTATTCTTATCCAATACAATAAAAATAATTAATATTGTAACATACTAATCATGAAGAATTTAAAAATAATATACTATTATTCATATTAAAAAGAAATAGTGGTTGAATAAATAATGCATAATCTAAATCAAAATAAATAATATAGAAAATATGCCTATGAAACTGCGAATATCGAACAATAAATAATATACAAATATGTATACAATTATATGTACACTAATATTATGTATTATTTATCATATTTTTTATTGACATAAATGTAAATAATGGGACGTAATTAATGAACTGAAAGATTATTTAGACTATTATTAATTTATATAATTAGTAATTGACATTAATGTAAATAAATGCTACTAATTAATAAACTGGATTTTCTATATATAAGCATACATAGCTATTATTATTATATAATAATAATAATATAGTATCATACCCGTGCGACCAGCGGGGTAAACTGTGTTATGTAATTTTTATTTTATTTTTTCACAATATGTTTAATGATTATAATTTTATATTTCGAGGAATTTTCTATCAAAAGAATAATAATGTATTATTTGTGATAGATGGAGTATTATTTTTTGAATCATAATTTTAAATACCACATACACTTTTTAGCACATACTTCATCCGTCTACGAAGTATGCGCATAGAATTTTCTGGCACGCATTTCAATGTGCCAAAAAGTGGATGTTAACATAAAGTATAGGTCTCACTTGATATTGTTTATTATTCTACTTGATGTAAGGATAATACACTATATCAAGTGAGACCTAAACTTTGTCTTAACATCCACTTTTTGCCACAGTGAAATGCATGCCGAAAGATTCTATACACATATTTCGTGGACAGATAGAGTATTATAAGATTCATAACCTCTAAATTAAGTTAACGAATATAATAATATATATTATAGTTATTTTATGTCTTCACCCCTTGAAGGTCTGTTTGAATTGATAGAAATATAAAACAATGCGTGTGTAGAGGACCTCTTACTTGAGACTCCATGACATAAATTGTTACATTGTAAAAATGACAAATATATAAGAATATGAAAAATATACAAAACTCTTTTTATTAAAAAAAAAAAAAACTCTTAATTAGATGACATAATTATTAATGGCAAAAACTTTTAATTATGCATATTTATTTCTCCCAGACCTTGACCTTCTTTATTAATAATAGTGAATAAGAAAGTACCACAGAAAATCAAAATTCTAAATTTTGGGGATAATTTTATCAATATTGATATTCGGCCATAACGTGGTCAGCCACACGATGACATTCTTGCTAATATACATAATTTTAAAATATATATATAGTTATAATCAATGTTTAAATGTATATAAGAGATTATTCTTAATTATTTTTTTGAATCTAAAAATACACTCTTCTACCAATAATTACATATTTGTTCTCCCAATAAAAAAGTAACAAATTCTTTAAAGCAATCACAATTATCAAATAAGTTAAAGGGTTAATTTGTTGATAATACATAAATTATTGTACCAATTTTTGAAATTTCTTATAATCGAAAAAAGTTTGGCATAAATACATAAACTGGAATACATATTAAAGAATTAAACAAACTTAAAATTATAGTCAACCACATTATGGCCGAATAGCACCACCCTAATTTTATTTGCCGTACTTTTAAAATAATTTTATAACTATAAATCTTTTGTAACAATTATACTTAAATTTTCTTAGACCATGATTAGTTCGTACCACCCCAAGTTCTACCGCCAACTCTTTGAAGGCTATACTAGTCCAGTATACTTGAAAGAAAAGTGATCGATCGTGGATTTTAGAGTGTTTATGCGATGGTAAGATTTGCAGAAAAGTAAGAACACAAGAGTTTACGTGGTTCGATCTTTTGGTTAGATCTACGTCCACGGAGAAAGGAGTTTATATTAATGCTCTCGAGTTTACAGAATGTCCCCCTCAATCTATCCTAGCATCACTATTTATAGCCACCCAGCAGCAGTTACAGCTGAGGTCGTGGCAGTTACAGCCGAGGTCGTGGGGTGCCACATCAGCAGTCGTGGGTTGGAGATCGTGGGTCGGCCGAGCTTCTATGCTCTTGGGCTGCGCTACTGGATTGGGCCGAAGTGTCTTCTGGGCCTTTCAGTGGGCCGAGCTTATTTGCCGAGGTCCAATTATATTGGGCCGGTGCTTGGGCCTAGTAGCTGGGCCATATCCTATCACATCCCCCCCTAAAAGTATAGAAGCAAGGATAGGAATGATTATGGGACGTAGGTGAAGTGCATACCGCCTCGTTTGGACGAGGTCTTGCTTGAATTGCATGGCCCCATCAAAATTGAGATTTCGACAAAGTCGAAATGCCTACCGCCTCGTTTAGACGAGGTCGAGCTTAAATTGCATGGCCCCATCGAAATGCCTACCGCCTCGTTTAGATTAGGTCGAGCTTGAATTGCATTGCCCCGTCGAAATTAAGATTTTGACGAAGTCGAAATGCGTACCGCTTCATTTAGACGAGGTGGAGCTTGAATTGCATTACCCCGTCGAAATTAAGATTTCAACGAAGTCGAAATGCATACCGCCTCGTTTGGATGAGGTCGCACTTGAATTGCATAGCCCCGTCGAAATTGAGATTTTGACGAAGTCAAAATGCGTACCCCCTCGTTTAGATGAGGTCGAGATTAAATGGGCGGGATTTGAGAAGTCGCGACAGTTGGAGTACAGCTCGCATAGGACACGTGTCGTGTTCTCACTGGGTAGATAAAGAGGTGGGATTTGAAAGGGCGGAAGATTTGCTTATAAAAGCTTCCAGCGTACGCCTTCAAACATTTTCCCCCAATTTACTGTCCCGACTTTAGAGAGAAAAAACCCTAAGTCCGAGTTCCGTGTTGCCGCCGCTATTCGCACCATATTCTGTGAAATTTCTGTGAAAGCCGCAACAAGTAAGTAACTTTTCGTAATGTCGTCTTCTTCATCTTCTCTCCCGATAGATATGGATAGGGTGGACACTGGGATTTCGCCCTCGCTGTCTAGGGTATTTCTGGCGAGGGTTTGGTTGAATGTGTACACCCGTGCGCTAGTCCCTCCCAGGCTTAGAGATATCGAGTTCTTACCCCTAGTTGGGTCAGATTCTGCCCTTAAAATTGCCTCCACAATGAGTGAGTCGCATATGAAGAATTTGGCTCGGAATTTTTTGTTTCCGGAGTCGACGGAGTTTGTGCTACCACGTATAGATGATAGGGGTAGTTCTCCTCCTTTAGGATTTTTCACTATGTATGAAGACTATCTTCACTTCGGTCTTCATTTTCCGTTGAATCACATTTTTGTCGAACTTCTAGAGAAGCTCGAACTGTCTATACGACAGTTGGCGCCGCCCTCAGTAAAATAGATCGTCGGATTTTGCGTTGAGGTCGGCCGCCTTGGTGGTTCTGTTAACTTAGAATTGCTACTTAAGTTTTTTAGACCTAAGCGGGGTCCGACTGGGTGGGTTTACCTTTCACCCCTCAATAGGTTTAAATTGGATACACCCTCCAAAGTGTCGAACTGGCAGAAGAAATTTTTCTTCTGCCGGACTGAAGGGGTGCCTCTGTACCCTTGGTCTAAGGGCAAGTTCGCGCTTCCTATTGCTGAAAAACCCATCAGCGAACTCGAAGTGAGTTTGATGAACCTCGGCCTTATTGATAGGAATTACTCTGAGGCCGAGCTTTCGGAGTACGGGCTGAGCCCATATGACAGCAATGTGTCTGCGAATTTGGGTGAGGCCCTGCTTCACCTATTTAATGAGATGTTATGTGTCCGATGTTTAATATATGGTGTTTTTGCAGTGAATCCTCAAGATCTTCAGGCCGCGGTGTAGTGGAAAAAGAAGAGGGCTAGGACCTCTCCTGCCGTAGTACAGACGGTGTCTCATACGTCGGCTGAGGAAGCGACCGACCTGACTAGGTCGGTTTCAGAGAGTTCGCGGCATGGTTCAGCTCGGGCAAGGTCGCCTCCGCCTCTTACTGTGGGCCACCAGATTGAGGGAGTTCGGCTTCCCTCAATTGATGAGGTAGGGGTGTATGATGGCAACCGGCTGTTGGGCCAAGACGCATACAGGGAAATGTCTTTTCCCGAGGTGAGTGGAATTCGGTAGATTAGATATTGATGTCAGGTGTTTGTTCTAACATTATTATCTGTGCAGGAGGCCGAGGTGGCTGTGGCCCGACTGAAAAGCCTAGGCGAACTTCATTACCGACGGAGTTACCAAATTTCAGAAACTTTCTACCGAGGTCGAGGCAGCTAAGGCCGATCTCGCGGCGAAGGTGGCCGCGGCCGAGTCCAAGGCCAAGATGGCATCGAAACGGGAGGCTAAGGCCCTCGCCGCCACCAAAGAAGTGAAGAAGAAAGCGTCCGACCTTAAGGCCGAAGTGTCAGAGTTGAAGGCCTAGCTCACTGCGGAGCGGGAGAAAATGGTCCGTGTAGTTGCTGGCCAAGGTGGGATGCTCCGAGCTTTCGCCGAGCGTATTTTCCGGTCCCAGCACTTCGGTAAGATCGTTACCCAATTGGTAAGTGCTATGAGCACTTCGGTTTCTGCCGCAGTCATCGACTTGATTGCCCAAGATTACCCAGACCTGGATAAGGTCAAGTATGGGTATGAGGTATGTAAATATGCCGAGGTGCTTGTGGAGAGCACAGCGGAGGGTACCAGTGGTGGAACGGCTGGCTGAGCAGAGGTGCCTTTTATCGGAGACTACAATTCGGAATTGTCCCATCGACAGGGACGATAGGCTGGAGTCCGCGATCGCCGAACTGCCGAAGGACCCTACCGCTGACACCACTGAAGGGAGGTCAGGGGAGGCCGACGCCGAACTCGAGGTCGACAGGGATGAAGGAAACCATGAGGGGGTTTAATTTGACCTCTCTCATGTGTTCTTTCTCCTCTTTTCTATTTTTTTTTTCCTTTTTTCCTTTGTAGCCTTGTACTTCGTCACCATTAGGGTGGCGTTTCATTTGCCGTGTTCGGCAATAAATAAAAAGGCTTTTGGTTGAAACTTGCTTGTATTTATTCTTTGTAGTCTGCTCCCGATTTTTTTGATGCTTCTCACTTCGTGAAGGAAATTTCCGAGCTTCGCCGAGCTGTAGAAGTAGCCGAGCTCAATGCTTCAAACTGGATGAAGCAAGCTGATAACATCGAGGTCGAGGCTGAAGTGAAGCTTCGAACTACTCAGGAAAAACTTGACGAAGTGCATGCGAAGTAACTGGAGCTCGATGACAAGTACCAGCAAGCTTTGGATGACATCAAAACTTGCAAGGAGATTGTCGTGAAGCATACGGAGTACGAGGCTATTATTCACCGATCTGGAGGATCTACCATTTCTGAAACCTACAGTAAAGTCAAAGAACTTCAGGCTCGGTGCCGAAGCTATAGGGATCAATATGGAAAAGATTCCTGGCAGGTTCGGGATGAATTTGAAGAACTCATCTGTGTGGCAAGCATCTACGAGACAGTCCTTGATCGTTTTCCAAAATTAAAGCGACGTATTTTGTCAGAGGCTGAGTTTTTGACTTCGGTCACCCCTGGTTCGGATCCGGGGTTGCTTGATCGTACTTCCAGAGAATTCTTGGAAGGGGAATCTTTGAGGTCTATCGACCCTGATCCTAGGATTATCACACGCCATTCTCAAGAATATTACAGTCAAGAGCGGCGGTTGGCATCTGGACGAGGTCGGGGTCGAGCGAGCCAAAGTGTTCGAGGTAAAGGTCGAAGTTCGGCTCCTGGACGAGGTAGAGGCAGGCTTAGTGTAGATGATATCTTAAACTTTAATTCTGGCAGGGATTTTGCTAGAGATTGGCTCAGTTTTAGTCTGCCAAAACCTCCGGGTTCCTCGTCTTCTTAATGTAATATTTGTATATTTTTTTTCCATCAAATAAAACGGAAATTTTTGCACACTTATTTAAGCTTTTCATCCTTGTCTTTAACTAAGGTAGATTCCCTTGTTTTAAACGAAGGCAGCTTT
Source organism: Mentha longifolia (assembly GCA_001642375.2). Taxonomy (NCBI): domain Eukaryota; kingdom Viridiplantae; phylum Streptophyta; class Magnoliopsida; order Lamiales; family Lamiaceae; genus Mentha; species Mentha longifolia. Next base: position 20,297,928 of record CM038113.1, on the reverse strand, counting down.
CATGTAGCCACTTCATCGAGTGACGAAGTTTAGGCTTTTCAGGTAGCCACTTCGTCGGGTGACGAAGTTTAGGCTTTCGGTTAGCCACTTCGCCCGAAGACGAAGTTAAGGCTTTCAGTTAGCCACTTCATCGGGTGGCGGAGTTTAGGCTTTTCAGGTAGCCACTTCATCAGGTGACGATGTTTAGGCTTTCAGCTAGCCACTTCGTCCGAAGATGAAGTTAAGGCTTATCAGGTTGCCACTTCGTCGGGTGACGAAGTTTAGGCTTTCAGCTAGCCACTTCGTCGGGTGATGAAGTTTAGGCTTTTCAGGTAGCCACTTCGTCAGGTGATGAAGTTTAGGCTTTCAGCTAACCACTTCGTCCGAAGATGAAGTTAAGGCTTTCAGGTTCCTTATTTGTCGAATTTATCGATAGGGGTGGTCCCCTTACGCGCGTTTAAGTGTTACTCCAAAGCGGAGTTCATTTGTATTATCCTCGTCAGGATTTTAAAATCGAGATACTCAATATAAACGAGAGAGAGACGTGCAGGATGTATGCAAAAGATTTAAGCAAGTAAATGAAAAATTAAAATTTAATTGAATGAAGTTAAAATAAGATAAAGCTTAACAAGACGACCCGACTCTTCCAACCTAAATGAACCTAAACATTTCTCTCCGTTTATACAAAGTATCTCTTTAAGTGAGTAATGTGCCATGTACGGGGTATGGGCTCACCGGATAAGTGGGCGAGCTTGTACGACCCTTTTCTGAGGACTTCTTGAACTCGGTATGGTCCTTCCCAAGTGGCTTCTAATTTGTCGAGCTTCTCCGCCTTATTGACCTCGTTATTCTGAAGTACGAAGTCGCCTACTTGGAGCTGCTGATGCTTCACCATGTTATTATAATACCGAGATACTTGCTGTTTGTATTGAGCTTCTTGTATGTAGGCTTGTTCTCATTTTTCTTCTAGCAAATCCAAGTTAGTTCGAAGTCTCTCTTCGTTGTCTTGGGTTGCAAAGTTAAGCGTTCGGGGGCTCGGCAAACCGATCTCTACCGGGATCACCGCTTTGGTTCCGTACACCAAGCTATATGGTGTTTCACCGTGTGATGTCCGGGGGGTGGTTCGATACGACCACAGTACTTGGGGTAAGTTCGTTGCCCAATCTCCTTTGGCCTTATCGAGTCGGGTTTTTAACCCTTTGACTATCGTTCGGTTCATAACCTCGGTTTGACCATTCACTTGGGGATGGGCTACCGAGGTGAACTTTTGTTGGATGTGGAGTTCGTCACACCATTCTCTGAACGTCCTGTCTATGAACTAGGTTCCGTTATCTGAGACGAGGACGTGAGGTATGCCGAAGCGACAAACTATGTTCTTCCAAACGAAGTTTAGGGCATTTTTACTTGTGATCCGTGCCAGTGGTTCGGCTTCGACCCACTTCGTAAAGTAGTCGATGGCTACAATGAGAAACTGTAGTTGACCGGGAGCTTTTTCGAATGGGCCGACGATGTCTATTCCCCACTGCATGAACGGCCAAGGGCTTTGCATGCTGGCCAATTTGGTCTGTGGCAACCTCAGAACCGTCACATGGATTTGGCACTTCGGACACTGTTTGACGAGGTCGATGGCGTCTTGGAACATAGTGGGCCAATAGTACCCCTACCTCATGATCTTTGTGGACAGGGCACGGGCTCCGATGTGACTACCACAGGAGCCTTCATGGACTTCGCGCAGTGCGTAGTTTGCTTGGTTGGGCCCCACACATCTTAGGAGAGGTTGGAGGTAAGATTTTCTATACAACACTCCCTGTTCCAAGATGTACTTGGTGGATTTAGCCAGGAGCTTCCTAGCTTCGACCTTATCGGTTGAGAGTTTGCCTTTTCCTAAGTAGTTGCGAAGTGGAGTCATCCAGTTCGGTCCATCTTCGGTTACTACATTAACTTCGGCTTCATCAATACTTCGGAGCTATACTTCTTCCACCGGAGAGGTCATTGAAGATGACGCGAGCTTGCTTAGTGCGTCAGCTCGGCCATTATCTCCTCTTGGGATCCGTACCAACTCGAAGTATGAGAAGCTTTGTTGTAGGCATTTGGCCGTATGGAGATATTTTTTCATTCGTTCACCCTTAGCCTCATACTTGCCTAGCATATGGCTCACTACGACTTGAGAATCGCTGTGAACTTGAATGGCTTGTACTTGGAGAGCTTGGGCTAGACGAAGTCCAGCGATTATAGCTTCGTATTCTACTTCGTTATTTGTGGTTGGGAAGTTAAACCGGAGTGCATAGGTGGTCTCCTTTCCTTCCGGGCTGATGAGTAAGACCCCGGCTCCGCTTCCTTTGTTGCCTGATGCCCCATCCACGTAGACCTTCCAACAGTCTTGCGGCGGTGGCTTAGGTGCTTCGGCCTTAGATTTATCATCAGTAGGTTCGGCGGACTGCTGCGCGTCCGTGAACTTGGCTTCTACTAGGAAATCGGCCAAGGCTTGCCCTTTGATCGCTTGGCGAGTACAAAGGAAATTGCGTGCTCGCCGAGTTCTACAGCCCATTTAGCGATTCGCCCGGACGCTTCTGGTTTTGTAAGCACTTGCCGAAATGGAAGGTCGGTCAGTACTTGTATTGGATGTGCGTGGAAGTACGGTCGAAGTCTTCTCGCTGCATTCACCAATGCAAGTGCGACCTTTTCCAAAGGTTGATACCTCGTCTCCGACCCTTTTAGGGCTCGACTTATGAAATAGACGGGTAGCTAACGACGTTTTTCTTCTCGCACCAGGACTGCACTGATTGCCTCGTCCGAAGCGGCAAGGTATAGGAAGAGGACCTCGCCCTCTTTTGGTACAGATAACGTAGGGAGGTTTGCGAGGTACTTCTTCAAGCCATCAAAAGCTTTCCAGTGCTCGTCGTTCCATTCGAAGTTCGGGGCCTTCTTTAGTATCTTGAAGAACAAGAGTTGTTTTTCGGCGGCCTTAGATAGGAAATGACTTAGGGCGGCTAGACAGCCTGTTAGTTTGTGCACGTCATGGATTGACTTCGGCACTTGCATTTCTTGGATGGCTCGGACTTTTGATGGGTTAGCCTTTAGACCTTCGCGTGAAACCCAACACCCTAGAAATTTTCCAGATCGGACCATAAAAGTGCACTTTTCTGGGTTTAACTTTAAATTTACTTCACGAAGTAGGCTAAGAACAACTTCGAGGTCGTTTACATAAGTGGCAATTTCCTTGCTTTTAACGACTATATCGTCTACATACACTTCGACAATTCTACCGATGTGGGCTTCGAATATCTTGTCGACCATCCTTTGGTATGTAGCTCCAGCGTTTTTTAGTCCGAAGGGCATCTTTTTATATGCATAGATGCCGAAGTCCGTGACGAAGGCGGTCTTCGGCGCATCTTCGGTGTTCATGAGGACTTGGTGGTATCCTTGTATAGGTCCAAGAAGCTGAACATCTTGTGGCCAACAAGAGCTTCGACCTTCTTGTCAATGTTGGGGAGGGGGTAGCAGTCTTTTGGGCAGTGCTTATTGAGATCGGTGTAATCAATACACATCCGCCACCCGCCTCCTTGCTTTTTCACCATCACGGGGTTGGCCAACCAGGTCGTATATTTCACTTCGAATAAAATATCGGCCTTTTACAGTTGGCGAACCTCATCATGGATCACTTGATTTCTTTCGGCTGCGAAGGCTCGCTGCTTCTGCCGAATTGGTTTCACCTCGGGATCGATGTTGAGGTGATGAGTGATGACGCTTGGTGCCACCCCGGTCATGTCTAGCGGCGACCAAGCGAAGACATCTCTGTATTCCCGAAGTAGCCGGATAATTTGACTTCGGAGCCTGTTCTCTCCGACGAACCCTACTTTGACGACCTTGGTAGGGTCATCTTCGTATAATGCGACGTCTTTGACCGGCTCGGCGGATGGAGCCGACGTCAGCTCCATCTCTTCGGGGTTCTGTAGTTGCTATGCTTGGGGGTGCTGATTCCCAGCACCTCGGAGTGCGACCTACATGCACTCCTTGGCCTATAGCTGGTTTCCCCGAAGCGTGATCACTCCGTTTTTAGACGGAATTTTGATCGTCAGGTGGTAGGCCGAGCAGATCGCCTTCATCGCTATTAGCCAATCTCTTCCTAAGATGATGTTATAGGGAGAGCAGACTTTTACGACGAAGAAGTGGATTATCTTCGTAGTGGATAACGGGCTTTTTCCAACTGTCACGGGCAGTGAAATAATGCCTTCCGTCGTCGTCTCTTATTGTGTGAAGTTCTTTAGCGGCATGGGTGCCGGCCTTAGACGTTCTTCTTCGATATCGAGCTTATCGAAGCAGTCTTTGAAAAGCACACTCACAGATGCTCCACTATCAATAAATATGCGGTGAACCAATTTGTTGGCTACCACGGCCTCAATTATGGTGGCATCTTGATGAGGTACGGCATGGGGGACTGGGTCATCGCCGGAAAAGGTGACGACCTCGTCCTTCTTGAACCTTTTCTGGGCAGTTCTTCCCACTGCTGACTTCGGGCCTCGGCTTTCAACGATGACTTCGTCGCGCCTTCGGGTAGTCTGGTGATAGCGGTGATGACTGCATCATATTGAGGCTGGTCTTCATCTTCGTCCTCGTCATCGTGCTTCGGCCTCTTGTCGTGATGGGGGGCGCAGTTGTTGCCTCCCTTATTTTTCTTCCTTTTGCCCTTCCCTTGAGGTCGGGCCCCTTGCTGGTTACGACTTTGGTACAGTTTAAGGGTACCGTGGCGTACCATATGCTCGATGTCCGAGGCGAGGTCCCTGCAGTCCTCGGTTTCATGACCGTAGTCATTATGGAACTTGCAGTATTTCTCCTTGGATCGGCGTTTCGATCCACCTCGGGACAAGGGTGGCGGCTTCTCGAACAAGTTCGCATGAAGCTCGTATATTTTGGCCCTAGACTTTGTCAGTGGTGTGTATTGACTTCGGTCTTAGTTGGGCCGAGGTCCTAAGCGGGACTCGAGGGGTCCTCGCTGTAACCTTTCGAGGGCACTTCGGCGACCTTGCCCGTGGTCGGTGCGCTCCTTTTTCTTCCTCTTATCGTTATTTTTGGGCCGATCTGCTGCCCGCTTTTTTCGATCGGCCTCATCCGCCTCCATGAATGTATCAGCAATCCTCCATAGCTGCCTAGAGGTTGTTGGGCGTGCCTTTACGAGCTCTCTGAAGAGAGTTCCGGACTGAATGGCGTTTTGGAACGCCGAGATAAGCACGTCATTGGAGAGACGATCGACTTTAAGGCTCTCGTTATAAAAACGGGCCAGGAAGTCGCTGATCATTTCTCCTCGCCCCTACCTTAGGGTTATGAGCTGGGCTGGGCTGATCTTTGCCTCGGCTTTTTGAAAGAAGCGACGCTCAAAGGCGTCAAGTAGGTCGGCATACGACCCTATGCTGCCATTAGGCCGGCTATCAAACCAGCTTCTAGCGTTGTCCACTAGCAGCTCGGGGAAGACTTTACACATGTAAACATCTTCGGCAAGTCCCTGGTTCATCATGTTGTACTGGAACCGGGATAAAAAGTTGTTGGGGTCTTGTGACCCGTTGTAGGGTGGGATAGGAGGTACTCTATACGTCGACGGGAGGGGAGTATAGAGTATCCTATTAGTGAAGGGAGTCGAGATTCGACCGTAGACGGTGAATCTTCCCTGGTAAGCGTTTCCTTCGTCGCGCCGAGGTGGAACAGCATTTTGACTAGGTGATGTTGAACCGCGCTGAGGTGAAGTGCGGTCGTTCCCACGGTGATTATTGTTCTGTCGCTTTCGGGGAAGTTCGGCGATCCTATCTCCAACGATCTGGAGACTTAGGGATCGCCGTTGTGACGGTTCGACTCCGTCTTCTCCACGTTGACTCTGTTGTCGATGTTGATCGATGAACTTGCGGAAGTCTTGTTCGTGGAGGTCCAAGTACGCCTTCAGTGCATCTCCAAGCTCGGGTTGGAGTGCGGCGTTGTCACTTCGGCGTCCACCCCGACTTGGCTCGCCGCGGCTAGTTGAATCCCCGGACTGGCTCGATGTGACATCCTCTAGGTGGCCTTCAGGAGTTTGATCGGTTATGGGCTGCTTGCCCGGTCGTCTTCTTGAGGCAGTTTGACTTGTGTTGACCTCCTCCTCGTTGGCCGGTATGTGAGGTGGATTAGTGGACTGGTCAGCACGGCTCTGCTTCGTCTTGGCAGTAGCGGCGGCAGCAGCGGTGGTGGTGGAGCGGGTTTGTTTCACCATCGTATCTCACTCAAAAACTCTGATCGGTTTCACAAAAATTTCTTTCCCATAGACGGTGCCAGTGATCGATCGTGGATTTTAGAGTGTTTATGTGATGGTAAGATTTGCAGAAAAGTAAGAACACAAGAGTTTACGTGGTTTGATCTTTTGGTTAGATCTACGTCCACGGAGAAAGTAGTTTATATTAATGCTCTCGAGTTTATAGAATGTCCCTCTCAATCTATCCTAGCATCACTATTTATAGGTACCCAGCAGCAGTTACAGTCGAGGTCGTGGCAGTTACAACCGAGGTCGTGGGGTGCCACATCAGTAGTCGTGGGTTAGAGATCGTGGTGGATCGTGGCCGAGCTTCTATGCTCTTGGGCTGCGCTGCTGGATTGGGCCGAAGTGTCTTCTGGGCCTTTCAGTGGGCCGAGCTCATCTAGGCCGAGCTTATTTGCCGAGGTCCAATTATATTGGGCCGGTGCTTGGGCCTAGTAGCTAGGCCATATCCTATCAAAAAGGATATATGAGCTAATATAGTCGATTTAGATAATCAAAATACAAGCATCATAATAAAATACACCTTTTTCAACTATTTTTCAGATTAGAAGTCATTGATACACTGTAATTGAATAGGGGTGGACCGGTACGATATATTGAAAAAAATTCTCCATACCGATGTTGTACCGAAAATCTTCGATATGCACTTTTTCATACTGTTACCGTACCGTACATTCGGTACCAATTTCGGTATACCGAAAATTCGGTATGTAACAAAGTCCATACCAATACCGTACCGATTTTTCGATATACCGTACCAAAGTTCGGTATTTCGGTATACCGAAAATTCGAATATTATACCCGAAAAAATTTATATTTGATTTTTTCATACAATATTGACAACATAAAAATAATATCACCACGAACAAATAAAGTCAAACACAAATAAAAAAATATTGTACACATTTCATCAAACCCCAGAACAACGATGAATAGAAAAAAAAAAATCATGTCTCAACATTAGTAATAAAATTTAATAAAAATCACCATGTCTATAAAACCAACCAAATAAAGATCTAAAAACCATCAATTTTATCTCTAACAAATTGTTATCTTTGTTAGTACATGTATTATCGTATTTTTGATCGTTAAAGATTAAAAAATAAATTATGTAAAATATATTTTTAATATTTTTTAGATAATTTAACATATTGAAAACTAGTTAGATAATTAAAGATTTATTAAGATTGTATTTAAATTTGAAATATTCTCAAACTATAAAATAAAATTAAAGTATATTTAATATTAAAATAAAGTAATTTTTCGGTATATACCGAATATTTGGTATGTACCGAACATTCAGTATAATCGGTATGTACCGAACATTCGGTATACCGAATGTTCGGTACATACTGAATGTTCGGTATATACTGATTTTTTTCGGTATACCGAATCTTCGGTATTGACCGGTATACCGCGGTATAGAAAAACTCATACCGTTACCATACCAAAAATCTTTGGTGCGGTATTATACCATACCGAAAAACTCAGTATACTGCTAATTACGGTATTCTCGGTATTTTCCGGTAGGGTATGTTCGGTATACCTTCGTTTCGGTAAATTTGTCCACCTCTATAATTGAATTTATCATCCCATATCATTATCTTTTAACTAATAAAGCTAAAATTCTATCTAAAATTCTATCATATCTTTAACTAATAAATGTTAAAATATGTTACGATATTGTGTTAAGGGGAACTTCAAATTAAAGTTATAAATAATTTGTTTTGATTCGATTCCAAAATCCTCATAGATATTTCCCTTATTATTTTTGGTGTTATAGTAATTACGCTTTGAACTCAATGTATTAGTAAAGTTTATCCGTTAGGAAGCTTTCACCTTTAAAGCGTAGATTTGAAAGCAGTCAAGTTTTTGGAAAGCGTCAGTGATGAAAGCCGCATAATGAAATCTCGCAAAGCGATGACGAAACACTTTCAACACAAGGAAACTTAGAACGTGCCGACTCTTCAAGTAAAAGCGAAGCGCTTTCAAGTCCGTCAGACTCAAAGAGTCTCTACTTCGAAGCCGCTCTTAAAGCGTCCCAGTAGTCTAGCGATAAGTTGAATTCCTCTATCTCGGTTTGAATTTCAAACTTACGATGGAAGCCTGCCCGTACGTATCATTAAATGCGCCACAGTTGCAGAGTCCACATATCGTCGCACGATTGCTCAACGGAAAGTACATGCAGATAGAGTCACGGAAAGGTGCTGCAGGCCCATGCCTATGCTCAACTGCCCTCATACTAAGGTTTCCTTAAATACCGGAGACAGCCATGCCCTAGTATGGAACTCTAAAAAACACCTGATATTAATTCGACTTTCCCGGTCAAGTGGGATGCACGCGCTGCTTCTCTCTAACGGGAAGTAGGGTGTGCCCACTATAAATAGAAAAAGCTGCCTCACTCAAAGATTGCACACGCACAAGCATTCAATCTTGCAAGCAAGAACTTAAGCATTCAAATACTTGAATCTCTCTAGTTCTTCAACCCTCTTAACCTTTAGATGTCCTTAAGAAAACCTAGTTTTCTTAAGTATTCGCAGTAACTTCTACTTCTAGGTTTAACCGTTTTAATCCAAAACCTAGTCTCGAGAATCCTTATTCTTTACTTTTTACAGTAAAGGATTCTCATTTTAAAGGAAAATAAAATCCCAAAACCAAGTCTATTGTTCTTAGATTGAGTTCTAAGGTTCTCGTTTTTCTTTAGTCGAATATGTGATTGTGAAGCTTAAGTTTGCATACTTAAGTGGAAGGTTGTAATATTCGAAAATTAAATGTTGTTTTTGTTTGGCCTCTTGAGAGCCCAGAATCTCTAGAGGATTTAGAGTCGGTCTGTTATCACCTCTAAATCACTTCTCCTTGTATAAAACAAGGAGTACTGAGTAAAGGTATTCATCCCAGTCGAGAATAAGAGTGGACGTAGAAGGTTTTCTCTGAACCACTATAAACTTTGCGTTATTTACTTTAAGTTTTTAAAGCTTTGATTTATCATTCCACACACCACGCTTTAAACAAATAAACAGGTTTTAACTTGCAAGAAACTTTAAAGTCTCACCACATTTCGCACATCACTCACTCAAGCAAGAAGCTTTGAAAGCCTCACCAACCTTCAAAGCGTCTACTTGTAAAAGGACAAAAATTGCAAGAGAAGTTAAATACTTTTCTACACACATATTCACCCCCTCTACGTGTATGAGTCATTTTCGGAACCAACAAAATATAATTATAAATTCTAATTGGATTAATGTAATACTGTTAAAATGGAATATATATATATGATGAATCTCGCTTTTCAAGGATGATTTATGCACGAAAACAAAGAATTAACAGACACGAAAGTAAATGACACAAGGGATTTACGTGGTTCGATCTATTGTGATAGATCTACGTCCACGGAGCAAAAGTGTGTATGAATTTTATTGAGAGTATGCATATAGCTTGCACAAAGATTGTTCTTCCTCCTTCAACCTATTCTAAACCCCTATTTATAAGTGTTTACATATGGAATTCGACTAGGATTATAAGTCTTTTCCTACTAGGACTCTTTGGTTTGATCTTCTCCTTTATTGGATAAGCACCGAGCTTCTATCTCTCTCTTGGAGCTTGAGTTGCCTTAGTGAAGAAGTCTCTCTTAGTTGGGCCGAGCTGCGTAGGCCGAGCTTAACTGTCGGGGCCCAATTGTATTGGGCTTGATGCTTGGGCCTAGGAGCTAGGCCATATCCTATCACATCCCCCCCCAAAAAGATGTAGAAGCGAGAGTGTGACGTAGGGGAAATAGTGGAGGTAGGAGTAGTCTAAATGACATTAGCCCGTCAAGACTAGAATGGACGAAATCAATCGTGTACCGCCTCGTTGAAATGAGGTGGGTAAAAGTTGCATTTGCATTGCCCCTTCGGAAATTGGATTTCGACGAAGTCTGAATGCTTGGCACCTCGTTAAGACGAGGTGGGTAAAAAATTTGCATTACCCCTTCGGAAATTGGATTTCGACGAAGTCGGAATGCTTGGCACCTCGTTAAGACGAGGTGGGTAAAAAATTTGCATTGCCCCTTCGGAAATTGGATTTCGATGAAGTCGGAATGCTTGGCACCTCGTTAAGACGAGGTGGGTAAAAAATTTGCATTGCCCCTTCGGAAATTGGATTTTGACGAAGTCGGGATGCTTGGCACCTCGTTAAGATGAGATGGGTGGCGAAGGGAAACCAAGAATGGAGCGACAGTTGGAGTCCCGAGTGAGTGGGACATGTGTCGCGTTGCGGTAGTGGGAGTTGAAAAGGGCGGAAGTTTTTTGAATAAAACTTCCACTGTACGCCACTCTCCCTCATTTTACCCTAATTTCTGAAATTGAGAGTGAGAAAACCTTGCCGCCGCTCGTCTACATTATCGTCGTTCTTCCATTCGATTTCGCACAGTTTCAACCGGACGTTCCTTTATTGGCCACTGCAGTCGATATCGACAATTAAGTAATTCGACTATGTCTGCTAATTCGTCTCCTAGCGCTAGTGAAGATAGGTCCTTAGGGTTTTCCGATTCGCCGCCGGCGACTTCCAATCGGGGTGGGGAGGCGGAAGTAGATATATATTCTGTGAAATCTCCTTGTCTGGTTAAGCATAGGGTAGTTTTTCCACCGCCATTAAAGTCGAAGGATAGGGCATTTAGCTTTTCGTCGGTCCTTAAGGGCCCAAAAATTCTTAGTCTAGCCCAAAATTATTTATTTCCCGATTATGTGGAATGGATGGTTCCTCGAGCTGAGGATAGGGCTTCGGAACCCCCTCATGGCTTTTTTACTGTTTATGAGGACTGTTTGCACCACGGTCTTCGTCTTCCCTTACCTTCAGTATTTGCCGGACTTTTGAGAAAGTGCGAGCTTCCTTTGGGTCAACTTTTTCCGAATTCTATTTGTCAGTTACGTGCTCTCGGTGTGATGGCCAAGCGACACGGGTACAACCTTAGTGTAGATATGATTCTTAGGTTTTTTCAGCTGAGGGCGTCCGGTGGTTGGTTTTATCTTTCACCTCGTCTCGGCTTCAAAGTTGAGACGAAGTCGAAGGTGACGAACTGGCAATCAAATTTTTCTTCTGCCGGTTCGGTGAAGTCCCTGAGTTTATATGGAAGGTGGGGAAGTTAGGGAAACAAAAGTCAGAGTTGTGTTTTAGTAAGCTGGAAGAAAGACTCCATGGCCACGTTGGAGAAGTGTTTTCCGAGACCGATCTGGCTCTTGCTGGGCTGAGCCCTTATGATCCCGCTTCGATGGAAGAGCAGGTGAAGGGTGAGGCCACACTTCTCTTTTATTGTGTTTTGCAATATGAATATCATTTGATGAGCTTTGTCTCTTTTACAGTGAAACTAGTAAAAGATAGGAAAAGGCCGAGGTCCGAGGATCCCGTAGTATTGGAGAAGGGGGGTTCCGAGGCATCCTCGGAATGAACTACAAGTGTACCGGGATCCTCTCCACTGAGGTCGCCCTCTCCCGTATCCCTAGTTCGTCCGGTGAAGGTGCCGAAACTGAATAAGAAAACTTTGGCAGCTGGCGACAAGAGTCTTACCATAGGGCAGTCCTCTGTGAGTGCAGCCAACCCGGTGATTGAGTTGGAAGAGCAGTACCGGGCCTATCCTGAGGTAAGGAATTCATCCTTATATGTTAGGACTTATCGTATGCCGGTACTGATCTTGTGTGGCATTTGACAGGATGCCGATCTGGTTGCAGCAAGCTTTCAAAATTGGGTGGACGGGTTGGTGAAAAGTGCATTCACCCTTACCAGCTTTGTAAACGACAGGGTCTCGAAGTTCAACGAGACAAATTGGAACCGTCGTCAATTGGAAGAAGAGAAGGCTAGCCTAACTGGCGAGCTTGCTGCTGCTACGCGGGAGGCCAGGGAGGCCAAAAGGAGAGAAGATGCCGCTGTTGCCGAAGCTGAGGCGGCTCGGAAGGAAGTTGCCTCGCTGAAAGCAAAATTGGAGGCGGCTCTGTGGCTCGCCAAGGTCCAATTATCCGAGCTTATATCGAGAGGCTCTTGCTATCCGAGTTCTTCTCGGGTTTGTGCGGCGACGTGGCAGAATTGATGACAGCCCGAAGCGTCGCTGAGACCGTAGGGGCTATCGCCGAGGACATTCCAGACCTCGATAAGGCGAAGTACGGGTACAAAGAGGTATCCGAGGAAGAGGTGAACCGCGCCTTCGCGGAAATCGTCCTAAAGAATTTGAAGGCGGTTCCTCTGCTTGAGAGCCTGGCGGCCTCTACCGACCTGCTTACTGCCGAAGTTATTCGAGACAGTTCGGTTGATCGTGATCCAAAAATGGATGCGATTGTTGCCGATCTGAATGCTGCCCCGAAGGAAACTGAGACTGAGGCAGAGGCTGATGGCGATGCCGGGTTTGAGGTCGAAGTCCCAAGGAATGTATCTCAAAACGAGGAGGAGGTCAGTTGATCGCCTCCTCTCTCTTTTTTTTTTTTTTTTTTAGCATGTACTTCACCATCAATAGGATGGCACATTTTGCTGAAGTAATAAAAACTTTATTTCTTATTAGAAATCCGTTCCCCTTTTTCTGGGTCTTCTCCGTCTCCGAAACTTTTCGATGCTTCTCCATATATAACACAAATCAATAACTTACTGCGAGCTCTTGAAGCCAAGAATGGCGAAGTTCTTCATTGGAAAGACCAAGTCGGCCATATTCAGAATGAGGCTGACGTGAAACTTAGAGCCGCTCAAATAAAAAATGACGAGCTTCAAGCTCGACTTTTGGAGCTTGGAGATAAGTATGAGGCTGTGAAAGAAGAAGCCGATAAGATTGCCGAGGAGCATGCTGAGTACGAGGCAATTGTCCGCCGAAACAGCGGGAAAACCATTGCTGAAGTGGATGCACAGGTAACAGAGATCGCAGCCCGGTGCAAGGAGTATCAAGAGAGATACGGGGCAGAGTCCTGGCAGCTCCAAGATCAGATGGCCGAGCTAAAGCGAGTGGCTGGTATGTACTATGTGATCTTAGCTCGGCGCCCGAGGTTGGCTGCCCAATTGGGAAAGGAAGCTTATCCTTCAAGTTTGTCCACTAGCACCAATCCCTCGAGGTCGTCGATTCCTGCGGGTCGATCGGGTATGAGATTCATGCGCCACTCTAAGGAGTTCTATGAACAAGAACGGCAATCGTTGTCTCGACGAGGTTGAGGTCAGAATCTTCAATCAGGTAGGGGTAGGAGTCGAGGACGAGGTCGAGGCACCTTCAATATAGATGAAGTTTTAAAGTTTAACCCCGACGGTGATTTTCCGACAAGATGGCTTAGTTTTAGCAAACCTAAGCCTTCGAATTCGTCTTGATTACCATGTAATTGTACTCTTCCATTTTTGAAATAAAACAGAATTTTGTATGTATGTATAAGCCTTTTAAAGGCCATAATTATAACTACCTCGCCACGAGGTGAGATTAATGCTTCAGTTGGCTCACCTCGTCATAAGACGGAGTGTGGCCTGTGTTGGCTCGCTTCGTCATAAGACGAAGTTAGGCTTGGGTTGGCTCACTTACGAAGTTTGGCCTGGGTTGGCTCACTTCATCATAAGACGAAGTTTGGCCTGGGTTGGCTCACTTCGTCATAAGACGAAATTTAGCCTGGGTCGGCTTACTTCGTCATAAGATGAAATTTGGCTTGGGTCGGCTCACTTCGTCATAAGACGAAGTTTGGCCTGGGTCAGCTCACTTCGTCATAAGATGAAGTTTGGCCTAGTACAACCCGTCCTCATTAAAAGACGAGGTTAATGTTTAATAGTTCCTTATTTGTCGAATTTATCGATAGGGGTGGTCCCCTTACGCGCGTTTAGGTGTTACTCCATAGTTGGAGTTTATTTTTATCCTCAAAAGGGATATTAAATAACCCTCGTCAGGGTTTTTAAGAATAAAGAAACAAGATAATTTGCACGAGTGGAAAGAAGACATGCAATATGAAATATGCAAGACCGAAGTTAAGGAAAAAGAAAACTTTATTGATAAAAAGGAAACGAAGTTAAAAATAAAATAACAGGACGACCTGACCCAAGACCTATATGAACTAAACAACTCTAAATTCAATTCTTTCCACTATGCGAAGTATCTTTTTAAATGGGAAATATGCCATGTTCAGGGTATTGGTTCACCAGATAAATGGGCGAGCTTATATGATCCTTTGCCGAGGACTTCTTCAACTCGGTAAGGTCCTTCCCATGTGGCTTCCAACTTGCCGAGCCTTTCTGCTTTACTGACCTCGTTATTCCGAAGTATGAGGTCGCCTACTTGGAACTGCTGATACTTCACTCTTTGATTATAATACCGAGCTACTTGCTGCTTGTACTTAGCTTCCCTTATGTAGGCTAGCTCTCGCTTCTCTTCCAGTAGATCCAGATCGGTTCGAAGCCTTTCGTCGTTGGCTTCGAATGAGAAGTTGAGTGTGCGATGGCTCGGCAAGCCGATCTCTACCGGGATCACTGCCTCGGTTCCATACACCAGACTGTAAGGTGTTTCTCCGTTCGAGGTCCTGGGAGTTGTTCGGTATGACCATAGGACTTGGAGTAAATTTGCTGCCCAATCTCCCTTGGCTTTGTCGAGGCAAGTTTTGAGCCCATTGACGATTGTTTGGTTCGTAACTTCGGTCTGGCCATTTGCTTGAGGGTGAGCGACCGAAGTGAACTTTTGTTGAATATGAAGCCCTTCACACCATTCTCTGAATGCTCGGTCCGTGAACTGCGTTCCATTGTCCGAGTCAAGGATGTGAGGTACGCCAAAGTGACAAACTACGTTCTTCCAGACAAAGTTTAGGGCATTCTTGCTTGTAATCTTTGCCAAGGGTTCAGCCTCGACCCACTTAGTAAAGTAGTCGATGGCTACTATGAGGAACTGGAGCTGTCCAGGAGCTTTGTCGAATGGTCCGACGATGTCTACCCCCCATTGCACAAACGGCCAGGGGCTTTGCATGCTCACGAGGTCTGCTTGTGGTAACCTAGGCACCGTGGCATAGATTTGGCACTTTTGGCATTTTTTGACAATGTCAATTGCATCTTGGAACATTGTAGGCCAGTAGTATCCCCATCTCATAACCTTTTTTGCCAGTGTTCGAGCTCCGATGTGACTCCCACATGCTCCTTCATGCACTTCTCTCAGTGCATAATTTGCTTCATTTGGCCCGGCGCATCTTAAAAGAGGTTGGAGATATGACCTTCGATACAGCACTCCTTAGTCCAAGGTATACTTCGGGACTTTGATTAGGAGTTTCCTAGCTTCGAGCTTATCGTGGGGCAATTCTCCCTTCTCTAAGTAAGCTCGGTAGGGAGACATCCAGTTCGGTTCGTCCTCCTGCACGAGGTTTAGTTCGGCTTCTTCAATGCTTCGAAGCTTGACTTCTTCTACATGCGAGTTTGTTGAGGATGAGGCCAGTTTGCTTAAAGCATCAGCTCGATTATTTTCTCCTCTAGGAATCCGCTGCAGCTCGAAGTATTCGAAGCCTTCCTGCAAACTTTTTGCCTTTTGCAGATATTTCTTCATTCTTTCCCCCTTTGCCTCGTATCTGCCTAGCATGTGGCTCACTATGACTTGGGAGTCACTATGAACTTGAATGGCTCGGATATGCAAAGAATGAGCTAGGCGGAGTCCAGCAATTAACGCTTCGTACTCGACTTCATTATTCGTCGTTGGGAAGCTAAACCGAAGCGCATACGCTGTTTCCATTCCATCCGGACTTAGTAATATCACTCCGGCCCCGCTGCCTGTACGACCTGAAACACCATCTACGTAGACT
This sequence comes from Mentha longifolia, assembly GCA_001642375.2. NCBI lineage: Eukaryota > Viridiplantae > Streptophyta > Magnoliopsida > Lamiales > Lamiaceae > Mentha > Mentha longifolia. The sequence goes on along the minus strand of CM038113.1, from coordinate 20,281,920 downwards.
TTCCAACAGTCAATTGGAGGTTCCTTAGGCTGTTCGGCTTCGACTTTGCTTGGGGGGAGTTCGTCTTGTTTTGGCGCTTCAGAGAACTTGGCCTCTACAAGGAAATCTGCTAGGGCTTGTCCCTTTACTGCTTGCTAAGGGTAGAAATTTATGTCATGCTCGCTGAGCTCGACCGCCCACTTTGCAATTTTGCCTGATGCTTCAGGTTTAGTCAGTACTTGGCGAAGTGGCAGGTCGGTTAGAACTTGTATGTTGTGTGCCTGGAAATACGGTCTCAGCCTTCTAGCGCCATTCACTAGTGCAAGGGCGACTTTTTCCAGTGGCTGGTACCTTGTCTCCGGTCCTTTCAGAGCTCGGCTAATGAAATAGACAGGAAGCTGCCGACGTCCTTCATCCCGAACTAGCACCGCACTTATAGCTTCATCCGAGGCTGCGAGGTATAGGGAGAGGACTTCTCCATCTTATGGAACTGACAAGGTTGGGAGCTTGGCTAGGTACTTCTTCAGCTCTTCGAACGCCAATCTGTGCTCGTCTTTCCATTCGAAGTTGGGTGCCTTCTTGAGGATTTTGAAAAATGGGAGCTGCTTTTCTGCGGCCTTAGATAAAAAATGACTTAGCACTGCCAAACAACCCATCAATTGGTGCACATCATGAATGGTTTTCGGCACCTTCATTTCCTGGACAGCTCGGACTTTTGAGGGGTTGGCCTTCAAACCTTCTTGCGACACCCAACACCCCAAGAATTTTCCTGATCGGACCTATAAAGGTACATTTCTCAGGGTTGAGCTTCAGATTCACTTTCCGAAGTAAGCCGAAAACGATTTTGAGGTCATCGACGCAGGTTGCTGGTTCTCTGCTTTTGACGACAATGTCATCGACATAGACTTCAACAATCTTCCCAATGTGATGTTCGAATATTTTATCGACCATCCTTTGATAAGTTGCTCCCGCATTTTTAAGCCCAAATGGCATTTTCTTGTAGGCAAAGACGCCGAAGTCTGTGATAAAAGCTGTCTTCGGCGCATCCTCATCACTCATTAGGACTTGATGATACCCTTTGTATAGATCTAGAAAGCTGAAAACCTTGTAACCGACCAGGGCTTCTACTTTCTTGTCAATGTTGGGTAAGGGGTAACAGTCCTTGGGGCAGTGTTTGTTGAGGTCAGTATAGTCAATGCACATACGCCACCCTCCTCGTTATTTTTTGACCATGACCGGGTTAGCTATCCACGTCGGATATTTGACCTCGAACAAAATGTCGGCTTTCCGAAGCTGTTGCACCTCGTCATAAATGACTTGACTTCGTTCTGCAGCGAAGACTCGTTGTTTCTGCTTGACTGGCTTTACTCCGGGGTCAATATTCAGCCGATGAGTGATGATGCTAGGTGCTACTCCGGTCATATCGAGGGGTGTCCAGGCAAAGACATCTCTGTAATCCCGAAGAAGTTGGACGATCTGCCTGTGGAGCTCGGCTCCTCCTGCAAAGCCTACTTTGACGACCTTGAATGGGTCGTCTTCGTAGAATACTATGTTGTTCACCGGCTCGTCTGAGACAGATTCTTGTTTCTGTTCCAACTCTTCGGGCAACTATAATTGCTATGCTTGGGAGTGTTGAGGTGCCCCGGCACCTCGTAATGCGATCTGCATGCACTCCTTTGCTCGCTTTTGATCACCTCGAACTACGATCACCCCGTTTTTTGATGGGATTTTAATCGTTAAGTGATATGGCGAACAGATCGCCCTAACCGCCACTAGCCAATCCCTTCCGAGTATAACATTGTACGGAGAATCTGCTTTAACGATGAAGAGGTTGATGACCTTAGTGGTCGATAATGGATGAATTCCCACTGTGATGGGTAGTTGTACAACCCCCTCCGTTTGCGTCTCCTGTTGGACAAAAATCTTTAAAGGGACTGGTGCTGGTGCGAGCTGCGCCTTCTCCACTCCTAGCTGGTCGAAGCAATTTTTGAAAAGGATACTGACCGAGGCTCCAATATCAACGAAAACCCGTCGTACGAGTTTATTAGCCACTCCTACTTCAATCAATATCGCATCCTGGTGAGGCATGATAGGTGGCACTGGGTCTTGGTCCGAGAAAGTAATTGCCTCGTCCCTTTTGAACCTTTTTTGAGAAGGTTCTTCATGTTGCGGGCTTCGAGCTTCGACCTTCAATGACGACTTCGTAGCTCCCTGTGGGAGCCCGGTAATAGCCTGTACGACTCCATCATACTGAGGCTGATCCTCATCCTCGTCATCTTCTCGCTTCGGCCTCTTGTCGGCCTGAGGGCCGCACTTGTTTCCTCCTCTGTTCTGCTTTCTTTTTCTATTTCCTTGAGGTCGGGCTTCATTTTGGCTGCGACTTTGGTACCTTTTAAGCGTACCGTCGCTCACCAAATTCTCAATATTTTCAGCTAAGTTCCAGCAATCTTCTGTATCATGGCCATAATCCTCATGGAATCGGCATACTTATCCCTGGATCGATGTTTCGACCCTGATTTTGACATTGGCTGGGGCTTTTCGAACAGATTGGTATGAAGCTCGTAAATTTCCGTCCTCGGCTTTGTCAGTGGAGTGAATTGGCCCTTTTCTTGGTTCTGTCGAGGTCCAAGTCTAGATTCAATTGGGCCACGCTGAAGTCTGTCGAAGGTGCTTCGCCAACCTTGACCTCGGTCACTGCGATCTTCTTTCTTCCAATCTGACGGTTCGGCCCTATCGGTTTTGTGCTTGCGCCTGTCGGCTTCGTCAGCTTTAGCGAACTGATCAGCTATGCTCCATAGTTGCCTTGCAGTACGGGGCTCGTTTCTTACGAGCTCCCTAAATAGGGCGCTAGATTGGATAGCATTTTGGAAAGCGGAGATAAGGACCTCGTCCGTCAGTCGATCGACCTTTAGACTTTCTTCATTGAATCTGGTCATGAAGTCGCTAATAGACTCGCCTCGTCTTTGTTTGATTGTGAGAAGATGTGCTGTGGTAGTTTTTGCTTCGGCTTCCTGGAAAAACCTCCTTTCGAAAGCCTCCATCAGCTCGTCATAGGACCCGATACTACGAGATGGCAGGCTGTCGAACCACGTTCGCGCGTTGTCTACCAACAATTCAGGGAAGACTTTGCATATGTAAATATCATCGCCAAGTCCCTAGTTGACCATATTGTACTGGAATTGAAACAAGAAATTCCTTGGATCGCACGACCCATTATAAGACTTCACCGGCGGAACTTTATACGAAGTGGGGAGAGGCGTGTAGAGGATTCGGTTGGTAAAGGGCATAGAGATTCTCCCATATACGCCAAACCTTCCACCGTAATAATTGGTCTCCTCTTTATGAGGCGAGAGTGCATCGCGCCGAGGTGAGTCAGCCTGGCGACGAGGTGAGTCTACATGGCGACGAGATAAGTGGCGATCCTGGTTCCTTTGGCGATCATCAGCAAATCGCCTGGGAGGGAATCTGGCGTCTCGTGCGCCTAGGATTCTGATACTTGGAGACTTTTCCCGGTGTTTCAACCCAGACGTCACCTCGTGCTCTCGATGATCGCCATGTGGAGGTTGGCCTCCTTCACCATTGCGATCTCTTTGCTGCTTAGCAAAATCTAGGAAATCCTGCCGATTCTTTGCCAGATACGCTTTTACTGCATCATCAAATTCTTGTTGGAAGTTGGAAAGGTCCTCCTCTCTGCTGCTGTCATGACCTTCCTTTTCACGGCCGAACTTATCCACCGGGATATGAGCGACATGACCCTCTGGGGTTTTGTCTTGCACGGGCTCTTTCCCCGATCGCCTGTTCTCTGGTGGATTCGGTGGATTTTGCATCTGGCTTGTTTCAGCTGCTGGAATGTCTTGGCTGTTGTGCTGAGTCTCCTTTTCTTTGTTGGCAGCAGCAGTCGCTCGTGTCTGTCTCGTCATCGTGACTTGTTTGCCTTGAAAACCTTTAATCGGAATTCACAAATTCAAGATACTTCCCACAGACGGCGCCAATGATGAATCTCACTTTTCAAGGATGGTTTATGCACGAAAACAAAGAATTAACAGACACGAAAGTAAAGGACACAAGGGATTTACGTGGTTCGATCTATTGTGATAGATCTACATCCACGGAGCAAAAGTGTGTATGGATTTTATTGAGAGTATGCGTGTAGCTTGCACAAAGATTGTTCTTCCTCCTTCAACCTATTCTAAACCCCTATTTATAAGTGTTTACATATGGAATTCGACTAGGATTATAAGTCTTTTCCTACTAGGACTCTTTGGCTTGATCTTCTCCTTTATTGGATAAGCACCGAGCTTCTATCTCTCTCTTGGAGCTTGAGTTGCCTTAGTGAAGAAGTCTCTCTTAGTTGGGCCGAGCTGCGTAGGCCGAGCTTAACTGTCGGGGCCCAATTGTATTGGGCTTGATGCTTGGGCCTAGGAGCTAGGCCATATCCTATCAATATATATATATATATATATAATTGAACATGCAATTAATCTGTTTAAATCTAATGTATTGGCGTAATTTGTGTTATTGTAACATCAAGTCTTATTATATTTGTAGTAATTTGCTAGTTGACTTTCACATATGATATTAATGTACACATTTAAGTAAAAATATTAATTTACAAAAACAAATACTTATATTAAAGTTACTACTACTATTTATAGTCACTATAAACGACAATATATGTAGTATTACATGTACCAGAAGATTAATGATTTATTTAATAAATTTACATCAAAATTAAAATTTAGAGTATATATATAGTATCAGAAAATGATTTTGGATAATTCACTTATATTCATTATGCCTCTTTAACAATTTTTTTAGTTAGATCTCTAAATAACTTGTACGAGAATATTTGCATGACCATCAGTTAAATCACCAAGAAATGGTTGTAAGAATTGAAAAATGATATGTACCATTAATTACTGATTTAATTTGCAGTTTAACTGATACATTATAATTATATTAAAAATATATTATGATGACAAAAATGCATTATGAGGGCCGGTCCAAGAGAAAATGAGGTCTGAGGCGGAAAGTAAGAAAAATAAAATGTAAGATTTATTTCTAGAGGTGACCAAATACGAGTTCGGGTACAGAACCGTACCCGTACCCGGTGGGTATGGTTCTAGAAAATCGGACCCATATCCTACCCGCGGCATAGGAGGGTACGGGTACGATTTCGAGTATGACATGTGTGGGTACGGGTACGAGTACAAATCGGTGGTTCTAGTGGGTTTTATATTATTATTTTTAATATTAAAAATATATTTTTAAATCGATTAGTTTAAACTCAAATTATTTGCAAAAGAAAAATATTATTTCATTGTAAAGATTTCAACAACTTAACTATAAACTAGACCTCTAAATACTAAATCATTGGAGATCAATTTATTTAAAACTTTAATCTTCAAAGGACGAACACCGTTAAAACATATTTGGTGAAAATTAATGGAAAAAACACTCAAGTAGGAAAAAGAGTGCATATATAATTAAAACTAAGAAAAAAAAATATATTTGAGATGAAATATATATCAAATTGCGGGTCAGCGAACCGGCGGGTCGTCGATCCGGCGGGTTGCGGTTCCAACTTTCAGTACCCGTACCCGAACCGCCGCCGTCGGCGGGTATAGTTCCGAACCTGATACGAACCTTGGCAGATCCGTAATTCAACACGCACGCAGAAGACACGAATTGAAAATAAACCGATGGATATCTCAATATACCTAAAGTCTAATCCCACAAATGATATAGAATCGGCCTAAACCCCCTATACCCCAAGTGATAATCGCCTTAGTCACACGGAGACGATGAATGACACACAACGAGATTTGATTGGCTCGTTGATTCGCCGGATAAACGTTCGTCTTGGACGAACAAAGAGAATAATTGAAATTCTCAAAAGAGAGAGATAAACTCACCAAAATAATAATAATCAAATTGATTTTCGTCCATTACATAAAAGCCATATTTATAGGCTTCAAAAAGTCCTAATTCTATAAGGAAAATAGTTAAAAACCTATCCTATAATATACCAAACCAAATCCTAGTTTAAAAAGGAATAAAATCACCAAAATAAAGCTGAAAATAGCCCTACCAACTAGAGAACTAATAAAATCCGAAAATAATAAAAATAACCATCTAAATAAACAACTAAATATTAATATTACTCTTCAGCCCATATCATCATTAATTCTTGGCCCATGAACTGAAATCCATGATCTACGGGCTGCATCAGAACCCGAACCGGCGAGTACGGGTACGAGTACAAACCCTCCGAGTACGTGTACGGTTATTTTGGCCACCTCTATTTATTTCATATTTTCTGTCATAATAAAAAAAAATACTAATTTATAAAAATTTGTATACAAATAAAAAAGAAGGAAGAAAAAATGAGGCTCTTAGTCTTAGTGTGTGCAATACTAATTTTTTTTTTTAAATTAAATGTTGTGTAAAAAGAAAAAGAAGTATGCCTAGTTTTAGTGTTAGTATATATTAAAAAAAAAAAAGAAGAAGCTAAAAATAGGCTAAGTTCTGGTACAATAATTAAAAAAAGAAAAAGAAAAATGAGTAGGCACAATCTCAGGAATACAGTGTAAGATGAAAATAAAAAATGATAAGAAGAAGAAACAAAAAGTAGATTTAATCTCGGTGTGAATTAAAAATAAAAATAAAAAATAAAAAAATTAATGTAGTATACAAAAAAATAGTTATAATTCAAGGATCATATAATTAGGCTAATTGTAACATGCATTTATTACATCCAAAATTATAACTAATCACTTACAAAAACTTAATGCCCTCATAAAAAAAATTAAAAATAAAATAAAATAAAATAAAAAACTTAATGCATTTCTATAAATATTTGCTACAAGTCTTAAATGCCTTTTGAGAATAACATAATGACAGATTCATGTTTTTTATAGTTACACTTACACACGACTAAAGGGAAAAAGTAACAAAAAAATAAAAAAATAAAGGAAAACGATGAAGGATGATCCTCGGTCGCTCACGTTGAGTGTTCTTTTTGGGCAACAAAGATTATATGAATTGAATACAATATATATCATAATCTATTACATATTTGCTTTTCATTCTAATTTATAAAAATCTATAGCTGATAGGATATGACCTAGCTACTAGGCCCAAGCATCGAGCCCAATATAATTGGGCCCCGACAGTTAAGCTCAGTCAACGCAGCTCGGCCCAACTAGAGCCCTATGTAGTTCGGCCCAGTCAACTACAACATACTTCAAAGAGACTTCTTCATCAAGGACAACTCTTACATCGACTACAACTCAAGCTCCAAGAGAAATATAGAAGCTCGGTGTCTATCCTAATAAGAGGATCAAACCAGAGTCCAAATAGGAGAAGACTTTGTATTATAGTCGAACTCCATGTAACTATCTATAAATAGGGGTTTAGAATAGATTGAGGGGGGGAGGGAGAACAATCTTGTAATCACTACTCATACAAGCAATAAAGATCCATATTCTTCCGCCCGTGGACGTAGATCTATAGATCGAACCACGTAAATCCCTTCGTGTCCTTCTATTTTCGTGTTCATTAATTCCTTGTCTACGTGCATTAATTACCTTACGAAAATAAGTTCGATCACCTGGCGCCGTCTGTGGGAAACGAAAATTTGTAATTTTCGATCAAAAGTTTTCTAGGTAATCTACAGCCATGACAGGAAGACCAACGTGATCCCCCCCAAAGGCGAAATCGCGATTTATTCGGAGCAGCTTCTGTTATTCACCGATTCCGGCCTGAAATCACCACTAAATCGTACAAAACCACCCGAAAACAGGTTCTACTCGTCGAGAGGATTCCAATGGTAGCTTGCCCGTCGAAAACCGATCACCGGTGCGGCGGGAATCGCGTCTGGAAGTTTGTGCTGCTGCACGACTCGCGAAATCACGATTTGTTCGGAGCACCTTCTGTTATTCGCAAATTCCAGGCTTAAATCACAACCAAATCGAACGAAACCACCTGGAAACATGTTCTACTCGTCGAGAGGATTCCAACGGTATGTTGCCCGTCGAAAACCGATCACCGGTGCGGCGGGAATCGCGTCTGGAAGTTCGTGCTGCTGCACGACTCGCGAAATCACGATTTGTTCGGAGCAGCTTCTGTTATTCGCAATTCCGGGATTAAATCACAACCAAATCGGACGAAACCACCCGGAAACATGTTCTACTCGTCGAGAGGATTCCAACGGTAGGTTGGCCCGTCGAAAACCGATCACCAGTGCGGCAGGAATCGCGTCTGGAAGTTCGTGCTGCTGCACAACTCGCGAAATCATGATTTTTTCGGAGCAGCTTCTGTTATTTGCCAATTCCGGACTGAAATCACCACCAAATCGGACGAAACCACCCAGAAACATGCTCTACTCGTCGAGAGGATTCCAACACGATCAATTGCCACCACTGCCGCCGCCGACAAGGAAAAGGATATTCAGCAAACCGGACAAGGTCCGACAGCAAATCCACCGGTTCAGGAAGCCGAAATCCACAAAGGCGAGGCAAGTCAGGCGCAAGATCTAAACCCGGCAACATACCGGCTATCTAGGAAGGAACACACCAGAGGCCAGACTCCGGACGGACACGTTGAGCATGTTGGATAAGCATAGCAAGATTTTCTCTAGCTCGCTAAAAACAACACAACGCTCAGCTGTGAAAAAGGACAACCCTCACGCAAAGATGGTGGAGAGCACGAAGCTTACCTCCAGATCGCGGCATCGGCAAAAGTCCCCTAGCGTCAGGATCGTGGACGCACGGGACGCCGGGATCCGCCAACGGGGCCACCATCGCATCCCACCTCGCTGCAACGTCATCTCACCTCGGTGCAACACCATCTCACCTCAGTGCGACACCGTCTCACCTCGGCGTGATGAGGACAATTACCTCGCACTATGAAGCCATTATGGATCATAGCAGATGGGTTCGCAAGAGCCTACGAAGCTGATAGGTGCAAGCATGAAGCCGACAAGGCCGAACTATCAGATCGGAAGGAGGATCAGAACGACCAAGGCCAAAGTCGGCAAAGTGCCTTCGACAGGCTCCAGTGTACACCCGTGAAATCCAGACTCGTACCTCATCAAAATCAGGAATGAAGGCAATTCACTCCGTTGACGAGGCCGAGGACAGAGATCTACGAACTGCGGCATGGAGCAATTGGTGCGGCGGCGGCACCCTCAAGAGGTACCAAAGTCGTGGCCGACGTTTTGACCAGTATGAAGCCCACACTCAAGGCAAAGCGCAATGAAGACGACGAGGATGAGGACCAACCTCAGTTTGACAAAGTCATAATAGCCGTTACAGGGCTTCCTCAAGGTGCTATGAAGTCCTCTCTCAAAGCTGAGGCCCGAAGTCCTCAATACACGATGAGCCCTCACATAAGAGGTTCAAAAGGGACGAGACCATCACCTTTTCCGATAAGGATCCGGTACCAGCCTCTAGGAAAGATTGCACTAGCGTTAGTAAACGCTGTAAGGAGGCTCCGACCCTGTTTCTAAGCACACCCAAATAGGTCCTCACCGACCTGTCACTTCGGCAAGTGCTAATGAAACACTGAAGCCACCTGAGCCCACCTCGAAAAAGCCGAAGCCAAACCTGCAAAAGAACTGCCTAAACATTGGTGGAAAGTATATGTGAACGGGGCTTCGGGAAATTCGGGAAGCGGGGCAGGCATCATACTCCTCGGTCCAGACGGACAGGAGACAACCTATGCACTTCGGTTCGATTTCCCAACAAACAACGAAGTGGAGTACAAAGCTTTAATCACCGGACTTCGCCTAGCTTAAGGTCTCCAGACACGAGCTGTACAATTATAGTCTCTCAAGTTATAGTGAGCCACATGCTAGGAGGTTACGAAGCTAAAGGCGACAGATTGAAAAAGTACCTCCATAAAGCCAAGAGCCGACAACAATACTACTCGTATTTTGAGTTAGTTCGCATCCAGAGGGGGCAGAACAGCCGAGCAGATGCACTAAGCAAATTAGCCTCGTCATCTACAAGCCCTCCCGTGGAAGAAGTCAAACACCGAAGTGTAGACAAAGCCGAGGTCAACCCAGTAACTGACAACGAGCCTAACTGGATGACCCCTTCAAAATTACTTGGAGAAGGGCGAACTATCCAGCGATAAGCTCGAAGCTAGAAAAATCTTGAGCAAGTCTCCAACAACATGTAAAGCCCGTGACCGTTCATGCAACAGGGGATAGACATCGTCGGTCCAATAGACAAAGCTCTCGGCTAATTCTAGTTTCTTATCGTAGCCATCGATTTTTAGGCTCAAGTGGGTCAAAGCCGAACCCTTGGCAAAGATTACAAGCAAGAACGCCCTCAACTTCGTATGGAAGAATGTAGTTTGCCGCTTCGGTTGTACCTCGCATCATCGTTTCGGATAACAGAACGTAATTCACCGATCGGACATTCAGAGAATGGTGTGAAGGGCTTCACATTCACCAAAAGTTCACTTCGGTAGCTCATCCTTAAGCAAACGGCCAAACCGAAGTTACGAACAGAACGATCGTCAAGGGACTTAAGACCCGCCTCGACAAAGTCAAAGGAGATTGGGCAAAAAATTTACCCCAAGTCCTATGGTCGTACCGAACAACTCCCCGGACCTCGAACGGCGAAACACCTTATAGTTTGGTGTATGGAACCGAAGCAGTGATCCCGGTAGAGATTGGCCTGCTGAGCCCGCGCACTCTTAACTTCACAGCCGAAGTCAATGAGGAAGACCTCCGAACCGAACTGGATCTGTTGGAAGAGAAACGAGAGCTCACCTACATAAGAGAAGCCAAGTACAACCAACAAGTAGCTCGGTACTACAACCAAAGAGTAAAGTACCAACAATTCTAAGCAGGCGACCTCGTACTTCGGAACAATGAGGTCAGTAAAGCGGAAAGGCTCGGCAAGCTTGAAGCCACATGGGAAGGACCGTACCGAGTTGAAGAAGTCCTCGGCAAAGGGTCGTACAAGCTCGCCCATTTATCCGGTGAGCCCTTACCCCGCACATGACACATTACTCATTTAAAGAGATACCTTGCATAAGTGGCTAAGAGTAATGTCCAAGTTCATATAGTCCATTTAGGTCATTTAGGTTGTCTTTTTAGGGTCTTGCATACATCTTGCATTTGCATACATCTTGCACATCTCTCTCTACTCCACTTATGCATATTATCTCGCCCTTATAATTGAAAATCCTGACGAGGATGACATAATACCCTTTCGAGGATGAACAAAACCCTAAAATTGGGGTAAATTCCAAACGCGCGTACCGACCTAACCTTGTTAAAAATAGAAGTACGAACTCCCTCTGCTTAAAACGAAGTCACCACCTTTGTTAAAAGCGAGGAAGAACTACTTTTGTTTAAAACGAGGAGGCGCCACCTCGGTTAAAAACAAAGATACGGCCTTTGTTTAAAACGGAGAAGAGCCTAAACCTCGTTTGAAGATGAGGTCATGCTAATTAAAGCCTAAACTTCGTCTTTGATGAAGTCGTGCTATTCAAAGCCTAAACCTCATCTGAAGACGAGGTCGTGCTAATTAAAGCCTAAACTTCGTCTTTGACAAAGTCGTGCTATTCAGAGCCTAAACCTCGTCTGATGATGAGGTCGTGCTATCTAAAGCCAAAACCTCGTCTTATGACGAGGTAGAGCTATTTAAAGCCAAAAACCTCGTCCTACGACGAGGTAGAGCTATTTAAACCCAAAACTTCATCTTGTGACGAAGTGAGCTACTTAAAGCCTAAACCTCGTCTTATGACGAGGTCGACCTACCTTCGTTTAAAAATGAGGACGAGCCGCAAGGCATTTCTTTTTTACCTCGTCTTTTGACGGGACGAGCCGAACTCAACTTTGTCGAATTTATTTTTCGACGGGGTAAGACATTTCTTTTTACCTCGTCTTTTGACAGGACGAGCCGAACTTGACTTTGTCGAATTTATTTTTCGACGGGGTAAGGCATTTCTTTTTACCTCGTCTTTTGACTGGACGAGCTGAACTTACTTTTCTTCGATCTCGTCTTAACGAGGCGGTACACGATTGATTTCGTCGAATTTATTTTTCGACGGGGCAACGGACTTTTCTTCAACCTCATCTTAACGAGGCGGTACATGATTGACTTCGTCGAATTTATTTTTTGACGGGGCAACGGACTTTTCTTCGACCTCGTTTTAACGAGGCGGCACGCGATTGACTTCGTCAAATTTATTTTTTGACGGGGCAACATACTTTTCTTCAACCTCGTCTTAACGAGGCGGTACACGATTGATTTCGTTGAATTTATTTTTCGACGGGGCAACGGACTTTTCTTCGACCTCATCTTAATGAGACGGCACACGATTGACTTCGTCGAATTTATTTTTCAACGGGGCAACCGACTTTTCTTCGACCTCATTTTAACGAGGCGGCACGCGATTGACTTCGTCGAATTTATTTTTTGACGGGGCAACATACTTTTCTTCGACCTCATCTTAAGGAGGCGGTACACGATTGATTTTGTTGAATTTATTTTTCGACGGGGCAACGTACTTTTCTTCGACCTCATCTTAACGAGGCGGTACACGATTGACTTTGTCGAATTTATTTTTCAACGGGGCAACGGACTTTTCTTCGACCTTGTTTTAACGAGGCGGCACGCGATTGACTTCATCAAAATCTAATTTCTGAAGGGGCAATGCGAAATTAAGCTCGACCTCATCCTAACGAGGCAGTATGCATTTTGACTTCGTCAAAATTCTAACTTCGACGTGGCAATGCACTTTCACTACTCCTACTTCAACTTTCTACCCCGAGTCACACCCTCACTTCTATATCTTTTTTGGGGGGGGTGTGATAGGATATGGCCTAGCTACTAGGCCCAAGCATCGAGCCCAATATAATTGGGCCCCGACAGTTAAGCTCGGCCAACGCAACTCAGCCCAACTAGAGCCCTATGTAGTTCGGCCCAGTCAACTACAACCTACTTCAAAGAGACTTCTTCATCAAGGCAACTCCTACATCGACTACAACTCAAGCTCAAAGAGAGATATAGAAGCTCGGTGTCTATCCCTAATAAGAGGATCAAACCAGAGTCCAAATAGGAGAAGACTTTATATTATAGTCGAACTCCATGTAACTATCTATAAATAGGGGTTTAGAATAGATTGAGGGGGAAGGGAGAACAATCTTGTAATCACTACTCATACAAGCAATAAAGATTCATACTCTTCCGCCCGTGGACGTAGATCTATAGATCGAACCACGTAAATCCCTTCGTGTCATTCTATTTTTGTGTTCATTAATTCCTTGTCTACGTGCATTAATTACCTTACAAAAATAAGTTCGATCAATAGCAATAAAAAAAAAAGCATCCATGTTGGCAGCTTTGGGGTTGTAAAGCACATTAAGTCTAAAAATCTTTTTTATGGATCTATTCTTGAACACACTTTAGAGTCAGAGCTCATGCGCTTGTGTATCGTTGAAACCTTGACGATGACAATGTTCTTATTGCTACAACATCTACCAAATCAATTACAAAATAGTGATTCAATTGGATGAGAACGTAAAATAAACGACCAAAAAAATAATTGAGTTGTGAATGTTTTGATTGTGAAATTCTAAAATTTATAGGCTAGATGTATTTGAAAAAGACAAAAACTTGGGTGAGGTCGGCCACATAGTATGGCCGGGTCAAAGTGTCAATCTTTATACAGAAAAGTGCTAATCTATACGAATAAAAGTGTCAATCTTTAACATAATTCTTTTACGAATAAAATGCCAATTTTTAAAAGTGACAATCTTTATACAGAAAAGTGCTAATCTACACGAATAAAAATGCCAGTATTTTAGCCGGCCACACGGTGCCTCTGGCTGACCCAAGTGTGTCCCTTTGAAAAATAGGAAAGAAATTAATTATATACTATCAGTAATTAATGTATTTGTAACGTTCATAATTCATTAGTTGATTGAAAATTATTAATGCACAATTAATGTTTACCATTTATATAGATGATTTCTACACATAGTATATTTAAAATCATAAAATAAAAAAACCTTACCAAAATTAGCTATCCGTAGTCGTTATTATTATATATATAGATAGAAGATAGATAAGTATAGTGTTGGTCCAAGAAAGAATATAATTGGTGTATTGGGGGGGGGGAAACACCAATGTCCAACGTTTTTCGATTTTATAAAACAAACTGTGAAGAGTGAACTGACTTAGCAAACTGTGTTGAGTAAACTGGTCAGAGTGAGTTCAGTTTATCCAACTCAAACTGTGAACAACTGAGTTTGTTAAACTGAAATGAGGTGCGGAAGTTGGTGGTGTAGGTTGGAAAAACTCTTAGAAAATTCTTTAAGTTAAAAGCCCCAGTTTGTAATATGAATGCTTATGCAGTATGGTGGTTAGTATGATGGCAGTTCAATAAGTGTAAGAATTAAGGAGTTTGAGAGAGAGAGAGATCGACACACGATAATTTATCGTGGTTCGGAGATAACCCTCTTATGTCCACGTCAGATCTAGCTCGATCTAAAATCCCTTACTTCGGATGATAACCCTCTTACGTCCACGTCAGATCTAGCTCGATCTGAAATCCCTTACTTCGGATTTATCTTCTCTCTTCTTTATACTGGTCGAGAATCAGCCTTGTATTTTCTTCTAACTTGAAGAAAATGCAAGCACGAATTAGAGTTGTGACTTGTACAACCTTTCTTACTTACTAATACAAACTAAAAACTGCTAGACTTTTCTAACACAAAGTTGAGCACAACTTTGTAGAGAGAAATCACAATCGAGAATCTCTACATAATAATCTAACTCATGAAACAGTAGAAAGACTCTCTAAGTATTACTTGAACAGCAGTGAACGTTCAAGTAAACTATAACCAGAATTTAGAATCTCAAAAGGACTCAACACTTGAGAAATAATCTCGATTTCAAGCGTCGAGTGAAGGCTTTGAATGCTTGAGAATTCTGCAGTGTTTAAGCTTGAATGTTTGAATTTCCCATAACAATTCTGGTGAAGGGAAGGACTATTAATAGGCTTGAAGTCAAATTCTAGCCGTTGGAATGTGTTAGTCCGTAGACTGACACATTATACTTTCTTCCCGTTGACGCAGTCCAGCTTACTTCCGAAGATACAGGGCCAGATCAGATCAACCCATGTAGGCAAGATTATGCTGCCTCTACAATCTAGAGTCTTCAACAATCTTCTTTTAAACTGCGAGTCTTGAACTCTTCTAGGCAAGTGATGAACTCCTTCAAACCGGTTGACTACAATCTGTGAAACTAAAACTGTTTCGACTAGGAATGAAAGCATACTAAACTGGGTATACTGATCAGTTTAGTTCTATCAACCTAACTGTGGGTCCTGAAAATAGTGTTTTGGTGTATGGGGAGGGTACACGAAATGCCAACGTTTTGACTTTAAAACAGAGGTTCAAACGGGTTGACTCGACAGGTTAGATAAAAACAGAGATTGCAACATCCTGTTGAGTTGGAACAGGTTCAGTGAGAACAGGTTCTCAATAGCTTGAGAGTGTTGTGCGGAAGTAGTGAGTGAGTTGGCAACACTTAGAAAATCTTTTCTTGTAACAGATAGTGTGTTTGTAAAAGAGAATGTATGCTGATTATGCAGGTCAGAGAGTAAGTAGTAAATCAACTGTAAATTACAAAGGAGAGAGAGAGAGATCAACACAGTCGATTTTATTGTGGTTCGGGATAACCTTTCCTATGTCCACGTCAGTTACCGTCGTAACTGAAATTCCTTACTTCTCTTCTAATTTAGACTTATAGAAAATCAGCTTCAGATTTCGTCTAACCTCGACGAAATCCAAACACGAGTTTTGGGTCGTGACCCTTACAAACTTCTCTAAATAGAGATTACAACCTTTGTGACAAACACAACCTCTAAACTTGCTAAGTTAATCCAAACCTAACAATTAAGAGATCTAACAATCTTTCTAACACTTACAGACTTTATAGACTTTGGGTGTAGAAAATATACGATGTTCTTAAGTAGTAGTGATTACTTAAGAACAAGAGAATCAGAAATGTATTAGACTTAACACTTGGAAAATCGTCTTGTTTCGAGTGCTAAGTGAGCTTTGAGCTTCAGAGATTTTTGCAGAGTTTTAGTTTAAATATTGAATTTCCCGTATTTGAATTCTGGAGAGGCTTGAAGTATTTATAAGCCCAGATTTAAAATCTAGCCGTTGGAGTTGTCAGTAATGGCAGAGAGGCCGTACTGCTGACTTACTTCTATTCGTTGGGAGATTTCATCCTTGCTGGCAGATAGGTAGCGTAGGACAGGTCGTCCACACAAGAAGTAGATCTGATGACCTTGATCTGTAGAATTCCAGCGGTCTTGAGCTCTTCATAACAGGGCAGCTAGAACTTCTACAACAGGTTGACTCTATAACGTGAGACAGGTTGAGGACTAAAGAACAGATTATTGAAGCATGATCTGCTCTTTACAATATTCAACCTCTAGAACTAGATGAAGACTTGACGTTTTCCAACAGGGCAGGTCATTATAGTCAACCTATGAAAGTGTAAAATACAAACTAAGTGTGGTTTCGGAAAACATCATCAAAACCAAACTGCAGGGGTTCCCAACAATTTCCCCCTTTTTAATGATGTCGAAACACAACATTATTACAATAAGTTCTTATAAAGAGTTTTCAAGAGAAATTAAGAACTATAAAGAAGTGTGAGTTCGATACTTTCGATACTTTTAAAAGACTCATCCTTTTCTTTAATGATGAGCTTTTTTCCCCCTTTTTCATTTAACTCAGGATTCTTTCCTGAATTGCTCATTTTCCCTTGTTCTCAATCAAAACTTTCATTCCCCTGGATCTGCTCTTTTCAATCTTCCCCCTTGATCTAATCTTCCCTTTATCTTGCTCCTTTTTCAATCAAAACTTTCATTCCCCTTGATTCTACTCTTCCCCCGTTCGATATCATCAAAAGGATTGGAGGATGCAGATGGTAGGGTGAGTCAAGATTGAGCTAAAAGAAGAAAAAGAAGAGAAAAACAAGGTGGTATTGGTTGAAGAGTTGGAGAGTGGGAATGGAGATGTATGAGGTGGAAAACGAGATTGTTCAGAATAAGTTGCACGTGAGGATAGAAGATCAGAGCATTGATTGGTGAACATGATCTGTCTTTGAATTTTGATCTGAATTCTGAGATTGACACATCTTCAGTTTCTTCATGGATAAGATATGTTACCAAACTGAGGGTTCACAACAATCAGTGTATGAAAAGAAAAGGATAAAATAAAGTATTAGAAGGTTTTGACTTTGTTGACAACAAAGATGTTAGAGAGCGAGAGATGAGTTCCATTGATTCCCCCTTGCTGAGATATCGTTTATGATATGAAGTTTCTTCTTTTGTCAGGTCAGCATCGACAGGTCTTGGAGTGAAAGTGATCTGGAGAGGATGACCTGTAATCTTAAATGTTGAATAGATAAGAAGATTTGTTAATCAAAGATAGATAACGTGCCGAGTTACCAGTTCGGTTAAGGTTATCATTATCAGTAATGCTAGAATAGTTAATCGCAGATATAGAATCAAGATAAGTACAGAGGAGCATAGCAGAGGACAAAGAGGTTTTGTCTTTGGCAGAAAAATAGTCACATTATATTATATATCAGATCAAGGTAGCTACAATAGATACTACAATGATTCGATAGAGAATATAACATGAGGTACGATTAAGTTCATTGTCTTTCTTTACTGCATAGGCTGATTCTATTTATCAGCTTCAGTTTCTTGCTTTTCTCAGGATCTATAGAAATAGAGATGACAAGGAATTCTCTTGAAGTAGAGATCTTGTATTATCTCTTCGTAGAGAGGATTCTAGCCCATCTATTGATAGACTTCTCTCGATCCTGAGATTCTTGACCTTTACCGGTCCTTCCTTAGGTAGAGATTTGCATTATCCTATGAGGATTTCTTCTCCGTTGAGGTGGATCCACCATCACCCTTATTGGCAGAGCCAAGATGGGTTCTGATGAATTCCCAGAGCTTTGCGTTCTTAGCTTGAAGAGCCTTAACCTGTGTATCTACATAGTCTTCGCAGTGGATTTCCAGTGCAGAGACGTCAGCAAATATTGCCGGATCATGAGTTGCAATAACTTCAGGTGCAAGCTTCTTGAGAGCATTTTCAGCTGCAATCTGGGAGAGGGTAGAGACCTCTTCTTGCAGTTGAGAGATGCACTTGTCGAACTTGATGCTTAGCCCCTGGAGATCTGCCGTGAGAATGTCGTCCACCTTGTCAATCTTTTCATTGACAAACTGTTGTCTTTGAATATCAGAAAGCTCAAATAGGTTGAGTTTCCTGGTCATTGTACGCAGCTCTGCCTTGACATAGGCCATGATCCTACTTTCAACTTCAGCAAGATTACTGACAGGTGATGAGGATGGAGCAGCAGCAGATGTTTCTTCTTCCTGATGAATAGAGGTGGTCACAGGTTCAGATTGCCCTACAGAGGAACCTGCTTCCAACTTGACAGCCAGGAGAGAAGAGATAGGTGGAGAGAGAATGAGAGGAAGTGCAAACTATAGCTGCGGTCTGAGAGCGAGTGGGTCTCCTTGACCTGAGGGAATCGAGAAGAGGGTTGATTTTCCTCTTGCCCTTCCTGTCAGAAGAAGATAGGCCTGCTTCTTCCTTGACAGTGGCTTGAACTGGGGCTGCTTTGCTGGCAATCATTTCCAGCAGTAGAGCCTTAGCAGCTTCACTTGAATTGAAGACCAGGTGAGGGGTCACTCCAAGAAGCATCTCCATCTGCTTTAGAGAATGTGGCACCAGCTGTTCCGGAGGAATTGGAATGGCACGATACCAAACCCGATTGGTGAGGATAGTCATCAGCATGAAGTTGATCTTTGTTCTATGGTGAAGATTGCACCTCGCCTCGATCTTCACCAACCGATTTTTCTTGAAAGTTCGAGAGATGAAGGTAGTCTGCTCAAGGAACAGATTCACAAGCAGTCTACCCCAATTGACATCAAGTTGTTTTGTCACAGCAACCATCACCTTAAGTTTGTTTACGGTGACGTTCTCATTGGAACCAGCATAAGAGAAGAAGATGTTGTGCACGAATTCAAAGAGAACTTGGTACTCCGGCTTCAGTTCACTTCAGTTCTCAGAAAGCTCAAATAGGTTGAGTTTCCTGGTCATTGTACGCAGCTCTGCCTTGACATAGGCCATGATCCTACTTTCAACTTCAGCAAGATTACTGACAGGTGAAGAGGATGGAGCAGCAGCAGATGTTTCTTCTTCCTGATGAACAGAGGTGGTCACAGGTTCAGATTGCCCTGCAGAGGAACCTGCTTCCAACTTGACAACCAGGAGAGGAGAGATAGGTGGAGAGAGAGAAGGAGAGGAAGTACAAACTGTAGCTGTGGTGTGAGAGCGAGTGGGTCTCCTTAACCTGAGGGAATCGAGAAGAGGGTTGATTTTCCTCTTGCCCTTCATGTCAGAAGAAGATAGGCCTGCTTCTTCCTTGACAGTGGCTTGAACTGGGGCTGCTTTGCTGGCAATCATTTCCAGCAGTAGAGCCTTAGCAGCTTCACTTGAATTGAAGACCAGGTGAGGGGTCACTCCAAGAAGCATCTCCATCTGCTTCAGAGAATGTGGCACCAGCTGTTCCGGAGGAATTGGAATGGCACGATACCAAACCCGATTGGTGAGGATAGTCATCAGCATAAAGCTGATCTTTGTTCCATGGTGAAGATTGCACCTCGCCTCGATCTTCACCAACCGATTTTTCTTGAAAGTTCGAGAGATGAAGGTAGTCTACTCAAGGAACAGATTCACAAGCAGTCTACCCCAATTGACATCAAGTTGTTTCGTCACAGCAGCCATCACCTTGAGTTTGTTTACGGTGACGTTCTCGTTGGAACCAGCATAAGAGAAGAAGATGTTGTGCACGAATTTAAAGAGAACTCGGTACTCCGGCTTCAGTTCTCTCCGGTTAAGAGTCGTCAGATTGTACGCCTCTTTCAGTTCGATGAGAGCTTGATGGTAGACACTCTGTGTGGCGGCGTCGGGAATGTCCTCAATCTTGCAGATGGAGCCGGTATACACAAGATTGAAAGCTCTAAGCACGAGGCCCAACATAAAGACCGACTGAGCCTGTTCCCCTTCCTACAGTACCAGTGCCGTCGCCGTCGAAGGGTTGGAACCTTCGGATTCCAAAGAACAGTAGAATTGGGCTGACATATTTTTAAAGGAGATGGGAGGGCTTAGCGGTTATGATGTTTAAAAATCCATTGCATCGAGCGATGGACTCAAACATCGGATTTACGCCGGTGGAGCCATGATTGTCGAGAATAGCAGCTTCCTCGAAGAAGATATAGGGCTCAAATTCTTGGAAAATCTTTTCGTGAGGGAGTTGGGCAGCCATTTTTGAAGAGATGGGATAAAGGAATTCTGGGAACGCTGAAGGAAAAGATTGTAAAATTTTGTAGAGAGATAGTACAATGAGGAAGATGAAGATTCTCAGTCAATTTGCTATATTTATAGAAGATTTCAACTTGGCGGTTGAGATTTCTAGGGAATCGTGAGCAGTTTTTAGATCGTGCAAGTTGGGAGCGGGAAAGTGGGCGAGTGGCTGCGAGTGGGATAGCGAGTGGGGTTACATGCGCATAACTTTTTAGTACTTGGTAGACGGTTGATTTGATAGAAAACCTTCGATATTCTCAAGACTTTTCATATTCTGATAAGGGGAATCTGGGAATGTCTTTTACTTGTGTCAGAAAAGGTAATGGCAATAGGTATGACATAAGTCTAGATAAAGAAATAATCATCACAAGGGAAGTTGGTACGACTTCTCTTATTCTCCCTAAATTTGTGATCAGTCTGAGAGAAGATAGGTTCACTTATGAAGAGTGAATCTGTTGAGTTCAAGAGGGTTGGAGGAGTTCCTTTATGACCTGTGTCATGCAGAACAGGTTTGGATGACCTGTTACAGAGCACGAGTCATCACATCATGGTGAGTGAATCTCTTGGTGAACTGTTAAGATTGCTTCGAGCTTAATAAATAAGTGAATATGTTAAGCTCGGATGAAGGCCAGCATTTCTTCTGACTACGTAGCATAATCTCTTACGTCAGCGCCAACTATTCTCATGTGCGTGCATTAAAGTTCAGCAGATTCATGCAAAGATGATCTAACATGGACAAGGATCAACATAAGAAACTAAAGTAGAAGAGTATTTTACTCATTAGCCAAGAGTATTTTCTGGATGACGGTTAACAACACACAAAACAAAAAAATGAACTATTGAAGACAGAACGTGATACAGTTTACCGTCTCATCTGAAGAAGTTCAAGATGAGGATTCATAATTGTACGAGGAGCTTCAAACAGTTATTGTTGACGTCGTGTCTTCAGACAGGTCAGGTTGTGGCAAGATGCGTTTAACAACCTATTTGAGAGTTGAAGAACTCTTGACAAGTTGCTGTTGAGATACAACACGAGTTTTCTTGTTCTTCCACCTCCTCTATCTTGGAGACAGATGAAGAGGTTTTCGAAAGAAAGAGTTTTTTAGAGTATCAGAATGAAAGTGGGGTTGATGAGCAGGTTGATAGTGAGTTTGATAACCTTGATCCTCCTAGAACCCATAGTGAGCCTATGGATGATTGAATTTATAGGGAGGGTCAAAATGATAGTAACAGTTCTATGGCTCAAAATGTCCATAAAATTGTTGTTATGGCCATTCCTCACAAGAGTTGTGATAAGCAGGTTGTTTCCCTTGAGATTTAGGAACACGTTGTTTCCTTTTAGACTTGGATCGACCTTTGATGGAAATAGGTCGATCTCTATTCTTTGGAAGAGCATTGACTATGTCAGCAGGTTGACTTTGAGAGCTCGAGGCTTTGTGCTCTTTGATCAAGATTGCCTGTGGTTGGTGAACTGGATTTTTCAGGTTGATTTTCTTATCAGGTAGAGTCCATTGAGTAGAATCTGTAGCATGTTTGTCCTTGGACTTCACAAGCTGGATCCTCCTATTAACAGATTGACTTTGAGCTTTTTGTTGACCTTTAAGCTCTAATCCAGTTTTGATCAATGGATTTCTTTGAACAGACTAGATTTCTTCCAGCTTATCTTTTCCTTTGATCATTCGATCAACCATTTCCTAAAGATCTGTAAGCTTTTGAGATAGAGAAGCGATTTCTCCATCCTTTTTAGAGAGCGTTTTCTTTAAAGCTTCTTCTTTTAATACATCTTGATCAACCTGTGATTTTAGAATTGTAATCTCCTGATCCTTAGCTGCATCAAAAGGTTCAAAATTTTCTTTTAAAGCCAGCTTGAAATTTTCATTCTCCTCTTCCTAGTTCCTTTCCGACTATGACTAGCTCTTTGAACATGTTTGAGGGTTTTTAATAGTCATTCCTTTGCTTGATTAATTCGTCCCTGTGAATCATCTCGGGAGAATTCTTTCCTGCAAGATCAATGTTAGAAAATGAAGCAGATTCAGGTTTAGAGACTGACTGAGAGTTCTCTGATCTTGACGTGATTTCCGGGCTGCATTTTCCAACATTATCATCTTTATCAACTTCATCAACAAAAAGTGTTTGCTCAATTATGTTGATGACATTGGCTTCTGAGAAAGCATCTGCAATGATATTTCTGTACTTGCATAATGATGATGTAAACATGATGAAGAGAGAGAAGAAAATTTTGAAAGAAAAGAATTTCTTGGATCAAGTTCGAATTGACCAAAAGCTTTGAGAAACTTTCAGTATGCAGAGGCGATGGTCAAAAGAACCACAGCTCTCATACGAGTTGTGGGTCCCGAAAATTATGTTTTGGTGTATGGGGGGATATACCAAATGCTAACGTTTTGACTTCAAAATAGAGGTTTATACGGGTTAACTCGACAGGTCAGATAAAAACAGAGATTACAACAACCTGTTGAGTTGGAACAGGTTCAGTGAGAACAGGTTCTCAACAGGTTGAGAGTGTTGTGCGGAAGTAGTGAGTGAGTTGGCAACACTTAGAAAATCTTTTCTTGTAACAGATAATGTGTTTGTAAAAGAGAATGTATGCTGATTATGCAGGTCAGAGAGTAAGTAGTAAATCAACTATAAATAGATAAAGGAGATAGAGAGAGATCACCACAGTCGATTTTATCATGGTTCGGGATAACCTTCCCGACGTCCACGTCAGTTACTGTCGTAACTGAAATTCCTTACTTCTCTTGTTATTTAGACTGACAGAGAATCAGCTTCAGATTTCGTCTAACCTCGACGAAATCCAAACACGAGTTTTGGGTCGTGACCCTTACAAACTTCTCTAAACAGAGATTACAACCTTTGTGATAAACACAACCTCTAAACTTGCTAAGTTAATCCAAACCTAACAATTAAGAGATCTAACAATCTTTCTAACACTTACAGACTATACAGACTTTGGGTGTAGAAAATATACGATGTTCTTAAGTAGCAGTGATTACTTAAGAACAAGAGATCCAGAATCAAAAATTTATTAAACTTAACACTTGGGAAATCGTCTTGTTTCGAGTGCTAAGTGAACGTTGAGCTTCAGAGATTTCTGCATAGTTTTAGCTTAAATATTGAATTTCCCATACTTGAATTATGGAGAGGCTTGAAGTATTTATAGGCCCAGATTTGAAATCTAGCCATTGGAGTTGTCAGTGATGGCAGAGAGGCCGTACTGCTGACTCACTTCTAGCCGTTGGGAGATTTCGTCCTTGCTGGCAGACAGGTAGCGTAGGATAGGTCGTCCACATAAGAAGTGGATCTAGATGACCTTGATCTGTAGAATTCCAGCGGTCTTGAGCTCTTCATGATAGGGCAGCTAGAACTTCTACGACAGGTTAACTCTATAATGTGAGACAGGTTGAGGACTAAAGAACAGATTACTGAAGCACGATCTGCTCTTTACAATATTCAACCTCTACAGCTAGATGAAGACTTGACCTTTGCCAACAGGGCAGGTCATTATAGTCAACCTATGAAAGTGTAAAATACAGACTAAGTGTGGTTTCGGAAAACATCATCAAAACCAAACTGCAGGGGTTCCCAACACTAACTCTTGAAAAGAGTTAAAATCTGTCTAAGTGTTGTTTCGATAAACATCATCAAAACTCAAACTGAGTAGAGTTCCTGTTGGGATATAATATTAAGGGGGAACTTGAATCAAGTTAAAATAATAACTTGTTTTGATTCGATTCCAAAACCCTTTTTAGAATATTTCCCTTATTATTTCTGATAAACTAGACAAGTCTCTCTTAGATAAGCTTACATGTTAGGAAGCTTCTCTTTTAGTCTAGAAGCACCAAAGATGAAGCAGCCAGAGTTCGCGAAGTAAAAGGAAGCGAAGCGGCTCCAGCAGTGAAAGCGTAAGCAGTGAAGTTTTGACAAAGCGTCTAGGAGACGCTTCAGATAAAGACGCTAAAAGCGGGCTTCCAATCAGTGGAAGCGAAGCGCTCTCAAGTCAGCTCACCCAAAGCATCTCTGATATAGAGCTGAAATCAAAGCGTCAATCAGTGCAAGTGTGACAAGTTTGACACAGAATCCAAGTTTGAATTTCAAACTCTCGGATGTCTGACATCTCACAGAATGAAGCCTACGTGTCATCACACTATTGCACAACGGAAACGGCTACAGTCCAAGAAGTCAAAGTTAGGTAAAGGCGGACATCCTTTCCTGACTCTTGCAGGCTGACACGCCGAATTATCCAATATTAAGGAACACGCAACCTGTTCTCTCTCAACGGAAAATAGGGTTCCTTTATATAAATAGGAGTTGCACACACACTAAAACTGACGCACGCGCAAACGATTCAAGCATTCACATTTGCAAGAACTCAAGCAAATTTCCTTCTAGTACTTAGTTTTTCCAAAGCGCTTCACTTTAGTGTGTCCTTAAGAACTTGTTTCTTAAGTATTGCAACTACCTCACTTTCTAGGTTCAATCTCTTATATCCATAGCCTAGACTCTTGAGAATCCTTATCCCTTACTTGTGAGTTCATTGTAAAGGATTCTCATACTTACAAAAATCTAAAACCCCAAAACCCAATTCTAGAGTGAATAAATTGAGTTGTAAGGTTATCGAGCTTTTGTGAAAGAGTGTTGTTGTTGTAAGGTTTCTCGAGAGCCAGTAAAATCTCTGAGGATTCAAGTGCAAGTTTGTTATTTGCCTTGAATCACTTCCCCTTGGAAGTATAAAATAAGGAGTACCGAGTGAAGGTATTCATCCCGTCAAGGATAGAGTGGACGTAGGAGAGGTGTTCCGAACCACTATAAATTGTTTATCTTTTTATATTAAGTTATTTATTGCTTTGATTACTCGCAGACACACACTCACCTTTTTAATATTAACAAGGTTTTAATTTGCAAGATAAGCTTTAAAGACTCACCATATTCCGCACAGTATCACACGAGCGAGAGGCTTTGAACGCTTCACTTAGCTTCAAAGCGTCTACTCGTCTAAAAAGCTGAAAATCGCAAGAGAAGTTTAACACTTCTCTACACACGTATTCACCCCCCCCCCCCCTCTACGTGTGTAAGCCCCTTTCGGGATCAACAAGTGGTATCAGAGCAGGGGTTCTAACTGACCTCTGTTTCTGAATACTGGTAGCGCGAAAGTGCTATAGTAGGTTTACCTGAACCAATATTTCCAAACTCGTATTAAAACCTCACTCTCTACATATTGTATCTTTCTAATCTCTTTTTTAAGATGTCTTCCTCAGCACAACTTCCTCAGTTCTCGATCGAGGGCTATACAATGTGGAGCTTCCATGTGGAGTCCCATCTCGCTTCACTTCATGACCACATACATGAGGTTGTCGAAAAGGGACCCATCATAATCATGAAATGTCTATCGAGGAACCGTGAAAAGGAGAAATCTGTCGACCAAGACGGCAACCCTGTTGACGAGGAAGAAAGCGCTTCTACCGATGTCTATGTCGTTAAGCCTAGAGAAGAATATACGACCAACAACTTCAAAGCTGATAATCTAGATCGGGTGGCACGCAACGTGATCTAGTCAACCATCGCCGATGCCTATCTCCCAAGAATCATGAAATGCAAAACGGCAAAGGAGATATGGGAAACTCTTGCCCTAATCTCACAGGGCATGGAGAAAATTAAGGAAAACAAACTCTCTATATTGATGCAGGAGTTTAACGCTCTCACAATGAAGAGCAATGAGAGCATGGAGTCTTTCAAGACTCGAGTTCTGGGAATCACCACAACTGTGGCTTCCCTGGGGAAAGAACTCACCTTCAAAGAAATCAATCAAAAGGTGGTTCGCTCTCTGTCTGGAAAATGGCAGACAATGAAGGAACTCTTCCTCTCATAAAAAGAATTGGGAGACATGTCTCCTGAAATGATGTTCTCCGAATTTAAAGCGATCGAATTTGACTTAGTCAAGAAAGCGCTTCGTGAGGATGAGGAGGAGCTTCCAACGAAATCAAAGAATCTGGCTTTCAAAGCCGTAGTAGAGAACACCACCATCGAAGCCGACACTTCCAACAGCGAGGTTGCAGAAATGTCGAGAGAAGAACTGGAGGATTACGCTCTCTATCTTGTTAGAGGGTTTACCAACTCCAACGGTAGAGCGGCCAAGTATAAAAGATTCCACAAATCTCAAGGCCAGAGC
This sequence comes from Mentha longifolia, assembly GCA_001642375.2. Taxonomy (NCBI): domain Eukaryota; kingdom Viridiplantae; phylum Streptophyta; class Magnoliopsida; order Lamiales; family Lamiaceae; genus Mentha; species Mentha longifolia. Next base: position 20,255,323 of record CM038113.1, on the reverse strand, counting down.
TCACGCTTCACCCCACGCGATGGGAAGAGAGATGACAAATCTGCAGCCATCCCTAGAGATAAAGCCAAAATTGAGTGCTACGAGTGTCACAAAATGTTGCACTACAAAAGTGAATGCCCGAAGCTCTCAACCAAAGAAAAAGATGAGGTCAAAGCTCATCGTGAGGACAGCCGTCGCGCTCTCATAGCCGATGCTCCCGTCGAATCCAAAAAATCCATCGACCATGATGAAGATCAGTTCACTGATGATGAATACGATTATGGTTGCATGGCAATAGAAGCTAAAATGAAGGTACAGGTAAATGCTGAAAGTATGAACGCTGGATCTGAAAGCGTATTGGAGTCTCCTAAAGCATCTTCCAGACCAAATACGCGCTCTATCTCTAAACAAGTAGATTTGGTGGACGCTTCGATAGAGGAAGAAATTGAAGACGAAGTTGAAGCAATGGAGCAGGATCTCAATAAGCTCTCTCTCGATAAGGGGGAACCAAACTTGAGAATAGCTGATCCTCTGACCTCATTGGTTCCAAACAGTGAGGAAGCTCCATCCAGTCCAGTGGTCTCTGATCAAGGGAACGGTAATGATCACACACCACGCTCCGAGTCAGATGATATGGAGGCTTTCAACCAGAAGAAGCTTTGGTTGAGGTATCATCCCCAAGAAAGTGTTCTAGGTGATCCCAGCCAGGGCATCAGGACTAGAAGTACCTTATTTCATAGTGAGAGTTGCCTGTTTAGTTGCTTCCTAGCAAACACCGAGCCTTCATCGGTGGAGGACGCTCTAAATGATTCAAACCGGATAACTGCCATGGAAGAGGAGCTAAATGAGTTTGCAAGGAATGGCGTTTGGTACCTAGTGGATCGACCTTCTCATCAAAGCGTCATCGGTACCAAATGGGTCTTCAAGAATAAGACCAACGAAAGCGGCAACATAGTTCGCAACAAAGCTCACAAAAGGATATTGCCAGGAGGAAAGCATCGATTTTGATGAAACCTTCACTCCCGTTGCTCGTCTCGAAGCCATCAGGATGTTTCTTGCATATGCCGCATCCAAGAAGTTCAAAGTGTATCAAATGGATGTGAAGAGTGCCTTTCTCAATGGAAAATTGAAGGAGGAAATGTACGTCGAACAGCCCCCAGACTTTGAAAAGAGTGATCAAGTGTACCGGCTCATCAAAGCGGTGTATGGCCTCAAGCAGGCACCCAGAGCGTGGTACGAGACTCTTTCAAACTTCCTAGTTGAAAGCGGCTTTCAAAAAGGGAAGGTAGATCAAACCCTCTTCACGATCAACGATGGTGAAGACATGCTATGGGTACAAATCTATGTCGATGACATCATCTTTGGCTCTCCAAATCAAATCTTGAGTGATAAATTTGCGGGGTTGATGTAGAGAAAATACAAGATATCTATGATAGGGCTGATGACATGCTTTTTGGGATTGCAAGTAAAGTAAACAAGTCGTGGAATCTTCATCAATCAAGCCAAGTACACTCGTGATATGCTCACTAAGTTTGGTGTTCAAAATTGCAAAAGCGTCAAGATTTTAATGAACACAAACTTCAAGATAGATCCAGACTTGGATGGCAAGTTAGTCAATGCTATGGATTACCGTATGTTGATTGGCTCTTTGCTATATCTTACAGCTAGCCGACCCGACATCACCTTTGTTGTAGGCGTCTGTGCTAGATTTCAAAGCAATCCGAAGCAAAGCCATTTGGAGGGAGCTAAGCGCATTCTTCGATACCTTAAAGGGACCATCAACTTAGGCCTTTGGTATGCGGCGGAAGATGATCTCATGCTTAGTGGCTACTCCAATGCCGATTTCGGTGGATGCAAAGTTGATAGGAAATCAACTAGTGGAACGTGTTAATTCATTGGCAACAAGTTGGTTTCATGGTTCTCAAAGAAACAAACTAGTGTTGCCACCTCTACCACCGAAGCGGAATACATGGCTGCGGGAAGTTGTTGTTCACAAATCCTTTGGCTAAAACAACAGTTGAAGGACTATAAAGTGGAATGTTCGGAGGTTCCAATTTATTATGACAACACAAGCACAATTTCCATCACCCACAATCCCGTGCTTCATTCAAAATGTAAGCATATTGAAATTCGCCATCATTTTATTCGGGATCATGTGGAGAAGCAGGATGTTAAGGTAGAAAAGATTCCAACTGAGGATCAGAAAGCGGATATTCTCACCAAGCCGCTTCCACAAGCACGCTTCAACAAATTGTATCTAGAACTAGGGTTGCTAGACCCTGGTGAGGAGAAGGTGGAGTAACGGTGGAGAAGGCAAAGTGTGTTCCCTACCTACTCTCACGCTTTCCTTTATGGGAAAGATTGTTGGGATCATTGGTTAAGGGGGGACCGGTCTTTGCAGGTGGTGTGAAAGAGAAGACTTTATCTCCCCTTTTCAAGGGATGATAATTAAACCGAAGGGATGGAGTTCCCTTTAGGAGCATCGACCTCTACACGCTTCCACTGCTTCTGTGAAAGCGCGGTTGAGTGCTCTTCCTTGATGAGTTAATCAAGGATGCTTGATCAAGGTTGTTACTCGTACTACGGTATTCGTAAAAACTTGTGCCGTCTTGTCAGAGCGGTGCACAAGTGGTACCTTGTGGATCTCTTGAGAGTCCAGCTTTTAAGTTTAGAGCTTGGCACAATCTTGACGTTTCACTCCTAAAATTCTTAAAATCCTTTCTGCTGAAGAAACATGAAAGCATTGAGTTGATAATCCTATTCAAGTTAACATACGCGTACATAACTTTTGGGACGTATTGTATGGAGTTGCTTGAATGATTTTCACTCAATTTTCTCACAAGCTTTCATGGTGGAGATGGAGCCAGAAGCGCAAAGCATGTTAAAGATCTTCACCACTGCTAATTGTGAAAGCCTCATTTGTTTTGAGTAATGTAAAGCTCCAACCTTACAAAGGTTAGTGACTATTCTCGAGAATCTCGCTTCATGAAACTTGAGATAGCTTGCCATAGTAAGGAAGTGAATTCATAGATTTTAATGCATGAGGCAACTCATGTCATTCCATTAAAATCCATGAAGACACTCATCCCCAACCGGGTCCCTCGTGGATTTTGTAATCTCATATCTCATGTTATCGAATTCACGAGATAGACCTACCCGAGTAAGAGGACTTTGCATTATCTTCATCTCTCAACATAAGTAGAGCGCTTCCCCTACAGAGTTGACACTCTCTTTAAAAGATAGTCCAAAGCTATGTTTAAGGGGGAAGCACTTCGTCTTCGAGAGAAAGCGCTTAGATGAGAACAAACGCTCTCACACTTCAAAGCGTGAACGTTCTATTCCTCAACTAAAGCTTTAACATCTGAGTACGTGGATCGTCAAAGCGTGGTATCAGTCATTTACAATTTTAACTGATTAGTAAGTCTCCCTTTCGCGTCTTTCAATTTAAGTAAGTAAGTCAACGCAAAGCGTCTTCAAGAACCCTGTGCGTGACCTACCGAAAATATTAAAGTGCTGATACAGACGCTTCCCGAACTAGATGCTCTTGTCTAATTTCCGAAGCGTGACAATCAGCCAAATTTTAAATATTTCTAGAAATTAATCTCTCATTAGTTTACTTATAAGCTATATATCTATAAAGCAAGATATCACTCAAGTATAGTTTGCGTGTGATATCTTTGCATTTAATGCAAAGACTGCTGCAGTTACAGGACTCGAGACACACTCGCGCGTGCTTCTCACTCGCGCTACCGAACCACCACAAACTTTTAATCTTGGCCGTCGGACGTTTCGAATTACTTTTTCCCTAACCGCACGATTAAATAACTGTCAAACACGATCTATACACGATCAGAGCCACTCACTCTTTTTCCAGAACGTGATCTTAGCCACTCACTAAGACACGTCGCCCCACTAACCTTTTAATACTCGTTATACTTATTATCTATGCATATATTAGAACTTCTTCACTCATCACTTTCATTATACATCATTTTCGTCATTTCTGCAAATTCTTCAAGTTCTACAACTCACAGAACTTCTCTGCAAATCTTACTTCTTTTTCCACAGAAATTCAAAATGGTTAATACAAAATGGCAACCTGCTCCTAGAAGCCGCTACGGAGAATTTGTATTTACGGAGGCTCACGTCGATCGTGATACTGACCGATGGCGGAATCATCAAGAGAGCAATCCTCAATTCTGGCCTGGAAAATCTTCTTTTCCAGCATCCCAAGTACATTAATCTGGTAGGGGCGGTCGAGTTCCTCTCCAACTTGAACTCGGAAACCCTAACTACCAAAATCTCACTGCAACAGTTCGATGAACAAGGCTTGGTTCGATCTGTGGCAACCGAAACCCTAGAGCTCGACGCTCTATTCGAGGATTCTGTCCTCATTCCTAACTCTGGGGAAGATCCGGAGTCTGCTGGAGATCCGGATATCTAGAAGGAGTTCAGGCGCTTCTCATCGGATCCACGCGCCATCTTCATCCGCAAGCAGTCGAAGGCAACATCGTTTCGACCGCCCTTCGACAACATGATTAACATTGTGACAAAGTGCCTACTTTGTAACACCGGTGGCTGGTCCACCATCATGGAACAGAAGATTCATCTTCTATCGGCGCTCTGTGATACCGCGATCAACCGTACACTTTACAACTGGAAAACATGGTTTGTGAAGCAGTTGGTTGAGGCCAGCAAAGCCGTTCGAGAAGTGACGGATGGGGAACACAAAGGCCAACTTGAGTTTCTTGGCAAACTCAAGTATGGAATGAAGATATCCTATTTCTTGGAGGCGTCCTGGGCAGCTCAAGAATGGCTCGTGGAAAGCAAGTACACTCGTGTGCTTTTTACGAAGGCGCTTCCAGGCGACGAGTTTGGAGTTGTCGCCCCTCCCACTTCAGACATTGAATATACCAGTGCTGAAGCGCTGATATTGAAGGAGGAGGAGGAGAAGTGAAGGAAGAAGGGTCGAAAAGGCCCAAAGAAGCCAAAGCGCCATCGTGTGTCAGAAAAATCAGTCCCTTCCATGACAGGGAAGCATGGGCTAATAGATGAAGATGACGAGGAAAGCGCCGCTTCCTCCTACAACGCTTCAGACTCTGACTAGACTTTAAGTCAGGATCTGAAAGCCGGTGCCCTAGCTGCACAAGATGAAGGAGAGGAAGTTGAAGCGTCAGGAGAGGATGTTGATCGCATCGGCGCTCTCCACGTCACTGACGAAGCGTCCAGCTCGTCAGCAAACGAGGAATTCCAAGCTAACAAGCCCCCGCCTCAAATCTCCCAAAGCGTCCAGTCTAGTAATGAGGACTGTTGACAGAGAGCTCCAGTGGGCTGAAGAGGAAATAAGGGAATTCTTTGGAGAATTCTCTCTACCTCCATCCGTGTTGGAGGTTACTTCACGCTTCTTGAAGTACGTCCGAAGCCGCGGCACCAACGTGTACAAAATTTGCCAGTTGGTGCGGGCTAACGACCCTAAAGCGCTGGTCGAGGAGGAGGCCTCGATCCTTAGCAGCTTTGAGTTGGAACGCTTCGACGACCTGATCGATGAGCCAGAAGTGTGGAGGCGCATTGAGAGGAAGGTCCAGGAGCTTGTTCCCTCCTACACACCCACTCCATTAACACCAACTGGTGCACCTGTCAGTGTGTTTGAAGAATGACTCTCGGTTCTTCAAACCACTCACGATGAAGTGGAGCGTGAGTGCGCACAGCTGAAGAGTAAAATAAAAAAGAAAGAGAGCCAGCTTTCTAAAGCTGAGGAGGAGAAGAAGCAGGTGGATGACGAGCTTTCAACTACTACCACAGAGTTGATAGCACTGAAGAAGGAGATGGTGAAGAAAGAAGAGGAGCTCTCCACTGCTACCAAAGCATTGGAAGAGTTAAAGGTGAAATCAGCGCCTGTGGAGTTGCAGTTGGCTGAGGAGAGAGAGCACATAGAATTAGCTCATGATGAGCTTTCAACCATTAAGGCACAGCTTCTGGAAATTCCAGCCTTACGTTCGGAAGTGCTGAAGCTATCTACGGAGTTGGATGACAGGGAGCGTGTCCACAAAGAACTCGAAGTTGTCGAAGCTGAACTTTCCACGACCACTGACAAGGTCGCTCAACTTGGGAGAGAGCTTAAAGCGGCAAAAGCAGAAAATTTTGAAGCCGCCTCTGTCACCCAACAACTCAATGCAAAGCTAGAATCTGTAGAGAGGAAACTCGCGGATTCTGAAAAACAAAGGAAGCAGGTAGTGGCCATGCTGGGCCAAGCAGCGGCTGGAGCGCAAAGCGGATTGAGTCAAGTTGTGCCAGCCACTACACTGGAAGACATCTCTAACAAAATGGAGGCGCTAGCGGCCTTCGTCCAATCTAAGTTCCGCGTGTATCGCGCAACCCTGGAACGGTCGGTCATTCTGACCAATGCGCGCTCTCCAGCTTCAATCCTTTCAGCACAAGTCCTAGGCGCTCTACTGGCACAAGGTTTATTGAAGCCTAATCAGCCGAACATCACTCTGCCAGGAGCCGCCAGCCAAAGCGCCAACGTACAGTGCGCTCCCTCCAAGCCCGTTTTTGATGCTGCCAAAAAGGGGGAAGCGACTGGGATGCCAAGTGGTCAATCCACATAAGCCAAGGCCAAAGAGGACGCTTCCAAGAAAGTGGAAGCACAGAAGGAAGGAGAAGCGGAGAAGCTGGTGATCATCTTGGATGAGCCAATCGATGTCGCTCCCCTTCAAGCAGTGTCAGCAGCGCCACAGAAAGAAAAGGAGAAGCGAAAGAAGAAAGGGCCTGCTGACACCAACCCCAAGAAAAAGCTGAAAATGACTCCCGCAACGATGACCAAGGAGGCTGGAGCACAACGCGAATTCCAAGAGGAGTTGGATGCGATTTTTCTGCACAAAACAAAAATTTCCACCTCCGAAGGTATCTGTTGAAGTACACTCCGACCAACGCCGCTGAAAAGGAATGCCTGGAAGTGATGGCAAAGTATAAAGCGGTGTCAGAGTGCAGGGACAAAGTTTTTAATGAAGAGGTGGTGACCGACTCAGATAAAGCGCTTCATCTATTGAAGATGGAAGCGCTTGAAGGGAAGAGAATTTTTGTCGAGAGCCTGCGAACAGTCGATTTTGAAAAATACAGGAAGCAGTTGTTTGCCAGGGACGAACTCGATAGAAAAAAGCTGAGGGATGAGGCTCCTAATGCCAAATTTGTTGATGAGATTATTCCAGCTGACCTCAAGGAGGAGTGGAATGATGTCAAAGTGAAGTTTGTCAAACGCTTCTACTACTGGCAAGGCTTTCGCACTGAGTACGCCATGGATTACTTCATTGCATACATGGATCATTGCAAAACCTCTCTCTTCAACAAAATTTTGGAGATAGAGTAACTCTCAAACCGCCAAAGAAAGAGAGCTACAAACTTCCACTCATTGGAGGCGCTATTCCTGATGAGGAAACAATCAGAAAGGAGATCGAGGAATGTGCAGAATGGCTTGAACAGAACGATCGCCCTAACCGCTCTCTAGCTGCCATCAAGGATAGAGTCTACAATGCCTATGGCATGATCCCTCCAGTTCCTCGAAAACACTTCAAATAGATGTTCATTATATTTGTATTCACTTCATCATCTCACTAATACAATGATATCTTTTACTGCTTTAAGACAATTTCTCATTGTCTTTATTTATTTATACGCTTTCAGTTAACTGCCTATAACTGTATTGATATTGCGTTTTTGCCTAACCCACTCTGATTCTTATACTTAACCTAGAAGTCTCTAGATTTGTGTAAGCACTTGACGTCGGGTTTTGCCATCATCAAAAAGGTGGAAATTGTTGGGATATAATGTTAAGGGAGAACTTGAATCAAGTTAAAATAAACAACTTGTTTTGATTCGATTCCAAAACCCTTTTTAGAATATTTCCCTTATTATTTTGGATAAAGTAGACAAGTCTCTCTTAGACAAGCTTACATGTTAGGAAGCTTCTCTTTTAGTCTAGAAGCGCCAAAGATGAAGCAGTCAAAGTTCGCGAAGCAAAAGGAAGCGAAGCGGCTCCAGCAGTGAAAACGTCAGTAGTGAAGTTTTGACAAAGCGTCTAGGAGACGCTTCAGATAAAGACGCTAAAAGCGGGCTTCTAATCAGTGGAAGCGAAGCGCTCTCAAGTCAGCTCACCCAAAGCGTCTCTGATATAGAGTTGAAATCAAAGTGTCAATCAGTGCAAGTGTGACAAGTTTAACACAGAATCCAAGTTTGAATTTCAAACTCTCGGATGTCTGACATCTCACAGAATAAAGCCTACGTGTCATCACACTATTGCACAACAGAAACGGCTATAGTCCAAGAAGTCAAAGTTAGGTAAAGGCGGACATCCCTTCCTGACTCTTGCAGGCTGACACGCCGAATTATCCGATATTAAGGAACACGCAACCTCTTCTCTCTCAACGGAAAGTAGGGTTCCTTACTATAAATAGGAGTTGCACACACACTAAAACTGACGCACGCACAAACGATTCAAGCATTCACATTTGCAAGAACTCAAGCAAATTTCCTTCTAGTACTTAGTTCTTCCAATGCGCTTCACTTTAGTATGTCCTTAAGAACTTGTTTCTTAAGTATTGTAACTACCTCACTTTCTAGGTTCAATCTCTTATATCCATAGCCCAGACTCTTAAGAATCCTTATCCCTTACTTGTGAGTTCATTGTAAAGGATTCTCATACTTACAAAAATCCAAAACCCCAAAACCCAATTCTAGAGTGAATAGATTGAGTTGTAAGGTTATCGAGCTTTTGTGAAAGAGTGTTGTTGTTGTAAGGTTTCTCGAGAGCCAGTAAAATCTCTGAGGATTCAAGTGCAAGTTTGTTATTTGCCTTGAATCACTTCCCCTTGGAAGTATAAAATAAGGAGTACCGAGTGAAGGTATTCATCCCGTCGATGATAGAGTGGACGTAGGAAAGGTGCTCCGAACCACTATAAATTGTTTGTCTTTTTATATTAAGTTATTTATTGCTTTGATTACTCGCATACATACACTCCCCTTTTTAATATTAACAAGGTTTTAATTTGCAAGATAAGCTTTAAAGACTCACCACATTCCGTACAGTATCACACGAGCGAGAGGCTTTGAACGCTTCACTTAGCTTCAAAGCGTCTACTCGTCTAAAAAGCTGAAAATCGCAAGAGAAGTTTAACACTTCTCTACACACGTATTCACCCCCCCTCCACATGTGTAAGCGCCTTTCGGGACCAACAGTTCCCAACATATAGGTAAGGTGCATGATCAGGATACCAATTTATATCTGATTTGCAAAAAAGTTCCACCTGCAATTTTATGTTATCATTAGCCCCATTCATATTAAAAAGAAAGATAAAAAAATAAATATAAGACAAATTTAAATAATTAATTCTGAATTTAATAGTCATTAAAGAGATTGCGTAATTAAAGCAAAACTATAGGTAATGTGCATGATCAGGACACCAATTAATATATGCTTTGCAAAAAAGTTGCACCTTCAATTTTATGTTATCCTTATCCTTTAGCAATACAATAAAAATAATTGATATTGTAACAGAATAATCATGATGAATTTAAAAATAATAGTATAATATTATTTATATAAAAAGAAACATTGAAAATAAATAATGTATAATCTAAATCAAAATAAATAATATAAAAAATACGCCTATAAAACTGCGAGTATCAAACAATAAATAATATATAAATGTGTATACAACTATACAATTATATGTATACTAATACTATATTTTTTACCATATTTTTTATTGACATAAATGTATATAATGAGATGTAATTAATAAATTGAAAAATTATGTACTCCCTCTGTCCCACTTAAATAGTCCACATTTCTTTATTGGTTTATCCCATATAATAGTCCATTTTCCTAAAATGGTAAAAGTATATCTCACAACTAATACTATTTTAAAATTTCTTATCTCTACTTGCATTGGTCTCTGTGTCAAAAGCAATGTGGACTATTTAGGTGGGACGGATAAAGTATACTATTATTATATACGGAGTATTATTTATATAATTAATTGACATAAATGTAAATAAATGCTAATAATTAATTAACTAGATTTTCTATATATTGGCTTACTAGCTATTACTCCCTCCGGACTTCTTAAGTAGTTACATTTTTTTTTGGGCAATTGTAGCAAGTGTTTTCAATCGTCTTGATGATGAGTTTTAAAATAAATTTTTGAAGTATTTTTTTTACGGGATACTATGAGTGTTGTAATTTCCCATAAAAGAAAAAATTCTTTAAAAATTTATTTAAAACTCATCATCAAGACGCTTGAAATGCTTACCACAATTGCCGAAAAGAAATGTACCAGTACAACTTGAGAAGTCCGGGGGACTATTATATACTAATAAGGGCCTGAATGGTAGACCCAATAATCCATGAAAATCCCATATAAGGATAACTATCTAGGCATGTTTATATGTTTGGTAGTTGAGAAAATTATTTGGGCCCGTCAAAAGCTAACGGCCCGACATAAAATCACTGTTTTCCCATGAAAAGTATCCGCCCCTCACCCCTGTGATAAGCTTTTCTCATTTGAACAGTAAAAAATTCATATCAACAAATCTCTGGTTTGCCCTTTTCTATTATCGATTCATCGCAAAAACATTTGGTCTTGTTCTTCTCTCTCGCATTACATCCTTTCTTGGAGGCGGAATGAACTGAAGCTGGGAGGTAATAGCGCCACCGCCTTCTCCCTCGCCGTCGCCGTCAACAGCGCCGCCGCCTTCTTCCTTCTCCCTCCTTCCGTCAACAGCGTCGTCATCGCCATCAACAGCATCGGCTCCACCTCCGCCTCCGCCTCCGCCTCCGCCTTTTCCTCTGCATTCAAGATCGCCGCTGCCGCGTTCAAGATCTCTACCGCCGGCTCTACCTCTCCCTTTCTTCCTCAGATCCGGCTCCTCCTCCCCTTTCTCCTTCAGATCCATGTCTCTCTCTCTCTCTCTCTCTCCCTCGCTCTATCTCTTTCTATTTTCCCTGTTCACAATGAGAATCCATTTCATGTTCATGAACTTTTTTATTTTTATTTTTTGCTTAATTCTGTGGTTAATTCGTTCATTAGGGTTTCATGAAATGGATTTTAGTGAATTTGAACTCCTTTATGATGGTTTAATTCTGTTTTGGAAGAATTTTATTAGTTTAAAAGTTGAATTTGGGGTTAATTTGAATAAAAGTTAGATATTAGCTGCTTCAAAAAAATTTAAATCCGAAAATCATTATAATTATTTAAAAAAACATTATAAAAAAACAGAATAAATAAATATATAAAATTAAATTCATTTCAAAACTAAAATAAAACAGAATAAATATATTTTTGAAGGATAAATGTGTAATTTCATCATTTTATCATAAGAAAAATGGCTACTACCAAACACATAAATAATGAAAAGGAGCCCTTTATCTATACTCTTTATTTTACATCCCAAACACTAGGATGCAATTCTTATCTCACATGTGGAGATAATTATCATGATTTTATCCTATCTATCCTTTTCTTGCCATAGCTACCATACAGCCCTAATAGAAATGTTTCCCTACCTACGGTGGACACACTTAATGTGCCTACCGGTGATGTGGCAGTGCCACGTCTGAAATTTTTACTTTTAGGGTTTAAATTTTTATGTTAGGGTTTAGTTTTTTTATAGTAGAGTTTAATTATTTTTGGTAGGGTTTTATTAACTTCCTTATATATTCTAATGAAACGTCATCCGGTCATCCGTAAGCACATTAAACATACTCACGGTGGACATTGGAGCATTACTCTATATACTACTAATATATATAGATGTTAATTGCGTAAAAAAAAAATTAAAAAAAAAAATTAAAAAAAATCAGACGTTTTCCCTCGAGTCGATTGATTAGGCTGAACGTTGGGGTTTTCTTAATTAGAAATTGGACATGAAGAATCCCCCAACTTTCTTCAACAAATCTCGGCAAAAATAAAAAGAAAAAAAAGAATGAAATCCAAAAGCTAGAGACGAAGAACAGAATCAAACAAGTGCTGATTTGTTTTCATTTTCAAAGGTTCGAAGATCAATGCATTGAACGGTCACAGCGTGAAAGCATCAAATTCCTCAATTCACCAAACCCCACCACGACTGCTCTACTCCTCCACGCGTTGCCACCAATCGCCCACACTATTTTTGTCCGCTTCTCAAACTCTGCATTTCAATGGCTTTTCGCGGCTTCCCGCTTCATTAACGCCTCCGCTTTCCCTTAAAAATGATCGAAAATCGAGGGCCCACTTCCTGCCTCGTCGTCGGCAACTACTGCCACGACGTTCTCATGAAGGACGGCGTCGTTCTGGCCGAGTCCCTCGGCGGCGCCGCTGCCTTCATATCCGCCGTCCTCGACGGCGTCAAAATCCCCTCTACCTTCGTATCCAAAGTGGGCAGCGATTTCGCCTACGCCGTCACCCGCTCGCCCTCAGTTTCCCTCTCGTCCAAAACGACCGTGTTTCACGCCCACTTCTCGTCGCAGGTCCAGCGGCATGATCGGGTCCTCAGACGGGTCGAATCGTGCGCCCCGATCGCCCCCTCCGATCTGCCCGATTCGCGGCGGTTCGAGTTCGGGCTGGCCGTCGGAGTCGCCGGCGAAATTCTGCCGGAGACGCTCGAGAGAATGCTCGACATCTGCGACACCGTGTTCGTCGATGTTCAAGCTCTGATCCGCGCGTTCGATCCCGTTGACGGAACGGTGAGCCTCGTCCATCTCAGAGATTCGGGTTTCCACCATCTGGTCCCTCGAATCGGGTTCCTTAAAGCTTCTTCAGACGAGGCGCCGTACGTCGACGTGGAGGCGGCGAGGAAGGAGTGCTGCGTGGTGGTGACGAATGGGGAGGAGGGGTGCACGGTGTACCATCGGAATGCGGAGCAACGGATTGCTCCCTTTCCGACCGTGCAGGTCGATCCAACTGGGGCCGGAGATAGTTTCCTCGGGGGTTTGGTGGTGGGACTCGCCGAGGGGCTGCCGGTGCCCGACGCCGCCTTGCTGGGGAACTTTTTCGGATCGCTCACAGTCGCCCAGCTCGGCCTGCCCAAGTTTGATGCGAAGGTGTTGCAGGTTTGTCGGTTGATACTTATTGTTGTTGAATTTGTTGCATGTTCTCAACATTTTCTTTACGCTGAGAATCAGAATTGTGAATACTGACATATTTGGTATGATTTGAGAAATACTAATCAAGTAGAACTATGCCTCCTGTTCAATTGTGTGTTTTTGCTTTAACTTTCATTGAATTGTTATAATTATATTGGGTCTTTTGTGCATAATCCATATTTTGCTGAGCACAAGCCTGCATATGATTTTGGCCTTAGTAAATAGTTGATGCTGTAAGAATTAAGTTACTGAACAGTTATTATTGCTAATTTCAATGTGAGTTTCAGTCGGCCATCCTTGAAGATGATGGATATTTCTCTATAAATAAGCAGACCTCATTCATAGTTTCTTTTTTTAAGGTCTTTGATTATTGGTAGGGAATTAGGAGTATTTCTGCTTATGAAATCATATGGATTTAGGCATCAGTTTGTGTATAGCACCAGATTATCTAGCTCTCTGTTGATATATTCGATGATATTCACAATTTTAAGTTTCTCATATGCAATTACACAGACAATGTATGATTGTTTGTCTGTGTTTTGTCTTCGTCTCGTTGTCTTCAAGGTTTGTGACAGCAGCATTCTCCTTCATGCCATCTCTTACTTTGTGTTTTAGGTGGCCTTTTTTGGGATTTGGTTGCAGTTAAGCTATCAAGAAAGAAATCCATGGCTAATTTGCTGAAAACCCATGGCTAATTTGCTGAACCCTTTGATGATGTTATGCATCTTCTTCATGTTGCTACTTGACATTTTTATCTTTCACTGATGGCTGTACCTCAAAATTTCGTTCTAGGCAGTTAAGGATGAACTACAAAGAAGGAGGGTGAAAATAGTCAGGCCAAACGAAAAACTGGTGTTTGTGAAGCCTATAGACCACGAAGACTTCCATGTGGCACTTGTTAGAGCCAAGATACTGCCCTCAATTCCAGTTCGAGAGCTCCAACAAGATTTGCCGAGTTCAGGTAGAGTTGTTGAAAATCATAACCACATATCCTCAAGAATACTATGAAGCAATGCTTGTGAGGAAGCTATCATGTCAAGCAATGGGGGGTACCTTGATTTACATCTGTCCAACCGAAGAAAGGATCAAAGGAAGGGGAGAAAATAAACAGAAAATCAATGCAAAAAGAGTCGAAGAATAAAGAGGCGAGGAGACTAGCCAAGATACTTGCACTGGTAAAACTTACAATATCCTATGGTATAACTACGCAAGAATGTATATTTCTGGAGTGGAAGAGGAGCAGCATCGGATGGAGAAGATGATGATTTCATTAGGAAAAAAAATGTAGGATGATGATTAGAATATGTAGGGGTAGGGGACTGATGTATCAACAAGATTTAGCGTTTTGGTAAAGACAGGAGGATTGCTGCTATCTTTGATGGTGGTTGAATTGTTAGCTATTTATAATATGGACACAGGTAACAAGTATTTAGCTAAGACTGTCTACTTCTTCCTTTATGGTACCTTATAGTCAGAAAAGCTCTTAATCTCTCTCTCTCGCTCGCTTGGGTGTGTGTGTAATATCTTATATCAATGGATTTTCTAAGAGAATATAATGGGTATGGCTAATATGTAGGAATGGCTTAGGAATAATGGAAAAATCATTCCTGTTTTCATTCATAATCCTAAGGCGGATACTAATTTGCAGTCGTAAAATCAGTAATCCCATCAACACGAGATTAATCATTTTTCTTACTCCCTTAGGTATTAGTTAATCTTCATTATTAGAAATGAAGTTTAAACTTTTGAAGAAATTATCCTTATTATACTAGCGGACGTGTGCTGATGTTGATATTTAGTTGTTTAATTGTTTAAAAAAAAGTGAAGAAAGAAAGTTATGCTCTTATTAAAGGACTATATATAATAGCAGTGCTGACTTTGCTGATTACACCATACAATTCCTAATTTTATGAACTATGAACCTCCTATTCATATGAATTGTTAAAATTAGAAATCAAGTTGATAAATAGAAAAATGTTAAAAATATTTTATTGAAAAATTGTACTAATAAAAGATTAAAAGTTAAAATGAATTGTGTAAGTTAATGAATTTAAATCCACATCAAATATTTTCTTGTTTGACCTTGATGGTAGGAGAACATTTCTTCTTATTCTTTTTTGCTTTTGACAAATGTTTTATCCATGTCTCTTCATTGTCTTCGTTGTCGCATGGAATCTCAATGTATTCTTCAAGCTTTTTTTAATGTGGACCCTCGTTTTCTTTCTCCTTACACTACATTAATGTTGAAATTCTACTTTTTATTTTATTCCCTTTTTAATTTGTTTGGCCTTTCAAGTTGATTTTTTATTTTCTTCTACCTCAGTTTGCTTGGCTTTTTAATTGATTTTTTGTTTCCTTGTAATTGATTTGTACTTGATTCTTCAATTCGGGTTGTGTTGCATCTTTTAAATTGCATTGGTTATCAGAGTCAGATTTCCATTGTTATCCATTTTTGCAGACTTAATGGTAGTCATGAAACATATATCCGTGAAACATTGTATGTTCATGCCTCTATAGTATGCCTCTCTCTCTCTCTCTCTATATATATATATATAATGGTATTTTACCTATCTGATTGATGAATTAATATACCCATCCATCCACTGAGCATCTAACATATTTGTTGCAACTTCATTGAACATTGTAGCACACGCATTCCAATCCCCTTTTAGCACATGCATTATAAATATTTTATATGTAAAAATGAGTAATAAAAAAATGAGATAATATACATTTTTACCCAATTTGACTTTGTAAAATTAATTTTAGCTTTGGAATATAATTTACATAAAAAATACCCAATTTTTGCTTTGGAAAATGTCCTTCCCTCTCCCCTAGGGCTGGTAAAGTAGCAGCTCAGCCCGACCCAACCCGACCCTCCCGGCCCGACCTGTCTGGTAAACAGTATTAAAAGAACATAAACATACTGCGTAATACAGTTACAATTTGATATTATCCATTTACCACTTACCACTTACCGGTAAACAGTACTAAAAGAACATAAACCAACTGTGTAATGCAGTTATAAATTGACATTATTCGTTTACCACTTACCGGGTAAACAGTACTAAATGACCATAAACGTACTGCATAATTGCACATTTCGAAAGATTAAAAAAAAAATGGATTAAATTTTTCGGGCCAGGTGGGTCGGTCCAGGCCGGTGTGGTCAGTCTGCTACTTTACCAACCATAGGAGAGAGGGAAGGGGGAGAGAGTGACCATGTGCTCAAAAATAAGAGCATTTTAGTCCCATATTTAAAAAAATAGGTAGTTTTTGTGTTTTTTATATTACATACCTAAATTGAT